>JAQPZY010001362.1:1440000-2040000 GCA_029931535.1 Margaritifera margaritifera | reverse complement strand
TGTTTCAAGCATAGGCTCAATATTCAGGCTCTGGCCTTCCATCAAATATGGCCACTGTTACCAAAAATAGAAAAACCTTCAAGTGACACCTTAAACACTGCTGGACAAAATTTGACTAGATTTGATAGATAGCATCCTGGTGCAAAGGGTTTTTAATTTTGTATAAATTATGCTGATCCACCATCAAATATAGCTATAAATACTAAAAAAAATAGTAAAACTTTTAAACGACTTCTCAAAAACTGCCGGACAGAATTTGACAGAAAGCATCCAGGCATGAAGGGCTATCAATATTGTACAAATTATATTTTCACATTGGCCACCATTACTAAAAAGAGGAAAACCTGTAAATAACTTCTTCTCTAAAACCGCTATTCAGAATTTGACTAAAAATTTGATGGCATCAAGGCATTTAGTGCTTCAAGGGTCATACAAATGAGGACAATCCACTATCACATGGCCACTATTACTAAAAATAGAAAATCCTTTAAACTTCTTCTCAAACACAGCTCAACAGAATTTGATCAAATTTGACCGAAAGCATCCTGGCATGAATGGCATTCAGTCTCTAATAAAGTATGTCAGTCTGCCATCAGATATTGCCATGGTTACTATAAATAGAAAACCTTGAAACAATTTTTGTTTTTGTTGGTTTTAACAGTGCTTTTGACACATTAATGGCTATATCATGCCGAGGAAATGGGAGCTTAGTGTCTTTCCCAAGGACGACTTAACAAAATTTGACAAACTTTGTCAGAAAGCATCCAGGCCTTTCAGTATTGGACAAAATGCCTCTGTTTTGCCATTAGATATGGACTAAGATGTAAAAACTAGAGTTACCTTGAAACTATTGTTTTCATAACGTATGTAATCAACAGCATTGAAAGAAATTTATGTAAAAAGCATTTTACTGACCAAAGTTTTTTGGCCAACTGCTCTTGCATTTGGCTATTAGGCAAATACCAGCCAGGTGAGCAATCTCACGCCACATAGTCCACCTATTTAATTAGATACTCAAGTAGTGACAGATAAATGAAATTATGTGAACATGAACTTGTTTGAAATCAAGAAACCATGAGATTTAGTAGCCCAAAACCATATTGGGTTGGCTTTACAGACAGCTTAAAAAAATTATTTCTCAATCAGTAAAAAATGTAGAAATCTGGAAAATGTTTTGCTAGCCATGACAAGAGGAGCCTTAATAACTCTTTAAAAAAAAAAAAATTATACTTGAGATTAGTTTCAACTCTTGCATCAGTGTTTTTTTGTAATATTATAGCATGCAGGAGTTGATGCGGGCAGCATATTAGCATGCTACATTTATTGACTGTAAATTAATTGGCATCTTTCACAGTGGTTTTCTTGCAGAATTCAACATTAACTTTAAATTTCATCTGTATTATTCAAGCTTAAGCTAGGTATCAGTGCATTAATCAAGCTTAAACTACTTATCAGTGCATTCATAAAGCTTAAACTACTTATCAGTGCATTAATCAAGCTTAAACTACTTATCAGTGCATTAATCAAGCTTAAAGTACCTATCAGTGCCTTAATCAAGCTTAAGCTACCTATCAGTGCATTAATCAAGCTTAAACTACTTATCAGTGCATTAATCAAGCTTCAGCTACCTATCAGTGCATTAATCAAGCTTAAACTACCTATCAGTGCCTTAACCAAGCTTCAACTACCTATCAGTGCATTAATCAAGCTTCAACTACCTATCAGTGCCTTAATCACGCTTCAACTACCTATCAGTGCCTTAATCACGCTTCAACTACCTATCAGTGCATTAATCAAGCTTAAACTACGTATCAGTGCATTAATCAAGCTTAAACTACCTATCAGTGCATTAATCAAGCTTAAACTACCTATCAGTGCCTTAATCAAGCTTAAAGTACCTATCAGTGCCTTAATCAAGCTTAAAGTACCTATCAGTGCCTTAATCAAGCTTAAACTACCTATCAGTGCATTAATCACGCTTCAACTACCTATCAGTGCCTTAATCAAGCTTCAACTACCTATCAGTGCATTAATCAAGCTTCAACTACCTATCAGTGCCTTAATCAAGCTTAAAGTACCTATCAGTGCCTTAATCAAGCTTAAACTACCTATCAGTGCATTAATCAAGCTTCAACTACCTATCAGTGCCTTAATCACGCTTAAACTACGTATCAGTGCCTTAATCAAGCTTCAACTACCTATCAGTGCCTTAACCAAGCTTCAACTACCTATCAGTGCCTTAATCAAGCTTCAACTACCTATCAGTGCATTAATCACGCTTCAACTACCTATCAGTGCCTTAATCACGCTTCAACTACCTATCAGTGCATTAATCAAGCTTAAACTACGTATCAGTGCATTAATCAAGCTTAAACTGCCTATCAGTGAATACAATTATTTAATTTTGACAGCAGTCCATGGTAACTGAATATATTACTATAGTTTAGTGGTGACTATAGTTTTCTTTCTGGGCTTATTATTTTTACAAGAGAATAATTTCAATGAGAACAATACCATTACAGTTTCCACTTTTAGTGGTCCTTACTGTGATAAATATTCCTGCTTTGAAGTATAAATGAAATAGTATCACAGTATTTTCTCTTGAGTGCATTCTTACATCTTTGGCACAATGATTTGGCCATTGACATGGCCAATATCAGTTCCTGCATTTTCCGTGTTGCACTCCTGATCATGATTGTGTTTTAGGTAATGCAGTGTCATTGGTAACCAAAGCACTTAATAACTGTTAAAGTGCTTCGATGACAAGGTTATAAATTAACCACATGATGTAATGTTTAACTTGCTTTGAACATTTTGCCAAAATTATTATGTTGAAACATGGAACGGTGATGACAGAACTATTTTATAGAGAAAATCAATTACTCACACACACACACACACACACACACACACACACACACACACTAAAAGTATCACTCTGCTTAAGACTCGTAAAGTTTTACTCTCCCCCCCCCCCAAAAAAAATTGAAATATATTTTTACCTCCCAATTTCACATGGGGGGAGGGGAGGCACTTTTGATCCCCAAAATTCCAGACTAGAGAAAACACTGGTATCAGTGTACATGTACTTGCATTTATCTGTCTCAACAGACATCTGGAGATCCTGTAACATCTGCAGAGTTCCATCCATCTGAGAAGAACTCCATTGTGTGCTGTGGCAAGGGTCAGATCACCTTCTGGACATACGAGGGAGGCACCATAAACAAGCGTGCAGGGATATTTGATGTAAGTACTGGGATTTATAAGGCAGATACCATGAACACGTTATAATATTTGATGTAAGTACTGGGATTTATAAGGCAGATATCATGAACACGTTAGAATATTTGATGTAAGTACTGGGATTTATAAGGCAGATATCATGAACCCGTTAGAATATTTTATGTAAGTACTGGGATTTATAAGGCAGATATCATGAACACATAATATTTGATGTAAGTACTGGGATTTATAAGGCAGATATCATGAACACGTTAGAATATTTGATTTAAGTACTGGGATTTATAAGACAGATACCATGAACACGTTATAATATTTGACATAAATACTAGGCCATACAAGTAAGGCACCAAGAACAAACTTCAATCAGATATTGTCGCAGTTATTTAATGTTCATCCATAGATTTAGTTTAAAGAGATTTTAAAAATATATGGTGTTTGGGACCCTTCAGAATTACATATTGCATACATAGCAACCAAATGTAAACTTCTTCCTTGCAATGTGGGAATTGGGATAAGATTTCTCGTGTGGAATTTGCAATAGGATAAATTGTAACACAGTGCAGGCTTCTATAGACTGCTAAGAATGATAGGCAAATGTACCCCAAACAAGGTCACATACATGGTTCAAATTGTAAAACGGTGCCATGAAGTGCCACAATTACTGCAGTCATCATTTTTGGGTATATACCCAAGATAACATTTCTGTGTTGGAAAAGTTTCATTGCAATTGTCCCATGGCAACTGGTGTTTACATTTTCACTGTATCTAAACCAAAATGTCATCTGTTTGATCGATGTTTTAGGTGTTGATTATGTGAAGGTAAGTTTTCAATCACTTAACTGTTGGCCATTTCAAGAAAAGAACAAGATAGAGATTTTTAATAAGTTAATTTCAAAGCATATAATGGAACTTATCTGTCGTGAGAGTTTGTCAGTAGTCATATGCATAGTTAATACTACACATGATAAGATGGGAAGAAAACTACTTTTGTTACTGTATTTGTATTTTGTATTTTTCAGAAATATGAGAAACCCAAGATTATTATCTGTATAGCTTTTACTGAAAGTGGTGATGTGTTATCGGGAGATTCCAATGGTTCCATCTTTGTTTGGGGCAAAGGTAGGTAATATTCACAGATCATAATGTCTTTGAATCGACTAATTCTCCCAAGACAAAATTACCCTGTTTGTGTGTTTTCGCATTTTCAGTAAAGTGAAGCTTGTATTCGAAATTATTAGGGCCCTGCATCAAGATGTGGGACAGTTATAATAATTGCCTTTTCTGCCAGACTACTGTCCACCAGTCCACCTGTTCAACTGTCTGTTTGTTTGTCCATTCACAGTTATTGTAACCAGCCTAGCTTGCAGTCCTTACATACAATTGGATGCCATTTGGTAGGCATTGCCTGTACATGTAGATGTCTTTTAAAGGTTTCGTCTTTTCAAGTTAATTTTGATGGAGTTATTGCCCCTTTTTCACCAATATTACATGTCTTCTACAGCAGATCCTTGTAACCAGCATAGCTCAGGAACCATTCAACATATTCTGATCCTATTTGGTGTGTATGTTGTCTCAAGACGAAGATGTGCCTTTTACGGGTTTTGTATCATCAACTTTATCTTGGATAGAGTTATGGCCTTTGACAAGTAACTTAATATCTTCACATGGGCAATGTTGCTTTTTTGTCCCAGGTCCCCCAAATCTCAGCCCTGTGGGTGCACTTTTTCATCAGAAAAAAATTGACAAATACTCCTGCAACTTTTCATTAGTGGATGTTCACCCATGTCTCGGTTAGCACTAGCAATGTCCAAAGTAGCAAAAGGTGATAAAACTGTAAGATGACAATGAATATCTATTTTAAAACAATGTATCTTGCAATGAAAACATTCAAAGTTTGTGATAGTCAGCCAGGTTGCAATGTAAAGTGTTTGGTGGCCATTATTGTAATGTATTTTCAAGGTTAAAGTCGCCACTACGGCGAGGAAGATTTAATTTATTTTGAGGTTGATAAAAGTGACTAAATCTATGCAAATACACCATTTGTCACATAATTAATGATTTATTTGTTTGGAAAGAAAAGTACTTCAGAAAACATAGGTATTTATTATAATAAAAGCTGGTAGATAATGAGTGCACATTAAAATTAAATGAGAGAGTAAGATCTGAAACGGAAAATTCCATGGTGCAGCTCATTTCAGATTAACCAGATAATGTTTTAATGAGATACTTGAGCACATTGTAAAACTTTTATTGCAATAATGTGTTCAAGGAAAATATGATAGTACAGTGCAGATCACAAAGTTAAGGTGGTAAAACTGTTGAAGCAACCAAGATTATCTCAATTTTATGGCACTATTAGTGCATTATGTACAGTTATTCTCATTTGTCCCTCTAAAATGGTCTGTTCCCCAGATTTGGAGGGAGGGGGACACAGTGTCCCCTTCCCTTGGGATCTTATGTGCAACACTGCATGGGATGTTGCTTGTAACCAGCATTGCTCAAAAACCATTTAACATTTTCTTGTGCAATTTGATATGAACATTGTCTCAGACTTGATATGAACATTGTCTCAGACTTGATATGAACATTGTCTCAGACTTGATATGAACATTGTCTCAGACTTGTATGTGCTTTTTATGGGTTTATTCCCATTTAAAAGAGTTTTAGCCCTCAGATCATTCATCCCCAGTTGGTAGAGTGTCAGACTCGTAATCCAAGGGTAGCGGGTTCAAACCGGCCCTGCCCAGGCCAACCAGGATTGGCTACCTCAGTGTACTCTTGGGAAAGGTGCTTAGCTCCCATTTCCTTGGCATGTTATAGCCAATAATGTCTTAAAAGTGCCATTAAAGCCAACAACAACTCGTCTCACTAACCAAAATTTATTGGATTTAAGCCAAGTTGGCATGTGGCTTAAGATTGATGAGACCTTAAGTGAGTTTGATTTCCAACATTCCACGACATCATACACATGAGTTATGGCCCCTGATTGCCGTCCTCCTTACTTTGGCTACCGTAGCATAACTTTTTAGCTTTGTTAGATTTCAAACAGATTTGGCATGCAGCTTTATATTCATGAGACATTGAATGAGTTTAATTTCAAGTGTTTCACATATTCATTTAAAACAGTTATGACCCTTGATTCCCTGCCCTCCTAACTCTGCTTTCCGCAGTATAACTTTACTAAGGAATATTGCATTTCAGCCATGGTTATTATGCACCTTTGTATTGATGAAACTTTGAATGAGTGTGATTTCCAGCATTCTGCATCATCATTTATAAGAGTTGTGGCCACTGAATGACCATCTCCAAACTTTATAGAAGTTCTTCTGTTAAGGCTCTGCCAATCAAATTGTAGAGAGCATGTCCCATTTGTAAGGAACCCATTGATACTAGCTCTAGTTTTCTGTTATTACTATTGTGTTTGTTGTCTTGCTGAACTTTCATGAAAATTCAAGAACTGATAAACTTCCAGATCAGATTTGATTTTCAGTAATTAAGACGCAAAAGTTAGTAATAAGATTACTCACTGGTGTGCCAGATAATATGATATGTTTCTTTGATCTTTTCAAAAGCAACAGTTATGGTACAGTATATTAAAGATTGAGTTTTTTCTTGAACTTTTATTCTTGTGAATGGAACTATCTATTTAAAATGTGCTGTGCTGGTACATGACACTGCATTTAGACACTCTTGAAAGAAAAAGAAAAGAAAAAAGACCTGTATATTTTTTGTCTTGCCTGCAAAGGGTAGCAAGAAGCAGGCATCTCTTTTCTAGCACCAGGGATGTCGAACTCTGTCAAGATTTAAAGTCATGCAATTATATACAGAGAGGGTATGATGTACCATTGTTTGCTGGAGAGGCTGTATATTGTGCTTAACCCTTGTTAAAATATATGCACAAAATATTTCTTAGTTTCTAAATAATTTCATGAAGTTAGTGTTCTTTATTTCACAATATACATTTTTCTTAAGAATATTTAAAGTATGTCAGTGGCATTTATTTGCCAGAATGGGCTTGTATCATCAAATGACTACTGTGTTGTTTAGTTAATATACCCATATGATCATTTTTCTGTATGTAACAAATATAATAACACCTCGTCACACAAGAGAAAGGCATAATGACTCAGGCACCTAAATGTATATCAAAGTCATTTCACTGTACTTTTGTGGTTCTGTCAAATTGGTATTTTTCTTCCTGTGATAAATAGAATCTTGCATTTGTGCTCATTTCAAATGAAATTTATGGAATGAATGAAATAATTGATATCTTTTGCTCACCAAAGTTTGGCAAGTCTCGCAAAATATATAAATCATTGAACTCGTTTAATAAATTTTGTTGTAAAATCAGCACTCCTGTACAATCCTCTATTTATCTCTGAAGTTCAAATATTTTTCTCAACCGCATAGAAAAATATGGCCTTGCATACTGCAAAAAGAAAGTCTTGTTCCTTGTATGCAGTCTTGTAATCTGTGGGTGGATTTGTGTTTGTTATTTTCAGGCACCAACAAGATTACCCATGCTATCAAGGATGCCCATGATGGTGGGGTATTCTCCCTGTGTAAGATGAAGGATGGGACCATACTTTCTGGAGGTGGGAAGGATCGCAAGATCAAGCAGTGGGACAGCAACTATAAACAAGCTACTGAAAAAGAGGTAAGATATATGCCAGATGACTTGGAGCATGCAACATGGAATTCTGGTATCAAAATTAAACAAATCTTAATAAATGGAGTTTATTACTCGTGCAAATTTCTGTTGAATGAGACTTTGAGATGAATTATCATACTATCTGTAAAAGTAGTCTGATCATTTTATTGTCATCTTCAGTGGTTTGGTGTGACAATCTTCAGTTTATTGAAAATTGATAGGAAAAACCATTTGACCAAGCTTTTGATTATGATTTTCCATAATCAATTATTAACGATGAAGTCTTAATCATAGAAAATTTTTATTTTAATGTCAGTAATAACTTACATGTCACTATTATTAAGCTTTACCTTTCCACAATGGAAATACCTCGTCCATGTTAGATGTACCAACTTCCTGTTCTAGAGATTTCTTAGAACACATGCATCGACCCAGTCTGACCTACGTCATCGGCCCGTGCGCTCTAGTACGTCCTCATTCTTTCTTGGACGATCATTAAGTCAACAAATGGAAAGAAACACTATGAAGAGAAAAAATATCGTCAAGTGATGGTTTTGCTAAATACCAGAGCTTGAGATTCACAATTCCTTGTAGTGAAATTATCCTCTGTATCTATCAAAAAATTTTTGTTTGATAAGATAACATTGATAATTTTTTTAATTTGTGCATTGTCATGGTTCCTGCTGTTTCTCGTACCCAATGCGTAATTTTTAAATTTTTAAAAATAATTAGGTTGATCAGATAATCATCTTTTTTGCCTTTTCTCCATGATCTCAATTAATCTTATATATATGGAGAATATTGTTTGAATACAAGCACCTTTATGATGGAGATCCAATGGAATTGTTTCCTGGAGTATCGTTAATTGATCCATCAATCAGCCAGTACGGAAATGTCTAAAGCGCAACAGCAGTGTATCATGTTGAAACAAATGATAACTGATTTCTTTAGTAAAGTCGTCGAGACAGAAACATCATCTGTTAAGGATGAAACTAGGGAGAATACAATATTGGATGGTTTGCTGCTAACTGAACATAGCAAAAAAATTGGTGATACAGAAATAACCTGGATGACGTTGTTTGCTATGCCTACAGTTTAGGCCTTGCATACAATCTGATACATCAAAAGAAATATCCAAGAAACAACATGCGTAAATATTGTGGAAAGTTGTGTTTTGGATACATATCCTGAAAACCAGTTCCCAAATCTATTCAGACTGGCCATAATTGCAGCTGTTCTGCCTTTATAAAAAGCTGATTGTGAAAGGGATTCAGTTCTCAAAGCAAAATTCACACTACTCCGAGGAATAGGCTAACCACAGACCCTTGAAACTCTATCACTGTAGTAAGAAAATGTCATAATATCTTAAAGAAAAACTAAACAAAATCCTATAAAAATATATAAATGGATTTTATATATATATATTTTTTCCATTTTTAAAAAAAGATATTCTGACATGTTCTTACTACAGTGATTGAGTTCAAAGGCTGTGGGCTAACATCTGAAACAGTAAATAAACTGGTGACTATACAGATATGTGTGTGGTCCAATGAAGGATTTTCAGTTCACAAAAGCTTTCTTGAAGGGGAGTGATAAGAAAGAAGGAAGAATATTTACCAGCTGAGCAAGAATTAGGTATGCAGATAGCATATACTTTTATTGGTAAAGATGTTATACAAAATCATTAAATGCTTGTTTTAAATTAGGTGTTTCTACACCTAATAATAATGTTGTCACCCATCAGCTACCATTTGGCACAGTTTACCCCCATCCCCTCTGGAGGTTGGTGTGTTGGACTTGCCCCTCTTAAGAAAGTTTCTGGTGGCAATTATTTTCTTCCAGCATCTTCCAGGAGAGAAATACTGTTACTGCCTGTGAGGTATTAACAGATATTTCACAGAGGATTGTGTGCACTATCTAAAAGAAAAAAGGGAAGAGCAATAACCCCCCCCCCCCCCAAGGTGGGATAGTGCATCTTCTAAAAGAACGCAGCTTCTATCATAAAGGGCAATAAGCTTTGCTGGGTCCGAGTGCACCCCATCAACTTTAGGAGGGCGAGGAAGCACTGTTCCAAGATCAAGCACATTAATACCCCCGGTGGGGGTTGAACTGGACCCTAATTTGGAAACTGCTTACCCCTTTGGAGGAGGGGTAAGCTTTCCATAGTACTCAAGGTCAGGAGAGGAGTAGATCATGCAACCCCAAGAGGGTTAGATGTCACTCTAGCTCTTCTTGTTCTGAGGGCAGTTCTCTCAAATCTAGACTGCCATTGACCGTAAGTGACCAGACACTTGTCACCACTGATCACCAGGTTTCATTCACTGGTCACCAGGCATGAGGCATGAGGCACCGGTCACCAGACCTGATACTGGTTTTCACAATGTGCTGAATCTTGGTATACAGCAGGGATAGGTTCAAATACCCCCCCCCCCCCCTTCCGCTACATTACCTATTTATCCAATCACAGGGATGGAGCCTGCTTTTATGCATGCTCCAGGGATAGGAAATCGGACAGATGACCCTTCCCATCTCATGTTATCTTTTAATTCTTTTGGTATATGGAACATTTCCTTTCAAGGGAGAGAACAACCTATACCACCATGGATGTCGTCTATGTGGCCTCCTGCATGTACGAGTGATGAGGTCTGATAGCCCTCACAAGTTCCACAGGAAAGGTGATCAAAGAAGGAGAGGGATAGTCCTCCTTCCTTCCTCAAAGAGGCCAAGGAGAGATGAGAAGAATTCTAGCTCTTCTGACATGACATCCATTAAGGACAGTTCTGTTGCTCCCTGTGCTGAGTCACAGAATATCTATGTCCCTACTTCCCAGCCTTCCCCATACATGGATTGTCCTGGATTAATTTCTCCTGTATCCCACCAAGGTTTGGAACAAGAAGATGATGATGCTTTGTCGATTATCATAGATTCCCAGGAATTTACTGAAGTTCCAGAGGATAGGGTATACCCTCTATTCTGAGGATCTCCAAACCCTTTTCACCAAGCGTCACAAGTGGTCGAGGAGGAGGAGACTTGGTCATTCGACATGGTTGTCAATGAAGTCTACCACCTTCTTCCCCCTGACATGTGCCCTAAGCCCAAGTGTTCAAGTGATGATGAGATTCTTTCTTGCTTGTAAAAAAAACTGTCATGGGGCAATGCCCAGACCGGACTTGCTGCTACTTCCTCACTCTCCGATGATCAAAGAAGTTGCACAATGGCTGAGAAAGGTCAAGATTGGTGAGAAAAAATAAAGGGTGCTTTATCCCCCTTGCTACATAGTGGGACTTAATGTCAGTCTCAAGTTATAAGGTTCATTCATCTGCCTGGCCAGGTAACTCTCTCTCCCCCTCGAGGCCAAAGCTTCACAAGTGGGCATTTCAGCAGGTACCATTGCTCGCCTCTCAGTCAAGTTCTTAGAGGCTTTCGAGTCGAAGGCCAGGTCATTAGTGACCATAGCTTCACATGCTGACCTGCTTTCAGCAGTTTCCTTCAGTTTAGTGAAGGATTTGGTTTGGTTTGGTGTTTTATGGCACAGCAACACAAGTAGGTTATTTAGTGCCAGGGCAATTGGAGAAAATGCCTTGCCTGAGGACACACCACGGTAGCTGACCCAGGCTGGTCCAGTGGTAGAATTTGAACCCTCACCTTTCATTCATTAGTCTGGCACGCCAACCACTGAGCCACCATGGCCCCCCATTTAGTGAACGAAGAATCATTATCCCCCGTTGCCTTGCAATGACTATTAGAGGCTGTGGCTAAGACTTCAAGACACGCATTGTCTACGGCCATGGCATTGCCAGTATAGCTTCTTGACTTTGGTTGAGATGTAGCTTTGGATTCTTCAAAGTTTTTGCTAGATCATAGAAAAACATCTTATGAGGGCTGCATCCCTGGATTCTGAGACCTTATTCGGTGGTCTCATTCCCACTATTGCTATTCAGGATTTTAAGGACCACCAACATAGGTCTCTTGCATCGGTTGCTGGCCTGTCTAAACTGGCCAGTAGTTGCACACAACCTGATCAAGCCATAGGTCGGCCACAATTCCAGTGAAAAGGAATGCAACCACAACAACAAAGTAGCCAGCTGTCCTATAAGTCCACTCCACAAACAAAATGGAGAAATTGGAGAGGCAAGATCAAGGCGAACAAGTCTATTTTTGCCTCCCCCTTTCCCAAACAGGCAAGGAGTGGAAGGGAGGGCATCCCTAGGGACATCTCCCCTCTACTGCACTGCATACCTCTTCTTTTAATACACGTAGGTGCTCATTTGGCCTTCTTTTCAGAGGCCTGGTCGAACAGCACAGAAAATTGGTGGGTCCTTTCGATAGTGACGGAGGGTTTATGTCTATGTTTACACAACTCCTTCCTCTCTCCAGGAGACCCATCTTCTTCCATCAATCAAACGTATTAAAGTTAGAGGAAGAAGTGCACACCCTTCATCACAAGGGTGCATTAGAGGGGGTTCAGAACATCCAGTCACCAGCTTTCTACTCCCGGATATTTCTGCTCCCCAAAAAGGGCAGAAAACTTGGGCTTATTTAAAATCTTTCCCCCATAAACAAATTTCTGCTAGAGGAAACTTTCAAGATGGAAACTGCAACTTCAATTCAGAATGCTGTCAAACCAGCCAACTAGGCAGTTTCCATACATCTTCAGGATGCATACTTCACATCCCGATTTTCCTCTGCACAAAAAAGGAATTTCCGGTTCTCGATCGGTCAGGAAGTATTCCAATTCCGAGTCATGCTGTTCTGTCTAGTCTCAGCACCCTGGGTCTTCACCAGAGTCGTGGGAGTCATAGCTATAGACTTGGGGTGCTTGGGGATTCTGTTGATCCAGTGCTTTGATGACTAGCTGCTTCACAACAACAACAAACAGTCCCTGTTATGTTACATGACCCGCTGTTGGTCTGTAGTGATTCATTTTGGACTGATTCAAAGCCTACAGAAATCCGATCTCGTTCCTCTCAGGATTTTGTGTACATCGGAATGAATTTCCTAACCTCTGGGCTGGATTCATGCTCCCCTATAGAGAATGCACAAAATCCTGGAGCTTGTATGGATATTACAGACCAAGACTTCGTTGTTGGCTTGTGTGTACCTCTCTCTTCTGGAACCTTGAATTCTGCAGCGAACCTGGTATCCCTAGAGAGACTTCATTTATGTTCTCTTCAGTTTCTCCTGTTGCCAGTTTGGAAACCCCACAAGGATGCACTGTCAGATCAAATTTCTGTCTGGTCAACCTTTCAGTACCATCTCAAGTGGTGATACAATGAAGACAAGTTTCTGAAGGGAGTTCCTCTGCATGGCCCAGAACCCCACTCCTATCTGTACACTGATGTGTCAGATTCAGGTTTGGGGGGGCTCATTTAGAGCCAGAAGGAGTACTTCCCCATGGCCATTGGTCACAGAAAGACAGTCTCCTCACTCAGAGTTCGTCATATTCCAGAGAAGAAGCCAGGTTTCCTTGCTAAAAACCAACTTCCATCAATATTTTCATCCCCAGTAGAAATCCCCAGTCTCGGTCGAATCTGTTCTGGGGATGATCGAGATAGACTCTTTGCCCATTTATGGCACTTAGATTCTATTTAGCAACTGCTAAAGGGAGAAGGAAGGGTAGGAAAAGGCTTTTTCTCCCCTTAAGGGGTTCAGATGATATTTCAGCATCCACTATCTCTTGATGGATTTCACTCACCATCAAGAGAGCTTATGTGTCTCTCACAGAAAGAGACTTATATTTCATGAGGATAAAAGCCCATGAAGTCAGGGCTATTGCTACTTCCTGCTCATATTTCAATCACTCATCTTTAGACGATATTATGAAGGCTGCATTTTGGTGATCGCACACAACCTTCTCTTTTTACCTTATCTCATTAGCAAACCAGAGCCAAGGTATGTTTTTTCTGGGTCCAATAGTCACTACACAAAATTCCTGCTGCATAAACAGCAGTTGACTGCTTGGGCTACAAAGTGAATAGTTTTTCCACATTTTACTCCTTTCCAGTCCATCAGCCACCCTCCTTATTGACAAATTCAGCTTAATATTTGTGACAGGTAAGTTATTACTGACATTAAATGTAGTTTGTTTTTTTTTTTTGGGGGGGGAGTAAAACTAATTTTAATTATGTAATACTTACCTGTCTGTCACTATTGGATGCCTTTCTCCCACCCTGCTCTTATGTTCTTCATTAGCCAAATGTCCTGAAAAAGAATGAGGATGCACTATAGCATACAGGCCGATGAGGTAGGTCAGACTGGGTCGATGCACGTGTTTTAAGGAATCTGTAGAATAGTGAGTTGGTGCATCTTGCATGGATGAAGTATTTCCATTGCGGAAAGGTAAAGCTCAATATAGGGTTCGCAGCAGACCTCAGACACCTCGAAAACCAAAAAATTTCATTTTGACCTTAGAAACCCCCAAAAAGACAACAAAAAAAAAAAACGGAAGAAACCTAAATTTTTTTTAAAAAAAATTTATTAGGCTAGCCTAGCAGTAGAGAAAGCACATGAATTATACAAATTAAAGACATCCGGTCATTTTATTCTATCATTCATTTGATAGACCCATTATGGTATATCATCGTTGGATCATCAACAGCGTTAGCATTGCGTTTGCTTCAATCTTTGCACAGTTAGAAGTCTGTTTGCTTCAACCTTTGTTGATTAAGATTCTTTTACCAGAAGTGATTTCGGGTGTGTTGACAGAGTAAGGGGCAGTTGTGTTACGGTCTCCTCCGACAACACGTCCATCATAGCATATCTCTGACATCATGGATGCTCACATGCTCCTTTTCTTTGTGTGGAGGTGGAACCTCCTTTGCTGGATGCCTCGGAAGGGATAACCCTCCAAGCCAGCTGCCAGCCACATTCCTCGTAAAGTGCCACATTCCGGGGAAAAAGAATGTATTAGCAGACAGTCTGTCCAGGTCGAGCAAAATGGTTCTCACTGAATGGTCTCTTCACTGCTCTGTAATGGAGTCCCTTTTCTCTTTATGGGGATATTCACATTTTTAATAAATGTTAAGCTCACCATAGAGTTCATCTTGTAACCTTACAAAAAAAATGTAAAACCTTGAAAAAACTTTTAAAAAACTTAAATTTTAAAAGTTCATTTCACTTCTAACCCTGTTAATAATAGTGTCATAAGTGTTACATAATTAAAATTAGTTTTACTCCCCCCAAAATCTAAATTTTTTACACCATTCATTGTAATATTTTTACTGCATTGACACCCAGCATATGTATGAGCTCAATAGACCATTTGACATTTATGTCCATCCCCACCCTACTCCCCCCCCCCCCACTGAATGAGACATTGTGTTTGTGCTGTCTGTACATCTGTCACACTTCCTTGTAAACATGATATCTCAAAAACTATTGAGCCAAACTAGACAAAATTTGATATTTTGATATCAAGACCTGATTAGATTCTGGTGACTGTAACCTTATTTTTGAATTTTGTTCACATTTTTTAACTTTCTGGATTTGACAAAAGTCTTGTAAGCACAATTAAGCAAAAATCACTTGAGATACACATGTAAAATTTAGTGTAAGATGTATATTAATATATAGGTGACCTGATTAATTTTCAGGCCATTTCAATGATTTTCAATTGTTTTTCAGATTTTTTAAACTTGTTGTGACCTTGTAAGGAAGATGTCTCAAAAACTATTAGCCAAACCTTACCAATTGAATATGGTGTATTTGGATATTCTGAGTGGGTACCAAGACCTGATAAGGTTCTGGTGACTGTAACCTTATTTTAGCATTTTTTGCATTTTTTGTACTCATTTGTGAACTTTTTGGACCTGGCTTTTTTTTACAAACATCGTGCAAACACCATTGTCCTGTCCGTACAGCGTATGTAGCTCCACCCCCTTATGAGAGATAACTCTTTTGTTGCTACCTTAGACAAACATGTTTAAATATCTATATTTACATGCAGTTTATAAATATCCTTATTGTTAATTAATTTATACCCTTGTCTGATGCCCCTAGAAACCTTCACGAGATCCCCATAGATCAATGAAATTTGAGTCTCCATTAGCAAAACATCATATAACTTACTCTGCTGACAAGTATAGTGTGCGAGAGATATCTCTGTCAACTTATGTCAACGTGAGTCATACGAGGCTTTTCATTCTTATTCATACTTCTGTGGCATTTTGCAGATGTTAAAATTGACAAACTTTTTTAATCTTAAGAGTTTTCATGTGGCCATTTTTGGTAACAGCATAGATCATGAACTTCACACTTGGTGAACATGGTCCTTGTCAGTCATTTGATGTTTATCTCTGGTGTTTTCATTTTATTATGAATTGGAAGACATCATGTGATACCTAATCTTGATAACGGTCTTTTTTGTACAGATTCCAGAGCAGTATGGACCAGTCCGAATGCTGAATCAGGGCCAAGGTAATCTGATCTTGGTGGGAACTATTCGGAACTGCATCCTACAGGGAACCCTGGACCTGGAGCTAAATTGTGTGGTGGAGGTGAGATAAAGTGGAAATCATTTAATTTACCTGTATTTATCTAATGATAAGCCCATGCATGATGATAAGTCGACCCCCATTTTTAGGGGCCATTTCACCTCTGTCTGTGGGGGATCAAATCTCAGCTCGACTAACGTGGGTATGTCAGAAAGCTTGGCAGGGGCTTTCTGTGGGTCAGTGGGTTTTCCTGGGTTCTTCCGCCACCAAATATATTCTGGCAGTCATGTATGGCCTATCATGTGCTGAAAAATGGCATTAAACCCACAACACCACACCCCATTGTTACCAAATTATCACCATTAATTGAATTCCTTTTACAGTTCCTTCATTTTTCTACATATTAGATGAAATCCAATGCATTAGTTCTAAGTTTAGATGCACTAAGACTATCTTACTTACGTTAGGCAGTAACTTGAACATAATATATTAAAAGATCAGCATAGATTGCATTTTCTGGAAATAATTGCATTAGAATGAAATGACTGGAATTTTTAGTGCAAGTGTCCTTTCCAGAACCGGCCCAATCACAGCTGTTTGCTTTGTCATCCTACTAAAAACCAAAAGAGGCTGAACTCAATAAATGTATTATTTTCCAAGTTTTAGGCTTTAATGCTGCTGTCTGTTGAATGCAAATAACATTCTTCACTGGTCGCATAATCTCCAGGAGAAATATGAGAAAAAATATTAATGATTGTGATAGAGATTTCTAGGGTCCAATAGCAGCTGATTGGCTTAGTGTAGTGATATCTAATAAGTCCACCCCATTTGTTATTAAAGATTTATTAGGCTGGCCCTGTGGCCTTGTCATGGGAGACATCCTGTATTCCATGGTCTTGTCATGGGAGACATCCTGTATTCCATGGTCTTGTCATGGGAGACATCCTGTATTCATATACTTGAACCTTTCAGTCTTGCACTTGGAAACAAGGCATACAACTATTACCATATAGGGCTGTAAGAATCTCATCATTTGAGTGCTGTAATTGTTTAATTTGGCTTTTAGAAAGCTGCTCAGCTATAGAAAAAGTTATTGGAAAACCCTTATTTAATCATTTTTAATTAGTCTATGGTTGTTTAAAAAGTAAGTGTAATGTATGGGAGTATTAAATAAAGTAATAAATACTAGGTAACATTGTCCTTAGGCATTTTTTGGATCAAGTTCAAAATGTTTTTTTTTAATGCTTTTATATTTACATGAAATAAAAAGTGTATTTAACCCTGATCATAATATTATCATGATCAGAACTATCGAGCCAGAAGAGCCTAGGTTTTTTTGTATGATATTCCACTACATGAAATATTTTCAGGTAACTTGATTTAGTGAATTAATCATGAGTTCTGGACTATAGGATTTCTTTCCTCTGTTTCAAGGGTCACAAAGAGGAGCTGTGGGGACTTGCCACCCACCCCTCCCAGCACCAATTCCTGACCTGTGGGTCAGACCGCTTCATTTACATGTGGGACAGTCAGTCTCGCTCTGTTGTGTGGAGCAAGGAAGTCGCTGTGAGTACTACCACATAGTACACCTAAAATACCACATATAAACACCAGACCTGCCAACCCTTACGATTTGAACATAAAGTCTTACTGAAATTACCCTTAAATTACGGACTTGAGGAATAATAGAAAAAATTATGAAAATACGATTGTTGAGATCAAATCTGGATACTGGCTTGTCCATTTTTATCTGGATCCAGATTTCATATTAGATTGAGTGGAGTTCATCAGGGAACCAGTTTAACTTGACAGGATCGCCTCAGATGCTTTAAACTACCCGTATTTTTCATGCAAAACACCGGCATTATCAAGCTGTTGTTTATATAGCATTTTCTAAAAATGGCATCCAATGAATGAAAGCACATTGCAAATGAAAAAGACGATAAGCCTCTTAGAAAGTTTAAACAATTGGCACATAAGTATGAAAAGGAATATTCAGATTCTTGGGGGGAAAAAGCAGGAAAGGCAACAATTACATTTTTTGGGCATCATGTGTTGATTTTAGTGTGTCTTGTGGCGGGAGAGATGATAGCTGTCGCCATGTGAAATTCAAAATGAACTGAAAGATTCAGTCAAGTTGGGACAACAAGCAAGAAGTCTTTGAGCTCCATTGGGTTTGGAATAACAGTTTCTGAAACTGTACTGGACATAATTAAGGTATAATTGTACTTTACAAACTTTTTAGTTGAACATAATGTTTTCCTTCACTGCATCAGCCTCAGATCACACTTCTAAACTGTTTAAATGCATGTTTTCTAAGTCGACAACAGCAGTATATGATATCGTGTTATACCTTACAAAAAATTGGTCTAACTTACGGAAGAATATCAACTGCCTTACTGAGAAAGTCTTGTTAGGGTTGGCAGGTCTGAAACACAACATGCACCACCGAGACATAACCTGTTCCTCACAACAATCCTGACATGCAAGTCAGACCACTACAGCTTCATGTGGGACAGTCGATCTCGCTATTTTTTCTGGATGAAAGAAGTATCTTTAGCACAGTATGTGGACTCTACTGCCAAGTTGGATTGTTTACACCAACTGTCCAGAATTTTGATGAAGTAAACAGAAATGGATGAAGTTGAAGTTAATGAATTGCCTTTTTTTTCTCACTTAAATCAAGTAAATTAAATAAAAATTGGACAGATCATTTTAATGAAGTGACAATATATCATCTGTGGATCTGAAGACACCCTTAAAGTGGTCAAATAATTTATAATCACTTAAATCCAACAAAGAGCAGGAATACTGATTTGTTATTGCCAAAATTGTGAACTTTTCTGATTTACATCACATTGTTATCAGTTGCATGTATTGATTTGTCATAGCTAAAGGTAGTGATATGGTTATTTGTACTGTAGACAAATAAATATGTAAGAAATCTTACAGAGATGAATAGTTTAATCTTACTGATTACACCAGTTTGTGTAGAGTGAATAATTATAATCAGGACAGTGTCTTGATTATTAAACTTTAATTTCATCGTATAACTTAACATTTTTGTATGCGTGGTTCAAAACTCTTACTCTTGATGTAATTCATTTGGTACATGTATAAAAAGTTGACAATTTTATTTTATTGTAATGTTTGTGATGGATTGTAATAAACCATGTGGGTCCATACCTTGATTACCTTTAATTTTTCAACATTTCTGAGAATCAAATGTGCAATTTACATGATATAAATTGACATTTACTGAAAAAATTATTTAAGAAATTTTGTACAATAGGACAGAAGTATTAAAAAGAATTGTAAATATTTAATGTATTCTCTATACTTTCTTCATCTGACACCAAAACTTCAAATAGGTAGTGTAAATAATCCACCTCAACAGGCGAGAGTCTACATACTGTGGTTAAGTGGTACTGATAATGATACCAACACTACTCGCACACTGCAGAACACCAGGTCCTGTTGGTTCTGAGTACCACTTGTAAGTGAGATTGCCAGTCTTGCACATTGAGATGGCCAGTCTCTCACAGTGAGACTGCCAGTCTCACATACTTGTCGGAAGTAAGAAAGTAGGTGGAAGTATCTAATGTAGTAACACTTGAATACACCCCTTGCATAGTACAAAATGCCATTTGTTGATGAATGGCTGTTATACAAGCATCCACATGTTGAACAACCAGCATCCTCATGTTTGACAACCAGTCATATTCTTTCTTCTGGAGTGAGGCAGTCACAGTAAAATTTCCTTACAATGCCACTCAGATTCACTAATAACATAATTAAAAACACAAACAGCACAGAGCAGATTGTTGTATTTCTTTAAAATGGCACAGCAAGTTCCAATATATTCTGGTAAATATGTAAACTTTTTAAATGTGACAAAAGAAATCATTCTCCCTGACCACCTTTACCTTCCAAACCTCTGTAATCTTTTTTCCATTTGGCAGAGACATTATTTTGTACCATGTAGAACACATCCATCCCAATAAGCTACCAAAGGAAAGGTTAAATTGTTGTACTTTGTAGAACACATCCATTCCAATAAGCTACCAGGGAAAGGATAAATTGCTGTACTGTGGTTAACACATCCATTCCTAGAAGCTGCTTAAGGAAATGTTAAATTGCTGTACTATGTAGAACACATCCATTCCATTAAGCTACCTAAGGAGAGGTTAAATTGCTGTACTATGTAGAACACATCCATCCCAGTTAAATTGCTGTACTATGTAGAACACATCCATCCCAATAAGCTACCAAGAAAAGGCTAAATTGTTGTACTATGTAGAACACATCCATCCCAATAAGCTACCAAGAAAAGGCTAAATTGTTGTACTATGTAGAACACATCCATCCCAATAAGCTACCAAGAAAAGGCTAAATTGCTGTACTATGTAGAACACATCCATCCCAATAAGCTACTAAGGAAAGGTTAAATTGTTGTACTATGTAGAACACATCCATCCCAATAAGCTACTAAGGAAAGGTTAAATTGCTGTACTATGTAGACATCCATCCCAATAAGCTACT
Source organism: Margaritifera margaritifera (assembly GCA_029931535.1). Classification (NCBI taxonomy): domain Eukaryota; kingdom Metazoa; phylum Mollusca; class Bivalvia; order Unionida; family Margaritiferidae; genus Margaritifera; species Margaritifera margaritifera. Next base: position 2,019,132 of record JAQPZY010001362.1, on the reverse strand, counting down.
TAGGAAAGGTTAAATTGTTGTACTATGTAGACATCCATCCCAATAAGCTACTAAGGAAAGGTTAAATTGCTGTACTATGTAGAACACATCCATCCCAATAAGCTACCTAAGGAAAGGTTAAATTGCTTTACTATGTAGACATCCATCCCAATAAGCTACTAAGGAAAGGTTAAATTGTTGTACCAAGTAAAACACATCCATCCCCATAAGCTACCAAGGATAGGTTAAATTGCTTTACTATGTAGAACACATACATACCAATAAGCTACCAAAGAAAGGTTAAATTGCTGTACCATGAATTTTGGCCAACTGTATTTGCTTAAGTAGAAACGGTGCAGTTTTGTTGCAAAGTGTGTTTTACTCCTTTCATATTTTTAACTTTGAGGAGAAATTAACAATGAAAAATCTGAATCCTGTTGCTGTGACTTTTACATAGGCTTCGTCGTAAGTTTTTTTATTTGATTTTGTAAGATTTAAAAGAAATATTTTTTTTATGTAATTAGAAGTTTGTGTAGATTTTCCAGAATGCAATGTCAAAAAGAAAATTGAAATCAATCAGCTATTTTCCACTGTTCATTATCTCAGGATCCAGCTCATTGTGCTGCCATTCACCCAAATGGAGATGTGGCAGCCGTTGGACTGTCCACAGGACGCTGGCTAGTTCTGGACCTCTCCAGCCGAGAAGTTCTGACTGTACACACTGATGGCAGTGAGCAGCATGAGTGTATTGCATACTCTCCAGGTCAGTAAGAGCAGCACTTGCATACTCTCCAGGTCAGTAAGAGAAGCACTAGTGTATTGCATGCTCTTCAGGTCAGTAAAAACAGCATGTGCATACTCTCCAGGTCAATAAGAGGGGCATGAGTGTATTGCATACTCTCCAGGTCAGTAAGAGCAGTACTAGTCTGTTGCATACTCTCTAATTCAGTAAGAGAAGCATGAGTGTATTGCATACTCTCCAGTTCAGTAAGAGTATCACTAATGTACTGCATACTCTTCAGGTCAATGTGAGAGCTTCATGAATGTATTACATGCTATCCCAGTCAGTAAGAGTAACAGGAGTGTATTACATACTCTCCAGGTCAGTAAGGGCAGCACTTGCATACTCTCCAGGTCAATAAGAAGAGCATGAGTGTATTGCATACTCTCTAGGACAGTAAGAGGAGCGTGAGTGTATTGCATACTCTTCAGGTCAGTAAGAGCAGTACTAGTCTGTTGCATAGTCTCTAATTCAGTAAGAGAAGCATGATTGTATTGCATACTTTCCAGGTCATTAAGAGTATCACTAATGTACTGCATACTCTTCAGGTCAATGGGAGAGCATCACAAGTGTATTACATGCTATCCCAGTCAGTAAGAGCAGCATGAGTGTATTGCATGCTCTCCCAGTCAGTAATAGCAGCACATGTGTATAGTTTTTTTTTGTTTGTTGTAAACTTGCATGTAGCAGCTAGCAAGATGTAGGTATCATTTTCCTAGGATAATTGTGGTATTGGCAGCATCCGTGTTAGGATTTTGTGTTAAAATTCTTTAAATTCATATACCATGGGAGTATATCATATTACAGTTCATGGGGAATAAATAGCAGTTAAAGTAGCCCTTTTATTTTTAACTCACCTGGCCATAAGACCTAGTGAACTTGTGGTATGGTCCTTCATCCATTATTCTTCATCTGTTGTGCGTAGTCAGTTCACAATTGTTATTTTTACAAGGAGCATTCTTGCATCAGGGCTTTTGAAATTTGTTCATTTGATGCCAATCCATCACTAATATGGCTGCTATTACAAAAACCTTTAAACAACTCAAAACCACTCAACTTAATTTGATAATATTTTACAGAAAGCATGCTGGCATAAAGTACTTTAAGATTTGTTCAAATGATGCCAAGCGACCATGAAATATGGTCACCATTACTAAAATTAGAAGAAAACTTTCAGCGACTTCTCAAAATCTATGTAACAGAATTTGACAAACTTGACAGAAAGTATCCTGGCATAGAGAGCTTTCAATTTTTCACAAAGGATGCTGATCTATCATCAAATATGGCAATTGTTACTAAGAATAGAAAAACCTTCAAATGACTTCTAAAAAACCCTGCTCAACAGAATTTGACCAAATTTGACAGAAAGCATCCATGCAAAGAGGGCTTTCGTATTTGTACAAATTATGCCAATTCATCTTCAAATGATGCCAATCTGCCATCATATATGGCAGCCGTTACTAAAATTGGAAAAAGCTTTAAATGACTTCTTCTAAGAAACTGCTTTACATAATTTTACCAAATTTGACAGAAAGCATTCTGGCATGAAGGCCTTACAAGTTTGTTAAAATGATGTTGATCCAATATCAAATATGGCCACCATCACTAAAAACAGAAAATCTTTTCAATGACTTCTTAGAATTGACTTGATACAGAATATTCTGGCATGAGCTTTTAAGTTTGTACAAATGATACCAATCCACAATCAGATATGGATACCGTTATTTAAAAGAGAAACACATAATACAGCTTGATCCCAAAAAATGTCTGAACAGAATTTGACTAGCATTGAGAGAAAGCATCCAGGCATTGAGGCCCTTTAATATTGGTCAAATGGTGCTTATGTGCCATCCAATATGGATGAAGATACCAAAAACCAAGTAACCTTGAAACAGTTATTTACATGACATATGCTATCCACATCATTGGGAGAAATTTCCACAGAAAGCATCATACTGACCGTGATTTCTTGGTCAACTTCTCTTGCATTTGGCTATTAGGCAGATGTCAATCAGGTGAGAGATCTACACATAAACATCTGGATCATACATAGGATGCTATGTGCAACTGTTTGCTGAAGCACAAAGGAAGAGTTTGATCACAAGGAGGCAAAGTCATGAGCATCTATTAATCAGTAGTGTGGTAAACCACTATAATGATGTTACAGTGGTACTTCAATGAAATGCTGTTCAAGGGAGCCATATTAGTGTACCATGATATAGGTGAGGTAGCCTTATACTGGGTACATTATGCATAATAGTGGTACCTCATATAATGATGTTCAAGGGAGCCATTTAAGTGTACCATGATATAGTTGAGGGCACATTATACATAAAAGTTTTTAATTTCCCCACCATCAGTATAGCTAGAGACTTAAAGAGTTAAAGTAACCTCACCTAGATCAATGAGTAAAAGTGCTTTGAAGTCTAATGGCAGGAGTGAAAAGCAAAAAAAGAATGAAATATCGACAGTAGGAATGAATTTGGGATAATTTTGCTTAAAATATGAAAAACTCCAGGAGCTGGAAAAAATGGCAAATAAGACAGTACTAACTCCCAAACTAATGTAGATGAGATGACTGCACCTCTACCCCCATGCCCCAAAACCCACTGAGCTACAGTCTTCACCTGTGCATAGTTTAACAAAACTTAATGCCGAGTTCTTTAAGAATAAAATACTTGATTTTGAAATTTTGTGGACTTGATATACCATAATCAACATTCTTCCCAAGTTCATGGTTTAAAATTAATATTTTGTCCTTGAAAATTGCTTGAATTTCCCAATGATACCTGTAAACCACATACAAGCAAGGTTATCTTATACTATGGTAATGTTACGTTGATAAAAATGTAATTAAGCCAAAAAATGTGATCCATGAGCATAACCATGTTATATAATTAATTATATTATATAAGGGACCATGTCATACAAGCGATTATGTTATATAAGGGACCATGTTATATTAGGTTCTTTATAGTGAATGACTAATGTATATATTAATGACATGTTAATTTGATGTGTTTCAGATGGTAACTACCTGGCTATTGGATCAAGAGACAATTACATCTATGTGTTCAATGTGGCTGAGAATGGCCGCAAGTACAGCAAAGTCGGAAGATGCTCAGTAAGTTTGTCTCTCTGTCTTTATGCACATGTGGTGCAATCAGAGTGGTGGTTCTTAGGCCAATTCATGTGTTATGTACATGCATAAACTACATCAGTAAATTTTGACATGTTCATATGAATTTTCAGGGCCACATTCTATTTACCTGTCTTAATAGGACACAAAATTGGCTGAGATTTATTGTGCAAAATACGTCTAAAATGATGGGAAAAAATTTGTAGATATCAATTAAAGCTTTGGGGGGGGGCTTATGTTTTCAAGAACCAATTAGATTTTTAGATCTACTGGTCATAGACCAGAAGAACTTATGGAATGGTCTGTCATCTGTCCATCGTTCATCTGTCCGTTAGCACAAGTTTGTTATCGCCACTCCTCTTAAACTACTTAGAGGATTGCCATGAAACTTTACACACACATTCATTACAAGGTCTATGCGGTCCTGAATGAAAATGGTGCCACTCAGATATCCATTATGGCCACCACAGCAGCCATCTTGAAAATCTTGTTATTGCTACTCCTCCAGAATGGATGGTCATATCAACATGGGTTTTCACTAAAAGACTTCATATATTGTCTAGTTGGTCATTAATAAATTGGGTGCCAATTTGACATCCAATATGGCAGCTACTTCTGCCATCTGTAAAATCTTGTCACTACCTTTCCTGAATGGAAAGTCATATTGACATGGAGTTTTCACCAGAAGACTTCTTATGATGTCTAGTTGGTCCTAAATAAAAATGGTGCTGCACGCACATCCAATATGCTGCCACAGTGTCCATCTTGAGAATCTTGTTATCACTACTTATCCTGAATGGATGGTCATATCAACATGGACTATTCACTGAAAGACTTCTTGTAATGTCAGGTTGATCCATTCAGACCTCCAGTATGGTGCCAGAATGGCCATCTGGAAAATCTTGTTATCGCTACATCTCCTAAATGGCTGGTCATATCGACATTATTACTTTCACCAGAAGACTTCTTATGATGTCTACAGAGTTTATGCAGAGATTGGAAAGTCTGGAAAAAAATCTGTGAAAAAAAAGAGTGCTTTTCTAGATTTGAAAAAAGTATGGAAAATAAAAATGTTGCCTTAAAGGTCTGGAAAATAGTATGGAATTTCAGGTTGCTGTATTTTATTTTTGTTGTTGCTGGAACATTTTCATGTGTTGCACCAGTGTTTATCCTCGCATGGTTGGACACTGCATACTGGTTCAGTGCGATTGATGAGACATGCATGACCTATCACCCACTCATGATTACTGGATATTATTTTAGATTATGCGGATACCACATGCTTATTTATAGTTTGTTCATTTTTGAATTTTGACTGACCATTCTGTGCATCACATGGTATTGTTATACCTAGTCCGATTGTCCTTTGACCTTTCCCACGCCATTTTAGGTGTTTTGACATTTATGTTGGGGTGTGGGGTCAGAGCGCATTGTCTATAAAAAAAAGTTGGAATTCGCCAAAAACGTGTCCGCATAAGGTAGCCGCTTACTACTGGGCCTAGTAAACATAAATGACCTTACATCGAGCCCTACTTGCATGCAATCAATAGGAAGATAATTTATATTCTCAGAAATTGTGAGTATAGCATTCTTTGTGTCTTTAATTCATTGACAGATGAGACAATACTGCAGCATTGACGAAATTTGATCTGGTACTCTCCATTTTGCATTGCAAGTCACATGACTACCTAATTCTCACGGCCCACATGTCCATGACATCAGAGTTCCAATAGTCACGTGATACCAACAAAACCCCCCTTTCCAATGTTGTACAAAATATTAGAAAATATTAAATAAAAGTTTTGTAATGTTTATAAAAAAAAAGAAAGGACACATCATTTTCAAAATATTTATTCTGAAAACAGCGACCAGAAACCTGTTACTGTTGCAGCAACCTGGAAAAGGCCAGATCCATCATGCAGAGAGCACATGTTAAAGTGGTAGTCACGTGATACCAACAAAATTCGCATTGACATGTGCTCAAAATTCAATGTTGACATGTGTGTTCTGCTTAATGAATCTGGTTGCCATATGGTTTTATACTTCTGAGTTGCTTGGCCATGCCTCTGCAGACAACCTCCATGACAAGTTGAAGGATGCCTGATCTTCTTAAAATGTCTTGTTGGTCCTAAATTATTATAGTGCTGATCTGTCATCCAATATGGGCACCATGGTGGCCATCTTGAAAATCTTATCTCAATTCCTCTCAAATGGAAAGTCATTTTGATGTGGGGTTTTCATCAGAGGAGTTCTTATGGTGTCTACTTGATCCTAAATAAAAATGATGTAAACTGACCCTCAATATAGCCACCAATATGGTCATTTTGAAAATATTAGTATTGCTACTTCTCCCCAATGGATGGTGATATCAACATGGGATTTTCACCAATAGGCTTCCATTGATACCTAGTTGGTCCTAAATGAAAATGGTGTGAATTGTACATCCAATATGGCTGCCATGATGACTGTCTTGAAAATCTTGCTATCACTACTCCCCCTGAAAGGATGGTCATATTGATGTTGGGTTTTCACCCAAAAGACTTCTCATAATGCCTTCTTGGTTCTAAATGAAAATGGTGACAATCTGACTTACAATATGTTCCCCACAGCAGCTAACTTGAAAATCTTGTTATAACTGATGAATATCAGAGATGGTTTCAACACTAGGCAGTTAAAAGGAAGAAATGACCATATCTTGAATACCTGGAAATTCTTTTCGCCCATTAGAGTGTCAGTCCCTTCGAGAGACTCTTGTTTAATGTAATAAAATGTTTTAATTTGGCTACAGTTGACTGAATATAGCAGCAAGTTACCATTCAGAGCATTTAGAATTTATTAACACAGCAAAGGAAGGGATACAATTCTTTTCAACCATTACTAATTAGCTATTAGCAATTTGACCAAGGTCAAGTCAGCTTATGGTATGGCCTTATGCCTGTTGCATGTGATGCATTGTCTGTAAATCAACAATTGCTTGTTGCCATTTGTAGACCATATTTATGATCTAATTGTGATCAGACTTGGAATATAGGCTTTTATCATCAAGAGCTTGGATGGATTAGATAATGAGCAATCTCCACACATAATAATGAGGTGATTTTGCATCTGATTGGCTTAGCTTGCTGTCACTTCACAGGCCATATTTGTGATCCAGTTTTGACCAAATTTAAAAAATAAGCTTATATCGTCAAGATTTTAGAGGAGTTGGATGATGCATATGATTGGCTTTTCCTATTACTATTCTGGAGACCATATTTCTGGTCCAATTGTGATTAAACTTGGAATATAAGCTTATAACATCAAGAACTTGAATGAATACCATAATGAGCAAGATTCATAAATATTAATGAGATGATCATGCATCTGATTGACTGAGTTTGTTACCACTCCAGAGACTCTATTTCTGATCTGATTTAGATCAAACTTGTAAACAGAGTTTATCTAGTCAAGGTGCCAAACAAGTTTTATTATTAGCGAGATTTATGCATATGAATGAGATGATCTTGCATAAGATTTGCAGAGCTTCTTGCCACTTAAAAAATGATATTTCTGAACTGATTTTGATCAGATCTGTAAATTGGCTAATATCATCAAGATGTTGGATTTTTTTAAGAGAATCTTGCTCATAAAATTAATCCAACATCCAACAACCTATGCATATTAATGAGGTGATCTTGCATCTGATTTGCTGTTAATGATGTGATCTTGTATCAGATTGACTGAGCTTGTCTCACTCTAGCATCTCTATTTCTGATCACATTTTGATCCATGATTAAACTCATTAAATATTCTATTGTTAAGATGTTGGAGGAGTTAAATTATGAGCAAGATCTGTGCATATTTATGAGGTAATCTTGTACCTGATTGTCTGTGCTTGTTCCAACTCTGGAGACTGAATTTTGATTGGAGTTTGCAAGACTGGGTAGATAACCTTATATCATCATGGTTGTAGACAGGTTCTATAAGAAGTGAGATCTGCACATATTAATGATATGATCTTGCATCTAATTGGCTGAACTTGTTACTGGTCTATATTTCTCATCCAATTTCAGTACAAACTTTTTCAGTTGTTTCGTATCATTAAGATCTTCGACAAGTTCAGTTTTTTGAAGATCTACACACAATAATTATGCCTCTTTTGTTTTGGAAAGAGTTTTATTAGACTATATTAAAATGGGTACAATTGACATGATATAAATGTTAGGAGATAGTATACAGATAGGTTACAGATATATACATAGGTTTTTGTTATTAGAATGCTACATGAGCCGGCTAATGAAACGATCAACTTTTAAGCTAAGTAAGCCAGGTGAGCTAAATTAGGCCCACCTGGGGTTCTTGTTAAACAAGGAAATGACATGTACTCTTAAGAATAGTACACTTTTGCCAAGAACAGAAACCTTTGCTCACAAGTATAAGAAATTACTCAGTTTTTACAAGGGATTAAGGCTGTTTCCAGTTAAGACTGAGATTGTTACCACTTTATTGATTCTCTTTCGAAAATAGCATCTATTTTATCCACTTATTGTATCATTCACACTCTTTACTGAGTTATAGCAGCCATTTGTTATCTAACTAATGCATCAGATATGCTCTTTCCAGGGCCACAGCAGTTTTGTCACACATATAGACTGGTCCATGGATAGCCAGTATGTCATGACCAACTCTGGAGACTATGAGGTGCTCTGCTGTAAGTACAACCAGTCAAGATTAGATGCCATTTTAAATGTATCTTTGAAACATGTTGTGAAAGTTCTAATGCAACACACAGTAAGATTGTTTAAAAGTAAAATTTTCTTCAGTTCTTCCAAATTGTATCATTGTTTATATGACAAGTCTGTCAGTAATTTGTTGCCTATTAAATAATATTAATAATAATATTTTAATAATACTTTATTTGTAGAGGGTGCCTCATTTAGTCAAAGACTATTCTCCCTTGAGGTCCTTTGTAGAAGATAGTATAACAGTGTATATCATACAAAAGATAATAGTAATTACTATGTAGTTTAACATGTCTTTAGTATTATACATACTAAATTCTGTTAATATACATACTAAATTCTATTGTAATCTATTAATAACACATATATACTCATGAGATCTCTTCTTAAAAACAATAATTTATGCTGCAGATTTTTCATGCAGTGAAAGCTTATTCCACAGAACTGTACCAGAGTATTGGAAACTTTTCTTAAATTGCTCTGTTCTTGGTTTCGGTGGAGGAAGTTTTCCATGTGATGTTGATCTCAACTGGTAAAGTGTTGAATAAAGCCTGAATAAATCTTTAAGATACTCTGGTGCAGCTCCAGGTCGACATTTATGTACAAGAACTGCCTAATGAAAATCAATCCTTTCAAATATTGTAAGCTGTTTTAGTTTTGTAAACAATGCTTTTGATGAATAATCAATAGATGCATCTAAAATAACACATGCTTGTCTTATCTGAATCCCGTCAACCTGATATTTTACACAGTTTTCCCATACATTTGAATGATAGCCAAGAGTTGAAAGAATATGTGGATTGTAGTATAAAACCCAAGTTTCTGTAGGTTAATATTTCTTGATTCTACAGAGTATAGCACTCTGGGTTGATAGTGCTTTACAGATATTGTCAATATGGTCATCCCATAGTAAAGTAACATCTACAGATACACCTAAAAGCTTTTCATTTTTGACATTTTCTAACTGATGATTATTTATTGTAAGAAATAAATTTGGGTTCATTTTTAGCTCTACTGGTCATAGATCAGAAGATCTTATGGGATGGTCTGTCGTCGTCATCCATCTGTTCATTGGCACAAGTTTATTATCTCTACTCCTAAACTACTTGGAAGATTGTCATGAAACTTTACACACACATTCATCCCAAGGTCTAGTTGGTCCTAAATGAAAATAGTGCTGCTCAGACATCCAGTATGGCCACCACAGCAGTAATCTTGAAAATCTTGTTATCACTGCGGTAATTGCCCTCGTCCATTTTAAAGAAAATTCCATCCTCCCAGTTGATGTAAAGTTCTAGAAGTCTAGAACAAGAAAGAATATAAACCCAGTCTGTCCCCCATGTCATAAGCCCATGCACAGAAGCTGTCCTCTTTCTTATAGACAACAACTTTGTTTGGTTAAATTCAGTACGCTCTACAGAAATTCCTTTTCTCATGTTAAATATGTGTTCTGGCATTTAAATACGGGTTTTCATATGGTTAAGAGTGTTTACACCCTCAGTCCATTGTATATTAATCATAGTTTAAGCTCTCTTGTAGAGTTTTGAGGCATTTTTTTGATCCATTTTGGTCAGCAGAGCCCATTATGTTACCCTTTCTCTTTGGTGATAGGGTAGTCCAAAACTGCTGCCATTTATATCATTAATTGAATTATTTTTCAACATTTCTAGACTCCTATGGTAGATATTGTCTTCCCATTCATATCCGGAATCTTTTTTGTGACCTCCACTTTTTGCCTTTATATTTTGAATATATCTGGTTTGATGGTACATTGACTAATATTACATAATGAATCTTAGATGCTCTTAGGAGGTCTCACACCATCATTATCATTCAAACGGTGTGTTTTGGAGGTATCACACCAGTCATTATCATCAATAGTGAGTTTTGGTGGTGGCACACCACTCATTATTATCCATTATCATAAATAGGGTGTTTTGAGTGGTCTCATGCCACTCATTGTCATCAATACTATATTGACAGGTATTGTATTGCTGGTGTTAAGCAGTGTTTGATCTAGGTCTTACACCATTCATTATCATTACCAATATACCTGATTTATTGTTTCTTGTTTCAGAATTTTTTTAATTTTGCAGGAATTAAATGATGCAGAGTGTGAGAAAATGCGGGCATGGGAAAATCCCTTGGGATACACACTCCACCTGCCTGTCTTGCACTAGTTTTGAATGTACAGACGGTTGTCTGTTCTACTATTTGTGGTCAAATAAGGTATGGGACCGTGCTGGAAGTGGGCAAACTTATTTGAGGAGGAGGAAAGGGCCTTCTTCCTCATCACCTATCCTTCTCTGCAACCCTCAGGATTCAGAAGAAGATGACAACTCCTCGATCCCAGGAGAATATGGGATCCTTCTCTGGGTCCTAAGGGGCCAAGGAGTAGAATATCTCTTTGTTGGAGAGGAGCACTCCTAGATCCCAGTAGGATATGGCATCGTTCTCTTTGGAGAATTGTAAGGTCTTTGGACTCCCTGACGGTTGATCCAACTCAGTCAGTGCTGGTGAGGGTTCAGTCCAGGGTCCCACCCAAGGGAGGAAATACGCAGGCAGAGAGTGAGCCCCCCCCCAAGACAGGAGCAGCACCCTCTCCAAGCCCTTAGCCCGGTGTTGGCGACAAGCAGATTGAGCCACCCTTGTAGGGGAGAGGAGCAGTCTTGCTTTGTAAGTTCCGAGGAGGGCTCCTCCATCAGATCAAAGTCGCCTGACCAGTCATTGGCCAGTCATTCAGTCATTCAAGCCCTTTGGGAAGGGGACCGGGATCAGGTCAAGCCCCCCCCCCCCCCCTTTTGCCATTCTACCAATCAACCTCGTTGAACACAGGGAGTCTGCGTAAACACACCAGACTAAGGGAAGGGGATCAGATCAGCATCCCACCCCCACCTCCTTTCCTATGATCCCTCTTAATCCCTACGGGATGTGGGGGCATCCATTTCAGGGAAGTGAATTGTCCTTCCCATCCATGGTGCCATGGACACTTGGGCCTTTGCCTCATAACACTGCTGATGTGAGTTGCTGACTGACGTAACCTGATTATGTGGAGTCAAAGAGGAAGGAGGGGGGGTGTTCTTCTGCCAATCGCTCCTGTCAAGTCTGCTACTAGGGGCAGTCAAATCACTCCGTATGAGGAGTTACAGGATGAGGATATCACTATCCCCAGGTCTCCTCCCCAACAGAGAGACATGGGATCACAAAGTCCTGCCTTATAGGGGCAAGAGCAGGATGAGGATGTCCTGTCTGTCTTAGTGGACTCTATTAAGTCCACCGAGAAACAGGCCGAGATGGCACCTCCACCTCCCATCCAGTCCCCTACTACCTTACACCCATTGACTCCAGCTGTGGAGGATGAAGTAATCTAGTTGCTAGATAAGTTTATCACCTTCTTCCTCTGGGATTTGTGTCTCTAACCCCTGGGCTTCGAGGACAAGAACATTTTTTCCAGTTTGGAGAGACTTTTTGGGGCTGCCTCACACCCAAATTTAATTTTTGCTCCCACACTCGGCTATGGTTAGGGAGCTTTCTAACAAGTTTTGTAAGGGCCAAGAGTTTTCTAGGCAGCATAAGAGGTGGTCCATTCCCCTCTCTACGCTGAGACCTCTGGTCTCTGCAGATAGCTACAGAGTACACTCCCATGCCTGATCCCTTAAGCTTCTCTCCTTGAATGCTAGGGTGTCACAAGTGGGAATTTGCACTGGGACCTGGGCTTGCCTTCCAGATTAGATGCTGGAGGCATCGGAACTTAAGGCTAGGTTGCATGTCACCACAGTCTCACATGAGCCATGCTACAGTGCTTGCTGGAGGCGGTTGCCAACACCTTAAGGCATGCCTTATTAATGTCCATGGCACTGTCAGTGGAGCTGCTCCACCTCCACAGGGATTTTGTCCTGCACACTTCTAAAGTCTTATTGGATCACACTAAGAACTTTCTTAGGGCTGCTTCCTTGGAGGTAGAGACCCTCTTTGGAGGTCTCATTCCCTCTGTGGCATCTCAGGACCTGAAGGACCAACAACACTGGTCCCTTGCATCTACTCCTGGCTCGTCAAAACCAGTGAGGAAGTGTGTTCCTCCTGATTGTCCTTCAGGGCATTCACCAAATTCTTAAAAGGGAAACAGCTGCAGTCCAGGAAGCAACCCCAGTTTATGCCTCCTTCTTGCCCATCTATAGCTAGATGAGCTCGCCGGAAAGGTCTAAGTAGGAAGTTTGCACACATCCTCCCTTTCCTAAGTGTGGGAGAAGCCCTTGAGACTAGCTCCGTCTCCTGCCATGCATCCCTCTTCCAGGAATTCCCGTTAGTGCTCGTCAAGCCCTCTCTTCAGAGGTCTGGTTGAGCATAACGGATGTTTGGTAGGTTTTCTCTATAATAAAGGAAGGATACTGGCTTCAAGTTCCGGGAACATCCTCATCTGGTAAGGACCCCCATAATTGTTCACCAGTCAATCTGGGGCAGTTAAGGGAAGAGGTGCACACCCTTCTACAGAAGGGCGTAGTAGAAAGGGTGTTTATGACCAGTCTCCGGCTGTCTACTCCTGGTTTTCCTGGTATCCAAAAAGGGAAGAAAGTTTCAGCTGATATCCATCTTTCTGCCTTAAATGAGTTTCTTGAGGAGGAACCTTTCATTTCTTGTAGCCAAAGTACTCGTAATTTTGTGAGTTCTGTCTGGCATGAGTGATATTTTCTAAATCCTTATATTGCCTTATAAAATAGAAAGCAAGTTTAGTAAAATTCATTCATCTGCTTAGCTACTTGCTTTTCAAATAATTCTGATAATATAGGTAGAATGGATATTGGCCTGTAGTTCCCTAGATCTTCCTTTTTCTCCTTTTTTAAAGATAGATGTAACCTTTGCACATTTGAAGGTATCTGGAAAGATGCCAGTCATCATACTTAGCCTATAAAATGCATTAATGACTTACTTTGTTATTACTGGTGCAGCAAGTTTACAAATTTGTGGACCTATGCCATCCAGTCTAGAGGATTTATTAACACTCAACTTAATGAGCATATCAAAAATCTCAGCTTCACTAATATTAGTTATTGAGAAATATGCATCATCAGGTATATTAGCTCACATAAGCAATAGAAGGGCATCAAGCTCAATTGTGGTGTTAGCCTATTTATGAATACATTGACTGGGGAGGCTTATGAACAAATTGTTGAACATGTCAACAATATCTTGTAGATATGTTGCAGAGATTCTGCCAGGCCACGGGATCGCGGGTTTCTCGCAAAAGTGATAGAGAGTCACGCAACTTTTAGAAGCCAATGGGGGAAAGATCGCGCAAGTTATCTGTGCTTCCCGCGATTTCTCAAACCCAATGCGCGACTTTTTTATTTTTTGTTTTTTAATTAGGTTGATCAGATCGTCTTTTTTGACTTTTCTCCATGATCTCAATTAATCCTATATCTATGGAGAATATTGTTTGAATACAAGCACCTTTATGATGGAGATCTGTTGGAGTATTGCAGAAACTATGGAGGTATTCCGATTGAATTGTTTCCTGGTGCTGTGTAGTAAATTGATCCATCGATCGAAATGTCTAAAGCGCGACAGTAGTGTGTTATGTTGAAACAAAATATAACAGATTTCTTTAGGAAACTCAGCGAGATGGAAAGATCATCTGTTAAGGACGAAACTAGGAAGGATGAAATATCTGACGGTTTGTTGCCAACTGAACATAGTGCAGAAAGCTGTGATACAGAAATAACCGGCATGATGTCGTTTACTACAGTTTAGGCCATGCAGAAATTCTGATACATCGACAGAAATATCCAAGGAACAACATGCCTGAATTGTGGAAAATTGTGTTTTGGATAACCTGAAAACCAGTTCCTGAAAATATTCAGACTGGTCATAATTGCAGCAGTTCTTGCCTTTACGAAAAACTGATTGTGAAAGGTGATTCAGTTCTCAAAGCAAAATTCACACTACTCGGCGAAATAGGGTAACCACAGACCTTAAAACTCTATCACTGTAGTAAGAAAATGTCAGAATATCTGAGAACAAAACAAAATAAAATCCTATAAAGATATATAATTCGGATTAAGTATTTTTTTCCCCCATTTTTTTTCTCTAAGATATTCTGACATTTTCCTACTACAGTGATAGAGTTTCAAAGGCCATTGGGTTAACATCTGAAACAATAAATAAACAAATGACTATACAGATGTGTGTGGTCCAGTAAATTATTTTCAGTTTGCAAAGCCATATTTGAAGGGCAGTGATAAGAAATAAAGAAGAATATTTACCAGCTGAGCAACAATTAGGTATGCAGCTACCTTATACATTTATTGTCAAAGAAGTGATACAAAATCATTAAATGCTTGTTTTAAATTAGGTGTTTCTACACCTTATAATAATGTTGTCACCCATCTTCTACCATTCAGCTTAGTTTACCCTTGCCCCCCTCCCCCGATGATCCCCCCCTCCCTCTGAGGGTAGGTGTGGGGGACCTCCCCCTCTTAAGAAAATTTCTGGCAGCATCTCTGATGTTGCTATGTCATCATTTTGCATAAGTCTAGAGGGGAAAGAACTGTTCTTGGATGGGTTCAGCTCTTCTAGACGCTTCCACAATGTCTTGGCACTCTTAGTTTCATCAGTAGCCTGTTTACAGTGTTCTTCTTTTGCCTTATCAATCAGGTACTTAGCTTTATTCCTCCATTTTTATCATTTTTCATGTCTGTCTTCTTGTGAAGTTTGTCCCTTAGATACCTAGCCTCATTGATCTCGGGGCTAATCCACGTGGGTTTAAGTTCATGTTTAACCCTTTTTTGTTTTAATTGGGGCAGTGCTTATCTAAGACTGTATTTAATAATTGATACCACGTGTCTAAGGCATTGTTGACATCAGCTATATTGTAAACTGAGTGGAATGGTTTTCAAATTAAGTCATTCAATAAGAACATTACCTTTTCAAATGCTGAGAATAAAAGTGTCAGATGCCTTTATTAATTCCAGCTATATTACTGTAAATCATCAAATTTTAGTGAATAGAGCAAGGAAACTATTTGTTACTAAAAATTTGTTTACAGTTTTTGGGATGAGATCATATTAGTAATTTGTATTGTAAATGACAACAACTAGTGAAAATTTATGGATGGTCTGTTTTGTCCATTATCTGTCATCCATCATCCGACATCTGTCCGTCCATTAGTACAAGTTTGTTGTCACTACTCCTCCTAAACTACTTGCAGGATTGCTATGAAACTTTACACACAGATTCATACCATGGTCTAGTTGGTCCTTGATGAAAATGGTGCTGCTTGCACATCCAGAATGGCTGCCACAATGGCCATCTTGAAAAGTTTGTTATCACCACTCTTCCTGAATAGATGGTTATATCAACATGGGATTTTCACTAAAAGACTTTGTATGATATCTACATGGTCCTGAATGAAAATGGTTCTGATGTGTGGTCTAATATGGCCACCACAGCAGCCATCTTGAAAATCTTGTTATAGCTACTCCTACATGGATGGTCATATCAACATGGGTTTTTCACTAAAAGACTTCTTATGATGTCTAGTTGGTCCTAAATGAAAATGGTGTCAATCTGAAGTCCAATATGGCCACCATGGCAGCCATCTTGAAAATCTTTCTTATTGCAACTCCTGAACAGAAAGTTATATTGACGTGGGGTTTTCACCAAAAGGCATCTTATGATGTTCAGTTGGTCTTAAATGAACGTGGTGCCGATCTGACATCCAATATGGTCGCCACACAGCGGTCATCTTGAAAATCTTGTTGTCGCTGCTCCTCCTGAATGGATGGTCATATCAACATGAGGTTTTCACTAAAAGACTTATTATGATGTCCACTTGGTCCTAAATGAAAATGGTGCTGCTCTGAAATCCAATATGGCAGCCATCTAGAAAATCCTGTTATTGCTACTCCTCCCGAAAGGAAAAGTCATATTGACATTGGGTTTTCACCAACAGACTTCTTATGATGTCTACTTGATCTTAAATGAAAATGGTGCTGATCTGGGGTCTAATATTGCTGCCTCAAACCAGTTTGAAAAAATCTTGTTATCACTACTTCTCCTGAATGAATGATCATATCATCATGGGGTTTTCACTAAAAGACTTCTTATAATGTTTTGTTGATCTTAAATTAAAATGGTGCTGATCTGACATCCAGCATGCGGCTATCTTGAAAATCTTGTTTTCGCGGGGCCCCGGGCAGCCAAGTGGTCTAAGGCGCTTGCCTTTACAGATCACTGACATCTCATCTCTGTCTGCGTGGGTTCAAGTCTTAGCTTTGCCATCATGGATATGTGAGAAAGCTTGCCAGTAGCTTCCTATTGGTCAGTGGTTCTTCCTGGGTTTTCCCGGGTTCTTCCTACACCAAATATACTGGCCGACATGTATAGCCTATCATGTGCTGAAAAAGGGCGTAAAATTCACAAAACCAAACCAAACTTGTTTTCGCTACTCCTCTTAAAGGGAAAGTCATTTTGACATGGGGTTTTCATCAGAAGAGTTCTTATGGTGTCTTCTTGGTCCTAAATGAAAATGACTAACGCTCAATATGACCACCATGGTGGCTATCTTGAAAATATTCTTATCTCTACTCCCAAATGGATGGCTATATCAACATGGGGTTTTCACCAATAGACTTCCATTGATACCCAGTTGGTCCTAAATGAAAATAATGCCAGTCATACATCTAATATGGCTGTCATGAAAATCTTGTTGTCACAACTCCCCCTGAATGGATGATCATTATGACATGGGTGTTTTGACCAAAAGACTTCTAATAATGTCTACTTTGTCCTAAATGACAATGGTGCCAATCTGACAGCCGATATGTCCACCACAGCAGCTAATTTGAAAATCTTGTTATTGCTGAAGAATATCAGAAATGGTTTCAACATCCAGCAGTTAAAAGGAAGAAAAGGTCTTGTCGTGAATTCCTGGAAATTCTTTTCGCCCAGTGGAGCATCAGTCCCTTTGAGGGTCTCTTGGTTTTGTTTTTTGCAGGGACAGCATCAAACTGTAAGCAGTTCACCAACAAAGACACAATCAAAGAGATGCAGTGGGCCACCCAGAACTGTACCCTGGCTTTCAATGCTGCAGGTAACATCATTGCTTGTAGGGGTGAAACGATTCATCAATATATATCGATGCATCAATACTTTTGCCATATCAATACACGTATCAATACAAGAGGTGAAGAATCGATACAAAACGATATCTACCCTATATAAGTTACTTTAATCTTCAGTAGTCATGAATAATTATTAGTCGTTTGCCTTCTTATTCTTTAAACTGAGAATTGATAATGTATCATATCGTAGGCTGTGTATCGTGAATCGTATCGATACGCGGCACAGGTGTATCGTTTCACCCCTAATTGCTTGTGTACATATATACAACAGATGTGAAGGATCAAACTACAAATAACACAGAGCCTGATCTGCCATTGCATAATGCTTCCACCAAACAGGATCTTTGTTGTTTGTTCTTCTGATTAGTATTAACAGACTGCATAGACTCAGATCTGCTGGCACATTATGTGATGGCTGATCTGGATCTGTGCTGTTTGCAGTTGGATCCAACTTGTGAGTATATGCAATATAATATGCATACAGCTATAAACAACACAGACCCAGATCCACTGCTATTACATTATGTGCCAGAAGGTCAGATTCTCTGCTGTCCATACTACACATTGTTTTAAGTAAATACCATTGACCCAGATCCACTGCTATTACATTATGTGCAAGAAGATCAGAGCCTGTGCTGTCCATACTACTCACGGTTTTAAGTAAACGACATAGACACAGATCTGCTACTGTTACATTATGTGTCAGCAGGACAGTCTTTATTACATACCAATTTAATCTTACGTGATTGATCTGGTGTTATATACAGATGTTCAATATGTATTTCTCGATCACACACCCAGATTGGAACTGTTTAGGTGTTTTCTCTGATGTCCGGGTGTCAAAGATGCACCAAATTAAACTTGCATAAATCTCAATTCATTTTGGACTTAATTCAAACTGCAGAGTTAAAAATAATTATAAAGCATAAAAGAGGGGATGTGTAATAAATACAAAACCTCATTCATGTTTTGTTCCGAGTTGGGAGAAAGAACTTATTTAATATGGCTTATGAATATGTCACGGCCTGATGTGTGATATCAAACTCGTTCTTTCCGCTGACTTGGAACAAAATACGTATGTGTATACTGTCCGTACCACTTGTGGTTATAAGCAATAACCAAGACCTTGACCTGCTTGTATATTATTTGAAGATTGCTTTGTATGCTGTTCAAACGTGGCTGTGCAATGGGAGACACTGTAGATACTTTCTACTCAGATATGTGTCCTTTTTGTATTGGGAAACAGATATTAGCAGTATTTGAAGAATGAGTCACCACATGTGTCATTGGACTTCAACAGATATTGAGGTTAAATTAATGCTTGTAGACTGAGAAATTGTGCGTGCATAAAAATTCTATAAACTATATTTCAAAAACTGTATTTAAAAAATACTTTGTTTGTCCCAGAAGAGTCTGTCTTATGCATAGCATATTTGCTAAATGTTCAACACCCACCCACCTGTGAAGAGCATAGACACAGATCTGAGTCGGTGTAGTTTGCACTTGGATGCGGATCATACACCGGTAAAAACGATATGCCAAAAATATAGAAAGATTCTGCAGATTAGCAGAAAGTCATAAAGTATTTCAGGACCTATTTTACTCATCATGGTACACTTCTCTACTTCAGTAATTACTCTTAATAAAACACCACAGGTACCTGACACAAACTTATACTAAAATCGGTCAAAATCATGAAAATATTAGTAGCAAAGAAAGCAGTTTAAAGCCCATATAATGGCCCCTTAGATAAATATATAATAGTAGACAAGGTTTGTAACTCAAGAAACATTTTTGATGTGAAAAATACTTGAATACTTGCAGAAATATCAGTTGGCGTCTTCACTTTTCGGGTGGCATTGTATCAATAAAGCTTCAGTCTTGAAAATACCAGTGACCAGGGCAAGTGTAATACTGTTGGACCAGCTGAAAAAAAAAAAAAAAGTTGACATTCTCTGATGCAACTTCTCATAGGTTTATCTCCTAAAGATTTGTGATAACTCATTGAAAGGGAAAATTTCTCCACATCAAAACGAGATATAGATTGCTGAAAAGTGTCACCATAAATGAGATTACCATCAAGAAATTGAGGGCTAGGTTTGAAACTGCAGTTTCTTAAGTTACTATACAAACCATGTCTCTTATTATATATTTATCAAAGAGGTCATGTATTAGAAGGGTTTTCAACCTGTAGTCTTCACTCCAAACATGATATTTTAATGATTTTTACCCATTTTAATATCAAGCTTGAATTGGGCACCTATGTAAAAAAAAAAAAAATACAAAGTTGGCTTACTTTGCGATATGTTCTTGACTGACAACAAGTAGTCAAATAGGCATAAGTAATCTTTAATATTGCAGGGTAGAAAATGCACACAGAATTTTTCTCGGGGTGGAAATCTGCATTTACTCAGCCCAGAGATGAGAAATTTGTAAGTTTTAGTTGGCCAAGCCAATTTTTAACAGGTCAGGATGAGAGGACGAGTGATTTTCCTGAACCCTGTATTTGTAGCTGACAGACTACATTACAGTGGTGTTGGCTACGGACCTAAGAATTCAACTCTATATGCAAAATTCCTGTCCTCTGCAGAATAGTCCAACAGCTGTAAAGATGATTGGAGAAAGTAGGGGCTCTTTGACTGACAGTTCTCATCAATATTGATCAATCTGCTCAGAATAGATACCATATGAATTATGGGGAATATTTGCCAATGTAGGCTAACTAAAAAAAAACATTCCCGTCCTGTGGAATTTAACATGTCAGCATATTGATATGTGAACTTCCAGGATTTGAAAGTAGTGCTATAAAAAATAGAAACAATTATCATGGATTCCTTGGCTTTCACCCACAGGGATAAATTATAGATTGGTTCTAAACTCGACTTGTTTAATGCTCATTGAAGCTTATAATTCAGTCTATAACTAATCCCTGTGTGAAAGTCAAGGTTTCCAAATGGAATGTCATTCTATGGACACTCGAGAGGGGTTGTTTGTGTTTCAGTAAAGATTTCTCTTTAAGAATAATTGTCAACTTGGGAGGAGGTTAGTTATGAATTCTGGACTCCTTTCCAAATCTACCACTATGGATTGTTGTTTCCTGTTTTCAAAGTATTTTGGTGGCAATGTACAAGAAGTCATGCATCCATCAAGTTCAAAATGGCAGAAATTGCTAAGCATGTCTTTCTTATGCTATGGAATTACATATTCCTGCAAATATTAGAAATGAAATGTTAGATGCTGCAATGTATTATATAGAAATAAAAGCTTTAGGTTGGTAAAAAAAAGAATCTGTAATCAGTTCGAGTTTTTCTCAAAGTGATCCATCGGCAGAAAGACAGTCCTGACCATTGTGGGGATATTTTCCCATCTGTTACAAAATGTGTGACATATTTCCACAAATGATGCATACAGTCAAGTATATATATTTTGGAAAATCTTCTTGCATTCATATGAATTTACATGCAGGAAATTATCATATTGTTTCAATATTTTTTATGCAATGAATCGAAAAAAGGCCCAGCACAGCTTTTCTGCTAAGACACGACTTGTAAATTATGAAATTTGTGTGTATAACATTTTGAAAATACCATATCTGTAACACTTTTAGTTATAATAAGCCATGTATTGCTGTTCTAGTGCAGATTTAATTGATTTTACATTTGACTTTAGTATTTAACACAAAATTCTTATCAGTATTAATCATTACCTACTACCTTTTTGCCACTTTCCACTATTCTCTTTTGATGGCTATGTTAGTATTATCAATACTTTGATTTTCAATCCAACATCAAATTTTAGTGAAAGTTGCATTCCCAAATCTTATTCAGGACCTTGTAGTCAGTTAGACATACATTTACCTTTAGAGGTGAAAAGTTACTATAGATTTATTGAGAAAATGGCGAATGGTTAGGGTCAGAACAAGTTATGATGTTCATAGCATATGTAAAAACATATTCCTAATTTCATCATTGACTATTATTTTTTTAATTCTTGATTAAATTTGATGCAAATGTTCTCTTCAACACTTAGAATCTCCATCCTGTTTGTTATATTGGTCAAGCCCGTCTTGTCAGAAGCTTAACATAGTGATTGCTATGGCATCCATGTGTATTTCTGTACATACGTATGTACATCCACTCCCTTGTTTGCCCATTGTTACAGCTAATACTTTATTTTCATGTATGTCTTTTCTAGGTGGAAAACAAGTGGGTTTGACAACAAGGGAGTTGCTCTATTTCAACTCTCAGTGCACTTGTCTGTCTTTCTTTTATGCCCTTGTATATTCTCATCTGTTCTATCATTGATTTGTTATGTGTGTTAATTTGAATCTTTCTCGAAGTGATCCATCATCAGTTGGGACATTTTCCCATCTATTACAAAATGTGTGATGTATTTCCATTAATGTTGTATATAAGCACATATAATCTGGAAAATTCTCTTGCAGTTATATGAATTTATGTGCAGGAAATTGTCATACTATTTAAATATTTTTTTTTTTTTGCAGTGAATAAAAAAAAAGACCCAGCACAACTTTTCACCTAAGACATGACCTAATTTTTTTCTAAACTTTGTGTATATAATAAAGTCGACAACATTTTGAAAATACAGTATCTGTGACACTTTTGGTTATAATAAGTCATGTATTGCTGCTGCTCTAGTGCAGATTTAATTGATTTTACATTTGACTTGAGCATTGTATTTAACACAAAATTCTTATCAGTATTGATCATTGCCCTTCTCCCTTCTTGCCACTTCTTTCCGCTGTTCTCTTTTTGACAGCTACATCAGTATTATCCATACTTTGATATTTAATCCAACATCAGCTTTTGTGAAAGTTACATGGTCTTATTCAGGTCCTTGTGGTCAGTTACACATACATTTACCCTTAAAGGCGAAAATTACTATAGATTTATTGAGAAAATGGTAAATGGTTAGGGTCAGAACTAGTTGTGATGTTCATAGCATATGTGAAAATATATTCCTAATTTCATCATTAACTATTATTATTTTATTCTTTGTTAAATTTGATGCCGATGTTCTCTTCAACACTTGGAATCCGCATATTGTTTGTTATATTGATCAAGCCAATCTTGGCAGGGCTCAACATAACAATCACTTTGGCATCTGTGTGTATTTCTGTCCATATGTGCATCTACTCCCTGGATTACCTGATTGTTACAGCTTTTACTTTTTTTTTCATGTATGTCTTTTTCTAGGTAAATAAAAAGGCAGTTTGACAAAAAGGAAGTCAGTTTTATTCAACTGTCAGCGCACTTGTCTGTCTTTCTTTTCTGTCCTTATAATTTCTCACCTGTTCTGTCATTGATTTGTTATATGTATATGTTTGGCAGGAATTTGGCCTGATGGGGCTGATGGGACTGATGTTAACAACTGTGCTCGCTCCCACAAAAGAAATCTCATTGCTAGTGCTGATGACTTTGGCAAAGTGAACCTTTTCAGCTACCCCTGTTGCCAACCCAAGGTAAGGACTATTCCCATCCAATCTACTTTATGTCCAAATTGTTCAGCACCAACCATTTTGGATATACCACATTCACCAAAATATAATTCACGCAACTGTGCATACTATACAGGCACATCAGGGTCAATGATGTTTGCAGGCTTAAATAGAATGAACAGTGTGGAACCTGGTCCACCAGTGCATTTTGGGATGGTAGAACAGTATAGATTGTTTATAACGTTTCACAGGGGACTGGGATTTTTAGAATGTTATAACTGAGAAACATATCCAAAATGATCCAAATTGATCGTTTATTTTTCAAAATTTTGTGTGTACTTGTCCATGTTGATGATATTGGAAATACATGTAGTAAACAATTTATACTGGTATGATTACTGTCAGAACTCGTATGTAATGGTAATATAATTTTCAAACAGTATACATTTGTTTAAATACATGTTGGTGATCACTAATTTCACAAACAATATCCTCAATTGTTGGTATCACAGATGTGACAGTGTCACTTTAAAAATTAACATCGGCATCCTCGTTACCAGACCCAAGTAGGCATAATGTGTCATGCACCATAGCAAGGGGAACATCAGCAGCAGCAGAATTGCTATGACTGGTAATGACATCTGTTTACTCACTAAACCATGCCTTAACAAAATGGTTTGCAACACAATGTGGAAATATCATGCCATGCACAATAAATCATACTGATTGCAGACAATACATTTATTTCACACTCAATTTTTGTTAATGCTCTGATTCTTTTCCTCGTATTATTTGTGGTTTTGTGTCAAAAGAGACATTTTTTCTTTTTCTGACGGGGCGAATTTTCAGCTGTTTTCACAAGTCAGAATTCAAAATTAACACGAGAGAGATTTATTTCAAGCTGTACTCAATTAGACAACATACATGTATAGAACAATAGCTAAAGGATATTTCTAAATTATTTTGTAAAAAAAGTGCAAAACACAAACATTTCTTTTCATGATTTAATTGCACTGAACCAGCAACCTGTGATTCTAAAGTACCGATTATGAATGACGTGTGATTGTAACACTTTTTTTACCCGATGCCTTTGTTGTTACGCCTTTTTTAAATGACTGCCGTTGTTTATCTGGCTTCAGTGCATCAGGTGATAAAAACTTTGTAAAAGAGCTAATTTTCTCAGGTGGACCACACAAGTCGAATGCTATAACCAGTTAAATGTTTTAACAAAGGAATGTTATGGCAAAGCTTTTGGAATACCTAGTGATTAGGAATTTGGCTGTGGAAATTAAACTCAAATGTTCTAACTGAGAAAACATAACCAAGAATGTAATAAACAATCTTTACTGCATATGCTAGATGCATAGATGGAATCCATATGTCAGAGGTATGAACATTTATGTGATGCCAGCTTTGCATATATTGTTGTCATTGTAGACTGTGTAAATTGTGTTATGAAATCGTACCTTTAAGTTGTCAGATTGTCTTGACTTTTCGTGACTTCATGGACATCATTTTTGTCTCCTCAGTGAAGCATAAACAAGACATAGGGATCAATTTTCCAATGGTGGTGGTGGTGTTGCATTTAGTTCAGTTTCTCTGACACTGTTGAATGTACAGTCATGAAACTCCATGAGTATATTCCGCTTAGAGGGTACCACTCACCATGGGTTTCTTGCTCTAGCTGCTTTGCAAGATTTTTGTATGAGGTGGTGGAGCAGGTGAAACATTCAGTTCAGCAGAATTCTTGGACATAGTGTTGTGACAGTTACCAATAACTTGAATCTACAGCAAAAGTTTAGAGGAAAGTTGTTGGTAATTATACTTCAGGGTTGCATCTAGGACTCGCGATCATGAACATCTCCCCAAAATTTAAGATTTCCTGCACAATTTCAGTTTCTATGCAGGCAAAATCACACAAAAAATAACAATTGTGCACACTTTTTTGTGAAGAATGCACTATTTTTATATGTTTTCTTTAAATGTAAAGATCCCAGTTCTCACTTTCAGCGGATATGTTGTCCTTTTGTAGTTGTGAAATACGTCACGTATTTCCTGTGTGTCACATGCTCAATTCTGATTGGTTACTAAGAAAGGTCAGGAGAGCACATGTTTGATGCAATAGGAACATCCTCGGCCTTTTCTGTCAAATCGAGAAAGACCTTTTTCACAACCTGACGGAAATGGATGATCGATGTTTGTTGCTGAGGCTAGCTTGGTGGGACAATGCATTAAATAGCAAAACCAGTTAAAACTCAGACACTTTTTCATTATTTTATCAGTAGTACTTTCAATAATAGTCAGAGTGCATATTTTCCTGTCAATAGGCACAGCGAAAGTGAACAAACAAATCCTAGTATCAGATGACTACTGTTCTTAGAAAACACAAGATTTTGGTTTCAGTTTTAAGTGTTATACTGCAATACTGAACACATGATATGCATTTAGTGTTGTACGATAATATACAGAACTCATGATATGCATTAAGTGTTTTACTGTATTATACAGAACACAATATACATTTAGTGTTGTACTGTAATATACAGAACACATATGTATTTAATATTATACTGTAATATTGAGAACACATTGTATGCATTTAATACACTTAATATACTTGCAATTGCTCTGTTTGAATGTTAATTTTTTTTACATCATCATAGTAGGCCCCCCTTGTCATTACGTTGGCCTCCCTTTTTTCAGATTCAGAGGGGGCAAGTGCCCACATTTACCAAATCCTAGATGTAACCCTGAAACGTTCATCTTCAGTTTTCACAGTGTTATTAAAAAAATGACTGGTTCATACAAACACAGTTAGATTGAATAATTGCATTCAACCACAAGACATTTTTAGCAAAATATAATGACAGTAACAAGATATTTGATTTAATGCTAGTCATACATCCCTTTTTGATGCTTAGTTACACTCCAGTAAAGTTTAACATGGCTGTACTTTGATAATTATCTCCCCTTTGCAGTCCCAGGGTCATTCATATGGAGGACACAGCAGTCATGTGACCAATGCTGCTTTTCTGTTTGATGACTCACGGCTGATCACGTGTGGTGGCCGTGATATGGCAGTTCTTCAGTGGGAGGTTGTGTGAAGTTATCCAATGCCTCAGGAAAGATCACACCAGACTAGCTTAATAAAAAATGTCCAGACTTGACTTAATGTCATATTGTGTTATCCATTGTAAAAACTTAGTACACTATGAATATATTCTCTGTTTTTCAAATTTTACAGCAGCACTGAACATTTTTGGTTGTTAAGTTGACTATTTCTTGTTCTTTCTGATGAGATGAGTGATTTTCAACACTTTTTTATTTACAACAGCTTATAGAATGTCATGTACAGGTTTCAAACTTGTAAGTTAAAATCAGGTTACAATTTAATAAAAAATATATTGAAACTAAATACCAAATCTGAAAATCATGAACATGTTTCGAATAATCGCTATGTAACAAAATTAAATCAGTCTCTTTCAATTTTCCATTTTTGGGGGGACTGCAGAGCAGGAAGTGCAACAAGCTTAATCATCCATCAATAATGTAGCATATTCTTTTTGAAATAGCTAATTATCAGCTAGAAGCAATCAGGGGACCCAAACATAATACCTGTCAACCATTACGCTTTTGGCGTAATCATTCCGCCCTTTTTCACCTAATTACGTCTTACGCTTGTCTGTATATGGATTACGCTTTTCTGAACATTAAAAAAAATAATAATAAAGCAATAAAAAGTTGTGTTTGTCATTTTTATTATCATCTCTTTAATCCTACACATCATATAAATCGTGAGAATATTCTAAAAAAAAAGAAGACTGCTGCTTAAGAATAGTGCAAGATTACATTTGTTATAGACCTTCTGTGTACTTTCCTTATTTTCTATTTATAGAAGCTGTATGTGACCCATTTCCAAGAAAACAGATGGTTTTTTTTCATTATAAAATTGTTTCACAGATTCATTATATTAATATACTGAATATGGTAGTGGTCCAGTCTACTTTTTTTTTAAAAATGGCGGCAGATGTAAAGTGAAACAGGGTTTATCGATGTGACTCTCGGATATTATATATGACTGAAATTTTTTAGAGAAGACAGATCTTTTTAAACTTTAAAACATGTTGGATCAGAAAAAAGACAATAGTGCTTTACAAATTTAGAAAGATTAACACGAGAGAGTAATACAACACTCAGATTGAGCACATGGTAATGATCGTTGCAGAATTTGTGGAGTTGACTTTACAATCACTCAGGGAAAGTTAGACACGTAGACTAGTTAAAGTGAGTGTTGTTTATATATAATTTGCCTATATGTTTTGTGGTTTGTATTCTGATCTTAATTCACTTGGATTTTGCCAATTTGTGACAAGAACTTGAACCAGCTGCAAATCCAGGTTACTAGCAAAACTAAACATACATTTTTCATACAGTTTATTATAATTATGGCATTTAATATATAGATTACGCTTTTTATGCTCAGATTACGCTTTTTTGCCACTCTGGTTATGCTTATACCTCTGTAGGGGTTGGCAGGTATGAAACATTTGTCAGAATGCTGATTGGATGCTGTCTACTATGCCTCATGAAACTGATAAGAAATGTTTTAAAAATCGATGTTTTCATGTTGCTTTTTCCATAAGTGTGTATGCATTAATGGAGTTGCTTAAAAAAAAATTGTTATATTTTATTAAGTTAATGAAAGTTTTCAGTTTCAGAGAATATTTTGCAGACTAGAATTCCAAAACTTATGATTGTCATTTTGTAAACAAAGAAAACAGATTCAAAACTTGACAAAAAAAAATGTAACAAACATTCATATCATATATACTTGCTTAAAAGTTGAGCCCAATTACTAGTTTTGTTTAGAGCTTCCTAGTACATTTTTTACCATTCAGTTTTACCTAGTTCATTTCAAAATGTCATGGGTTAAAGAGTAAGTTTAGTCTGCAGTTTGAGACATGGATATATGAATATATTCTGTTGTGATGATGTATATTTGTTATTCCATTTTTTATGTGGATGTTTCAATCTTTCTGTTTTGTATGTTTATGAAGTGCTGCTTTTGTCTTCATTAAAAGATGTAGAGGAGGTTTTTGTAACATGACTTTGACTAAGTGAGAGTTGATAAACATATGTGATTATTAAAATGTTATAATATGTTTTTTTCAAGATGCTGCCAGAAAACTCGCATATTAATTACAGGTCTAAACCTCAATCAGAACTTAGTTGCTTTTAAAGATTTTTGGATGCTGATATTGTTGAGCCAGCATCATATTCTCTGTCATACATTTTAAGAATATAGGCATGGAGGTATTTTCAGGGTGACGTGTGGATCAAAATGTTTGAAAGAAAAATAACACAAAAATGTTCAGAAAATATACTTGAAATATTTGAATGAAAGAAGTTGTTCAATTTGATTGTAAAAGAATGGTCTCCCTTTTGGTTCCCATTTTGAGCTCTACTGGTCATAGACCAGAAGAGCTTATCGAATGGTCTGTTGTCTGTTGTCCATCCATCCATTAGCAGAAGTTTGTTATTGCTATTCCTCCTAAGCTACTCAGAGAATTGCCTTGAAACTTTACACACCCCTTCATCCCATGGACTAGTTGGTCATCAATGAAAATGGTGCCATTCATACATCCAGTATGGCCACCACAGCAGTCATCCTGAAAATCTTATCGCTACTTCTCCTGACTGGATGGTCATATCAGCATGGGGTTTTCACTAAAAGACTTCTTATGATGTCTGGTTTGTCCTAAATGAAAATGGTGCCAGTCGGAGGTATAATATGGTCACCACAGCAGCAGTCTTGAAAATGTTGTTATCACTACTCCTTCTCAATGGAATGTCATATTGCTATGGGGTTTTCACGCGAAGACTTATGATGTCTAGCTGGTCCTAAATGAAAATGGTTATGGTCTGATGTCCAATATGAACACCACAGTGGTCATCTTGAAATTTTTTTTATCGCTACTCATCCTGAACGAAAAGAAATATTACCAAGGAGTTTGTACCATAAGACTTCAGATGTCTAGTTGGTCCTAAATGAAAAATGGTATCACTTGCAGGTCCAGTATGGACATTACAGTGGCCATCTTGAAAATCTTGTTATCGCTACTTCTCCTGAATGAATGGTCTTGTCAACATGGGATTTTTACTAAACAACTTTAGATGTCTAGTTGGTCCTAAATGAAAATGGTGCTTCTCGGACATCCTATATAGTGGCCACAGTGTCATCTTGATAATCTTGTTATCACTACTCCTGAATGAATGGTTATATCAGCATGAGGTGTTCACTGAAACACTTCTTGTGATGTCTAGTTGGTTGTAAGTGAAAATGGTGCCAAACTGACTTCCAATATGGCACCACAATGGTCATCTTGAAAGTCTTGTTGTCACTACTTCACCTAGATTGCTGGCCATATCAATATTGTGCTTTCACCAAAAGACTTATTATAATGTCTAGTTGATCCTAAATGGAAATGGTGCCAATCTGATATCCAATATGGCAACCATAGCAGCCATCTTGAAAATCTTGTTACTGTTACTACTCCAAAATGGACAGTCATATCAATATGGGGTTTTGACAGAAGACTTCTTATGATGCCTTGTTGGTCCTCAATGATTTCCATTATAGCAGCTAATTTGAAAATCTTGTTATTGCTGAAGAATATCAGAGATGGTTTCAACACTCAGCAGTTAAAAGAAAAAAATGGTCTAATCTTGAATTCCTGAAAATTCTTTTTGGGCAGTAGAGCCTCAGTCCCTTTAAGGGACTTTTGTTTATCTATCCTAATAATTCCTTATTTCTCTCTACTTTCCTAAATGTGTGTGATGAAAAGGTAGCCTTATGAAAGGGGTGGTGTTTTGTGAAATCACAAAGTAGTAAAAGCAAACATTTTGGGCTCGGCAAGGTTTCCTCTGATGAATGATAATCTATCTTGATAAGGGCCTCTCAAGGGGGGATCACAGTATTGTAATGAGCAATTTTGTATTCGGAAGTTCCATTTCACATCAGCTTTAAAATATGAACATCTTCAAAAAGTCTTGGAGTTTGTTTCCTTTAAAGACCTAAACACAAAAATTACAAAGCTAGGTCAAAGAGCTAATTTTGACTCCTGATTTTGGAAAATTGAATTGGTGTTGGTTGTTACGTTCATAAGAAGGCTAATTGTGTCCTGTGAACTGCAAATCTATTGTTCAAGTATAGAATTCTCTTCTGCATTTTACGGTGAATGTCACAAAGATCATTTCAAAGTGATTACATTTTTACTATGTTTAATTTATCAAATGTTAATACTGTTTGCTATTAAGATGGAACATGATGAGATGATCATAACCATTCATGCATACCAACTATCCACATTTTTTAATTCTCTGATGTGATGGATAGATTACATGTTGAACCATAAAAAATCACCTGATTTCATGGCATATAATAATTAAGAATACAAATATACTGTTGTACATTTATATACATTCATTCATCTTGTAAACAAATTCTGTTACACATGACAATAAATTTGTGAACCACAAATTTCTTAGGTTTGGTATTCCTTGCAATTCTCTCTTTCTCTCAATTCTGGATAGATTTGTTTACAGATATTTTGGCATAGCACAGCAATTAGTGACCGACCTAAATACCAGTACATGTATTGGAAGAAAGTCTTGTAAGTTTATTCTTCGAATCTGCTCTCCACCATTTTAAAGGATCACTGTTCTAGAAATTTTCATAAATTTTGCTTTGCATTTGTTTTTTCTGTTTGATACATAATGTCAAAAGATGTGCAATTAGGCTTGTGTTCAGTGTAAAAAAAAAAAGTAGAAATCACATGTAAAGAAGGTCAGGCTTAGATTTACATATGAGTTTCATTATCAAAAAATAAAGCTTGACTTTGTGTAATATGGTCACGTGATGCCTTGAAGTGGTAGTCCAAGGCATAAATGGCAGGTTGACCTCATGAGAGTGTATGTTGATGCTTTCACATTAATTTTTATGATAATAAAAGACTATTTACTCCTAGGAGTAAAGCAGTTTTGATCGGCCATTTTAAAGCAATAGATAAAGCAAGGCATTTGTTGTGTAATGGGCTTATGGGGGTCATTTAAAGGTATTACCAATTAAAAGTTCATGCAAGAATGTTAGTTTATCTTTCTCTCTCACTCATAAAACAAAATAATTCAAGGATGAGCCTTAGATCTATTTATTTGATAGTAAAGATAGGATTCAGAGTTGACATCACTAATATTTTCAATTTGTTAAGAAAACAATAGTTCAAGATCTGTTGGAGTTGTTGTTAATTTGCCAAGAGTAATGCTAGGAAAACTTTTTTTTTAATTTTTTTTTAAGGAAAACTAAACTTTCACAATTTCTTATCAAATAATGTCATTTTCCACTGTACCCATTTTGTTTAAGTTTCTGCAACAACTCAAAGATCCTCATAGAAATTTAAATTTTTATTAAGTTACCAATCCTCCTTGAAATTTAAATTTTTATTAAGTTACCAAATATTATTCACCTTTTCATTCCTTCAGAATTATAAAGCATGCCAGAGATTTACAGACAGGGTGGAAGCTGCACACAAATCTAGACCATGGAGTACAATCCTATTTAAATTGATTTGGAAATTAATAAAAATTTGCAATTTTGAAAAAAAATCCCCCAAATTAGGTTACAGGGACCAAATTTTGGTTTGAAACATACACATTCTAAGTTGTACTCTCGGTAGAAGTTTGGTTGCGATAGGTTAGTTTTTAACATTATAGCATTTGTTAATCAATTCTGTAATGTAGAGTACAGTGACCCTGTTTTGTGTTCAACATATGTTCATCCCAATATGCATACACTTCAAGTTTTATGTCAACATATTTTGAAATATAGGAGTTACAGCCCAGACAGGAAGGATCGAAACAATTTTTCAGCAATTTTGAATAAATCTCAGAAATTAGGTCACAGCAATCTGGTAAGTAGCACACATCCATTCTAAAATGCAGCTTCAGTGGAAATGGGTGAAAAGATAGTGGAATTAAAGTCCAGACACAATTTTTAGCCCTTTATTTTCTTTAGTAAATCCCGGAAAGTTGGTTACAGTAACCCAGTGTTTGGGCACAGCACATGTATCCCAAGTTCACCCATAGTGCAACTTTGACGTCAGTAAGTGAA
This sequence comes from Margaritifera margaritifera, assembly GCA_029931535.1. Taxonomy (NCBI): domain Eukaryota; kingdom Metazoa; phylum Mollusca; class Bivalvia; order Unionida; family Margaritiferidae; genus Margaritifera; species Margaritifera margaritifera. The sequence goes on along the minus strand of JAQPZY010001362.1, from coordinate 1,986,769 downwards.
GCAGTATAGGAGTTACAGCATGGACAAGTAAGATGGACAAAGTGAATACCATATACTGCCTGCTTATTGACGTGACAGTAAGAAATTGTGGCCATTATTCAAGCATTTCATCCTTGTCAAAATATGAAGTTAATTTTGTAAGGGTTTATGAAACATACTTTAAAAAAATTAGCAAGTATAAGAAGCTGAAGTGGGGATGAGATCACTCACTAGGCTTGCATTTGACTAAAATCCCAATATAATAGCAATTGGCAGGTTGAACTAGGCTGAAAGGGATTTTTCTTCAAGTTGAATTAAACTTAGCAAACAGTTTCTAGGCCTCAAACGTTCCTATTGTAGAAAATGCAATAGTATATATATATATATATATATATATATATATATATATATATAATGATTCAGTTTTATTTAACTTGCCATGGTAGTTTTATAAATGTCAAAATATGTTTTCCACATGGTTGATGTTAAAATCAAATGCAGTCCGATCTGTATGAAGTCACCTTTATTGGTCACCTGGTCTCAACGACCTTTCTAATTTCCCCCCAGCAAATTTCCTGTATTAAAGACCTGTTTATAATGGTCACCTGATTTCTGCAGTCTGCAGCCAGGTGTTTCTTAACTATATAATGGTTTCTAATTGCTCTAAGTGATGACTGGAACATGTGAACAGTGACTGCACAGTGTATGCAAACTAAACTTTTGCCCTCATTGAAAAGGCATTGTTTAGTTAAAGGTACATCATGTTAATCAATGTGTAAATATTTCTTAGTTTGCTTGCACTCAGTATAGTCCAGTCGCAATGTCGGTGTAACTCGGAGGTGTCAATATGTCAGATTCAAAAGCAAGGCAGTTTTTATCATTAGTGGAAAGGGTTGAAGCAGTTCGTTTGCTGGATGGTGGATAAAGCAGTCATATTGTCAGAGCAGAATGGGAAACATTTCGCCTCGTCATCGATCTTTCCCCATTTAACAAGATTATTTAGGAAGAGTACTTCAAGATGGAGGTGTCAGCCTTTTTCAGGAATGCCATAACGGTGAATGACTGGGTGGTCTCCATCTACACATCCCCATCTTTCTCATTCCACATGAAATTCATGTGCTTTTGCCTGGCACAGAGGTCTTTCAATTTTGGACTTCTCTTCGGCCTATCTTCCTCACCCAGGGCCTTTACCAGGGTGATGGTAGTAATAGTGGCTCTCATAAGATCATTAGGGGGTTCCCATCAACCAGCATTTCGACATCTGGTTGATACACAATGTTCTCGGACATGGCTTACTAAGAGACGTGTCACTCTGTTGGATGACAGTGACTCGTCTAGGGTTAATCCCCAACAAGGAGACGTCCGCTCTGACTCCTCAAAATTTCACTTGCGTCGGAATGAATTTCCTTGCAAATCAAGAGACTGTTCATGTTCTCCCACGACAGGATCAAACAGATACTGTCTCATAACAATAGTATTCGAGAAGACTTCATTGTCTACTCGCCTCTACCTCTCTCTCTCCTGGAGACTGAATGTGGCAGCAGATCAGTTCCCCTAAGACTAAAGAAGACCTCCAGTTTCTGCTGCAAGCAATCTTGTGACGTCACAGGGACCCCCTTTCAGCTCGGATTCTGCCAGAACACAAATTTTGTCACCATCTAAGTTGGTCGGACAATCAGGAAGGCTTTCTGGAAGGAGTCCCGATACACGCCCCATAACTTGCCTCTTTCCTGTATACCCAAGCCTTGGATTCAGACTTGGGTGCTCGCGAAGAGCCAGATGGGGTAGTGTTTCATGGCTTGTGATCTCAGAAGGAATATACTCTTAATATGAAACAACCAGAAATGTGTCCATTTTCCTAGCACTACAGGGATGCATCAACTTCATTTGACGCAGTTGTGCTATGGTCGTCACGAACAACACATTTATGCCCCATCTCTTTGCATGGAAGTTTGGAACCACTCTCAGAGGCCGCTGCATTCCAGGCAAGAAAAATATCCTTGCGGTCAGCCTGTCCAGACAAGCACAGCCGGTTGTCATAGTCGGTAGCAGAGAGACTTTTTCAGCTGTGGCGGAGGCCAACGGTAGACTTGTTTGCAACAAGATTGAAAAACAAGCTACCACTTTATGTCTCTCCAGTTGCGGACCAGAATGCATCGGTGGTGGACGCCTTCAGTCAGATCGACTGTACCACTACGCCTTCCGACCTTTCAGAATAGTTCCTCAATCACCTCGACCTGTTTGTAGACACACCCAGGGAGTTACCTCTGAGGAGGGATCTACTGTCGCGGTACAGAGGGTCTCCTGCACAACAATCCACAGATTCTCCACCTTCACAGATTCTCCACCTTCACGCCTGACTCATATCAAACGATATATATGCCAAAATTAGTGTTAGAGCAGGGTTGCAGACTGCATCACACAGGCTAGAAGGCAATCGACCTCCAGGGTTTGCGATGCCAAGTGGAGAGTATTCTGTAATTGGTACAGTAAGCAATACATTGATCCAACATTAAGGGCTATAGAACGTCCTTCCCCAACACCCTCAAGTTCTCAATGGGCTCCACCATCGGGTTGGACCCTCATCTTTCAGAACTGATCAAAGACAAGTCTCTTGCTCTTTGATGCCAAGGTGGAATTGTTCATGTGTTCTTAGGTCATTATATAAACTACCTTATAAATTTTGGAGTGAGACTCCCTTCGAGAACCTTACCTTAATGACGGGCTTGAATCTCCTTGGTGTCATTTGGAGAAGGAGTGAAATTCGTGCCTTATTAGTGGAAGAGCGTTGCCTACGTTTCAGTGGCAGGTACAATTCAGTCTTCATTCTTTGCCAGCCTGTCTTTCTGGCCAAGAATCGATTACCTTTGGTAGCCCCTGAAACAATTGAAAACCCTAGTCTCGGTCGCATCTGTGTTAGGGATGTTCAAAATAGACTCCTCTGCCAAGTAGGAGCCTTTCGTTTTTATTTGGCTAAATCGAAAGGGAAAATAAATGGTCGAAACTTTTCTCCCTCAAAGGCACATCTGACATTTCGGCAGCCACCATCTCGAGGTGGATTATTTTGACTATCACAAGAGCCTTTCAATCTCTTACTGAGAGAGATCTTTCCTTCATGAGATTCGAAGCCCATGATGTTAGGGCTATGCTCCATCATGGGCCTTTCTTAATCATTCTTTGCTGGATGATGTCATGAACCCCACATTCTGGCGGTCTCGTGCTATCTTCTCTTCTACAATCATTCGATGTCACACCAGAGCAAAGGCATCTTACACATTAGGCCCAATAGTGTCAGGCCAGCAAGTTGTTAAAAAGCAATCATCCAGTCTGCAGCAGACTCCATTGACAACAGATGGTATGTTCACTCTGACAGCTGGTCAAGAGGCATTCAGCCTCTCTCCGGGCTGGAAAAGCCAGTAATAATAACAGGTATTGTAATGCTGCTATTAAAATGTAGTTTTTGGGAAACAGTTATAATTATGTAATACCTTTTATTATTACCAAATTCCCTCCTCCCGCTCCTCTTGGAAGTCCATTTAGTCTCGCTCCATGTCAAAGAAGGACAATATTCCGAATGACAGAAGTCACCAGGGCATCGCACTAGGATTATGTTTGTTTTGTTCTAAGCCTCCGGTTACTAACTAAAGGAGTGAATTCACATCAGATAGGCAACTAACACCAGAAAAAGGGAAAGCAAAGTAATAGTTATAGGCAAGTATTACATAATTAAAATTAGTTTTACCCCACTCCCCAAAGAACTAATTAGGTGAAATTTTTCCTTGTTTGATTGAAGTAACAATAGTGCAAACGACACATTATATACCCATCTCGTGACCTTTTCCCTACCAATGACCTTGATCTTTGACATCGAAACTTTACTACTGCTTGATAAGGTCTGGATCTGGGTAAAGTTTCATCAACATGCATGTAGGAGGTGAAAAGCAACAGCCTGGATAAGGACACGGGCCACTAACTTACATTATCCCTTGCTTTTTAGCTTGACCTAGAGGGCATGGGTATGACTGAATACGTAAGATCTGTCAAGCCGAGATATATATAGGCTAAAGTTTCATTGAAATATCTTCAGGGTTCAAAAGTTATGCTCCTACAAGGATACAAGTCAAAGATTTACATATTTTTTGCATTGACCTTGACATTGAGGCAGGGGTCTGACAATGGTGTGCGACACACCGACAAGTCATGACATACACATGGGCAAAGTTTCATTAAACTATATTCAGTAGTTCAAAAGTTATACTCCGGACAATGTACAAGTCACAGAATTACATTTTCCCTTGCTGTGACTTTGACCTTGATGCAGGAGACCTGGCTATGGTAATTGACACCGTCTAATAATGACATATATTTGGGCCAGTTATGGGCCAGACAAGCTAATCAAAATGACTTTCACCTGCGCGGGTCTGCGTCGCACTCGTACACATCATTATGTATATTAGGCTGCTCCGTCGTCTAGAAATAGCATGGATTTAACATTGCACTCGCAGATACGACTATATTTGTCCAAATTACAAAAGTTTGCACTGACAGCGCAAGGAATGGTTTAAAATTTCTAAGGTATGAAGGGATTAAATACTTATGAGCTAGTTTGTAATTGTGCCTAGTAAATACTTTACGAGATTGAAGGTGATGTACGATTCAGAATGGATCGGAATCTGACTATAGCCTCTATGCGGCTTGAGAGAGATACTATAACTGAATTTGAGAAAGCTCATGAATACATATATTTTACAAAAATTATTGCCGATGTGTCACGCATTGATAAAGAGAATATCTTTATAAATCTTTGGCCAAATCACTTTGACATGAACTCTTAACTGATTATTTCTAGAACTTGATATGTTCTTTAACTTAATAGACTATAAACTGTAGTTTATAGTAAAACCGCAAAAATAAAAATGTTTTAATCTTTCCACCGAGTCTTTTCACATTTTAACTTTGTCCAGTTGGCCCATTTTCAAGTCAGAAAAACACATATTTAGCAGTAAAATCAGTCTAAATTATTGAAAGTCATCTTTGCACAGTAGCTTCCATGGCAGATTTTTTAAATTTGAAAAAAAAAGATAAATCTTTGAAGAATAATGATCTTCATGGGGCAACAAGTCAGAGCAGTGCACATGATACACCCGTCTTCATATAGTACTAAAATATAGTATGGGTGACGTGCTAATACAAACTTCTTAAGAGTTTGTCATTCATACCCCAGTTAAAGTAAAATTAATAGTAGGAAAAGGTCATATTTTATGCTCTTTTAACTTGTGGGTTATGCATTTATGATGAACACAACACAGACAGAATCCTGAATACTTAACCTCCTCCTCAGAGAGACCTGAGTATTGCCATAGTATACCGTATTTGCTCATGCATAGCACACGTACAGCTTAAACCCAGATAATGCGCTCGCGGTGATATTTGAGATCACTTGCCCATTCTTTTTACTAAACTTACTAAACGCGCATAGTTGCTTGAGCAAACCATCGCTAAAGGACGCTTTGACTTTGAAATGACTGGCCGGGGGGACAAGGATGTGCCGATGACTGACCTTGATCTGCGGAATGAAAGAGCAGAAACTTCGTTTACCGGACCTTACGTTGCTGACCAAACAAAAAAACGCAGGAGTTGGAAAGCCTGCTAAAACCTCACCATGTGGATGAATTAACGGCAGCTGTGAATGAAAACCGGGACGCACAGGTTGATGAATATATTTAATAAACACGGCCTAAAAACAAAACCCGTCTATGCTGACTATATGGTGCAAAACTGACAATTAATGTTCTGCAGGCAAAACATATGGCTTCAGTATATCCGCGGAGTAAAAGGTGTGCCGTACTCCATTTCCAAGGTTGGTGGTCATTTAATTGTGTCTAAAATATATTTCTTACCCTTTAATAGCAGGTGAATTTCATTTAAAGCAGCAAGTCATCAAAATGTATTTCTTTTCTAGCATGATGGCTTCAAATGAGACGTAACATCCAAATACGATGTATTTGCTAGAAATGGCAATTACGGCTCGAATACTTTTCAGCCTTTTTTCACGAATATAATTACAATGCAAGAAAAGTAGTTTGGAATGGTTGAAAAACTGTTTCTGAAAACATCTTTTAGTCTTCTGCATCAGCTTTTTGCAGAGTGTGCACTCGATCCTTTTCATTGACAAGACCAGAAAATGCCTAATGTTCATTCTACATTGAACATAGTTTTACAAAAGATTAATTTGAAACCAATGCCTAATGTGAATCAGAAAAGTTTCGAACTTAAGTTGAGGATATATATGAATGTCTAAAAAAAAAGCATCACAGAAATTTAACTGAGAAACACTGTCAAGCGTTCATACAGCCATTTCAGAATCTCGCATCAGAGATGTGTTAAGTGCTGGGCGCTTATTGTGAATAAGGCAAAAGATGTAAAGTCACTGAATAACAGCAGCGCGACGCAAGAAAATGCAGCACTGTGATATACAATAGGTTAATGTTATAGATTTTGAATGTATTTTGATAATCCATTTTTTTCCTTGGGGTAACTTTTATTTGTCTTCCTTTTACACCTGTTTTTGTCGAAAATTTGCTCTATATGCCCAGCTTTTGTTCCGCGCTGCAAGTCCTCGAATCGTATTGGATTAATTTACTTACTTGCTTACTACGAGTAAGATTTAATTTAAATGCAGGCTATACAGTTGATATAGACACTGTATATTTTACTTCGTTTATTATTATCCATACGATTACTTTGTATCACAGTCAATCAAGGTGGAGGATGCGTCCATCCCCGGGTCTATGCAACATATTGCCAGTCACAAAGATGATGATGGCTCTGTAGTTGTCGAGTTTTCGTGAGGCAATCACCTTTCCATTCTAACAGTTTTATTTTCTTCTCTTTTTATTTCGTACAAGTTGATGAAGTCTTCCATAACGATTTGATACAAAATCTTAATTTCTAGCGGCAAACCACACAGATATTTCTGTAACCATATTGCTTATCGCCGTTTCCTCACTACTTGTAAGTCGAACAGCTGAAGAAAGTTACACTGAAGAAATATTTTACGAGTGTTTATCTAATGTAATTATGGACATTTTTATCAGTATCTGTATTTTATTATTATACATTCCAACTGACCTTTGCGTTTGTTTTGATGATACATACCACACTTGTTCGAGTTGTTAACCTAGGAGATGGGATCAAGAGCATAATATCCAGCTAATAGAATGTTTTTTATCGTCAGACTCTTGGCTATTATTTCTATTTTCCTTTCAATTTTTACGGTTTTCTCTCAGTTTTGGACACATCATATCCAATAACAGAGACAAGTGGGCTGTGACAGTCTACAATTTGTCTTTAGTACACATACATGCGGCATACACCCTAAACCTCGCTTTCATGCAAGGAGATAATGCGACAACCGGCGTTACCTTGATGTTCTGCGATTGTGAATCTCGTCTATTTATTTTTTAGCAGAGAGATTTAATTCTAATGTTTAGAAAAAAGAATGAAATATGGTGAATAGAAACATATACTTTTTCATATTAAATCAAATTATATGCAAAATGAATTCCAAACTTTCCAACAACTATCAATACTTCGAGTGGATGCCTTCTTTTACATCACCGGAATGGATTAAACAACGTCAATGGTACGAACAATTACTGCTCCCACAGCTAAAGAGCTTACAAATTTGGTGACATCCTTTGCATTAGGAAAGGCGCCGACTGAGCAAAAAAGCTGTAGAAATGATCCCTTACACAAATGTCGGTAAATACCGATTTATCCATAATTTTACATTTACTAAAATCGGTTGGTCAGAAGCAACTCATTTTCCTTTAAATCATTTTGACAATTGATATTTCGGCATATCTTTGTAAAGGAAACAACAGACAAACCTCCACAATAACAATCATCATTACCACCATACTCCTCATAATCTCTGTTATTATTATTATTCCGTGCAACACTATCTTATATCGCATACCGCAAACAGAAATTAATTAACCCTATTATGCTTGATTGTAATATGATCGTATTTTAAATTCAACTTCATCTTTCAATTCGATAATATAAGCCAGATTTCAAACATGGCACGGAGGTAATTTAAACAGGACGGATGATACATAAACTTACTGCAAGCATATTCAAAAAGGTATATTTCCTTTTTAAACTTCATAATACTAGAAAAAGTGTTCAAAGTTGTATGTCATTCTAAACCAATACATGTCTTTTGCAGCAAGACTTTGCTTTCAAGGTGTTTCTTCGTAAAGACATGGTGAGCATGAGCTAACATGCATCAATCAGGAAACACTATGATAGCATTCTTGTCACTAGGGAGTAGCATAAAAGGAAGTACACATATCAGTCATTTAAGGCGCTTAATATGATTATGTGTTATGTGACGGTTTCTTTACTTGTTCATGGCAAGTTTTGTGTTCTAATTTTGGCATTGAAATAATTATATCTAAAAACAAGAGAGCATTTTAAAGTTTATTGACAACAAACAAATATATGAGGAAAACGTGCATAGTTTACAATGACAATATTCATTAGATATTTCCCTGAGAATTGTACAAAGAAATTCTTGACAAAGGAGTTATTGGTAATGTTCACAACGACATTTCCATTTGCCCAGCCTCGTAGAAGGAGCTGGTGTCAAATAGGTCACACTGACCATTATAGCAGAAGCTTGTCGGGAAGTTTGCAATTCCGTTTCAGCCGCCGACTCCTCCCATTTAGAAATCGGGGCCTTCATTGGCAAAACATCCGCATTCACACATCCCATCCTGGTACTCAGCGAAGGTGGCAAATATGCCACACGAGCCATCTTCGCAGAAGTTCCTCGGGCATTTTGGAATTGGGACACTAGACTTGTGCAAAATAGGGCCTCTTCTCCCACTAATGCCCCGTCTATCATACAGCTCGGCTGCAATGTAATATGGAATATATTGTTTAACATTAAGGATGTCCGCTTTTGTAAAATCCAATGTTTACTGCGCAGATCGAAATGAGTGATACTTATCTTATCACGTCATCGATATGACGTCATTTGTTACCTCAGTTTCTCGTAGTTCTACGAACGCTCTTAGAGATTGGACGTTTAGATGTGATTGCAACTTCTTTGTCTTACTGAATAATAATCAAACTATATACCATAATAATGTTTGTACAAGTTTAACCATCCAGAAAAGAAAAAGTCGACTAGAAGTATATGACAATTTGCGGAGCGACGATCGATTTACAAATTTATCTCTCAGACATTTTTGTGTCGCAACTCCAATGTCATCTCAGTAGTTGTCGAAAACATTCACTCACCAACATGCACTTTTCTCCAGTGTTTCGATTTTTAAATACTTATTCAGCTTTTACTGTATAGAGAGTTGGTGAGAATGCACTGATTCTTATACTTTTGTATGTAATGACTCTTGGATGGGGACATATATTTAACTAAGTTCAGTGCTAGAAAATGCACAACAACATATACTTATTTTTGAGGTTTTTGTATTTCTTGGACCTGAACTATGGAATAGAATCAATTTATGAAAAAGATAAATAAAAACTAATCTTTAAATAATATATAATACAAATCTTTGAGATCAGCTTTTGATGGACTACAGCTCTATCATGATATAAGGTATGAAAATATCAAGTTGTCAAATATAACCTCTCTTTTTAAAGAAAGAATTACATACTAAAATAATTTCAACCTATTTTTTAAAAATATAATTAAAATTCCTTGCTTTCACTGTTGTGGTTTAATGTCATCTTTGCTTGGGGCTAATTAAAACGATATGTTATTTTCGATTTTGACTGAAATGCGACCAAACATTTGAAAGTATTCTAATGATTGTCAGCTATCGCATCAGACTATTTCATTTTCGTCAGAGAAATAGCTAAATAATTAGATTCATCTGACAGTTGTTTGTCTTCCATTCCCAATTGTGATATCTGAAAATTTTAAAACAAGTCTGAAGGAACGTTTATTTTTAGATTTTGTTAAGTTTTCAAATTTCATTTGGAATTGATATTTATTGCTTCTAAGAAACCTACAACAATAAGTGGCCTTTAGGGTGAACTATTTGGAGGACTAACATGTTCAGTCTTTCTGTCTTACAAAAGAGAAATTAGAATAGAATTATGACATCAAATATTCAATAGTGTCGTGATATTATAAACGCGCAAAAAAATGTATCGTCCCTCCATGAATACAAGGAATAGATGTATGTTGCCTACTATATTCATTACGTCATTTTTTCTTTCTGACGACAATGAACAATATAATCTATATTTTGCTAAGAATACAAAGCATAACAATTCAATTTAAAATGACATAATGCTAACATTTAGAAGTCTTTTGGCGTTGCTGCATGAATTACGTCTTTATTAGAATAAACGCGTTTTACAAAGTTAAACATTTAATTCTTTTATATTTAAGGATGTAGCAATATGGTAACTATGCATGTAATGAGAACTAACTGACGCAAACGTTTAGTAAGGCTTTAATGAATTATAAACACCAATGGTTAAATGTTCATTTCTTTGTAAGCATAAAACACTACCTCTGCGAAGGAGATTAACACAGTAACTGTTGGAAATAAGGCAGAATGTTACTTTTTTGTTTGTATATCTAGTGTAAAATCTACAATGGAAGGGTTCAGTTTTAAACCCATCTCAACCTTGATTGATATGTCAATTTAGAATTAACTCAAGAATTACTAAAGTCATTTTAAATAATATATGGTAAACTAAACAGAGTGACTGTACAAGGTGATTAGAATCCTTATACAAGGAATTCGCGCAGAAAAACTAATTCGTGGGGAAAAAAAAGATGACATGAAGTCAATTACAGAAAAAAGAAGCCGTAGAGTGCAGTAATATGACTGGATGTAAAATATCTTTGTTCACATCATACCTCCTGTAAGTTATTTACCATATTACTTTTAAAACTACTTTCATAACCGTGTTCATTTTCACCGTTAGTTAGGTATATAGATAAACATATAGATATTTGATTCTATGAGAATCTTACGTTACAAACAAATGTTTCATTGCGATTATTTAATGAAAGAGTAGTGGAATAGTATCGTGCAAATAAATAGAATTTTTCTTACCAGTTACTGTACACGCCAACATGCAAAGAGTCAAAACTGCAATGGTCGTCATATTTTAGGTATGCCTTGATATTTTCTCTTTAAGGTAGGCCTGGCGTGTAGATCGATGTAGATTTGCTTTGTCTAGACCTCGGGTAGACTTTTTATATGAAATTCACTTCGAGATAGAAGGTCGTGTATAGGTCGTGGACGTTAGTCAGCAGAAGAAAACATGTTTGGTTAAGTTTCAGTCAAGTGTAAAGAAAAACAAAACAACAAAGGAATAGTATATGTACACGCTATGAGTACTGTAGTCACGTTAAATAATACATTGTACATTTTTCCCCTTTCGTGTGATAACAAAAGAAACATGTGCCTGAATATTTGTGATTACAATAATGTACGATTCTATTTATTTCAACATTTCAAGAGTCGTTATGTACCTACTGCTCGCAAGAGAAATGTAGTTAGCATAAGTCATTTGGCTCATTAAGAGAACAACGAAGCTTTCAATACCAGATTATGTCAGATTTGTGTTTCAACTTATATATTATTAACACAAGTTTCGAAATAGATTAAATAGTCAATTTTAGATGCGGTACATTGTCAACAACCGTTGCACTGAGAACTATTTAGTTTTCAGTTCGGATCGGATTGAAATGAATTCAAATGAATTGAGACCACTACAGGATTTAAGTAGTTTATACTCTTCACTTAGTTTGAGATAGATGGAGAAAGAATGACATGCTTATCTTATACCTAGAGAAATCATTGCTGACCTTGTATGCCGATTTGATATTGTTGACAACAATCGTGAGATCAACACGACTTTCTTGGCATTTTCTTGGGATTTGATAAATGGCAATAATCGTAATCTTTGAATTTATATGGAAAACGTGTTTGATTACAATTAATTCTTTCGATGCTATTTTGATGTTACCCTGGGCCATATAATTGACGATAATTAGACAAGCTACTTCAAGCTTTCTTTCATATACTCTAAACCTCTTGAGTGTGTTGTCATATTTTCAGATGCTGAGTTTGTGTGTCAATTTTGCCTGCTCCAAGCATATACATAATGACGCGCTTCTTTATTTCTCCCATTGAACAGCCACACGAAATATTGAAACAAATTACTCGCATTATAAGTTTATAAACAACAATCAATACATTTAACGCTTAGCTTGAACAAGTTTTTAGAAGTTGACTTTGAATTAATTCCATCCATATGTAGCATATGGGAAAAAGAACCATTGAACAACGACACATTGAACTTTAAAGCAGTTGTCCATGAAGAGAGAATTTACGTTGAAATGATACCCTGCTTCTTCAATAGGTTTTTCGATATTAAAAGCAAGTGAATTATTATTAGAACATAGACAAGTTATTACATAAGGGAGATAAGAAACAATGGTTTGGTGATTTTTGATATTAAAAACTTTTACGAAGCGTAAAATACAATCAATAAAAATCATTTAGAAAGGGAATGAATGTTGCAATCTATTAAGCATTTTAGTTTAATTCTTTTGCTATTATTCTATGCGGCTTATGAATGAATATCTCTATTATTTTCCAAAATAAGATAACACAAGATATGGAAATAGAAAGTAGCATTTGTCACCCTGCAAATTATATTCACATTGATGCCGATTTCTCAGCATATATTAGAAATAGAATAGTCATATTTCACACAGATATTGCGTACATCTAGACTTGTCACAACTGAATAAGACAATTTGGTATACGTTCTACCAAAAAGGAGAAATAAAGGAAGAAAGGATAGTTACACTGCAGTCTGCCTAAATGTTTTCGGAAGGGTTGTGCGGCCGACCTAAATGGTCACAGGCAACTAATTATTGTATGTGCTACGGAGCCAGCTTATGTGTGGCGGTATATTAAATATCGTATTTAAAAGAACGAAGGTCGCTGATTGGCTGAAAATAATTACCTGAATTAATTAACGTATTGTTTTCTTTCAGTAGAAGCCTACCAACGGCTAAATTGTACTCATGAGTCTAATTAAACATTTTCAAGTTATCGCTGTCGCAGTACAAGCAGTACCGGGTGTAAACAGGAAGATCTGACCGATATGGATTTTGATAGTGGGCAGCTACAAGGGAATTTTTCTCTAAACGAGGAAAGCAGCACTTCATTTTCATGGTGACAAAAGCTTCCTCTGGGATAGATCATGCATGGGATGTAAGCGTGTTTTGCCGTTCTTACCAGAAAGAATAGTAATTTGACGAAATAGCAACATTACGGTCTATGCACAATTCCTGCAAATTAGTTTTTCTGACACAACTACCTGTTCTCAATTTTATAACATGTGTAATTTCAATGTTTGAATACGGATAACGTCCAGCTTACTCCGCTTTGATCAAGTAGCTTATTTTGTACAATAGTGCTACAACATATTTTGAGTGCATAAATACTGGTCATAACAACAAATGAGTTAACTACCAGGTGAATGACGACGTTGCATAAACAAGAACTGAGTTCACTATCGGGCGAGTGATGACGTTACATAAACAAGAACTGAGTTCACTAACAGGTGAATGATCGGGTTACATAAACTATATTTTGGCCTTTAAAATGCAGTTGATTTAACGCCAAGTTACGATATCATCTTGTAAATATGATAAGATATGATATGATATGATATGATATGATATGATATGATATATATATATATATATATATATATATATATATATATATATATATATATATATATATATATATTTATAATATAGTATTGTAACATTATCACAAACTTGATACAATTGAGAGTTTTAGTCTTTTTTGAAATTTCTAACATGCATTTCACAGAAGACGAGTTGCGCATTTATGTTGCAATAATAGCACAATCTGCTTATAAAAATCTTAATAATTGCAGAAAGATAAATAAATATATTTTCTCATTGAGGAAACTACGTATGTATGTATGTATGTATGTATGTATGTATGTATGTATGTATGTATGTATGTATGTATGTATGTATGTATGTATGTATGGGTAGATGGATGTGTGTATGTATGTGTGTATGTATACACCGAGGGATGTTACCACATGATTGGCTGGTGAATGGCTAAATGGATGGATAGATAATGGATTTGATGAAAGTATGTACGAATGAAAATCTCACCTTGATTGTGGTCATTTAATCGCATCTAAAATATATTTCTTACCCTCTGATAGAAGGTGAAATTCTTTTAATGCAGCTAGTCATCAAAATGTATGTCTTTTCTAGCATAATGGCTTCAAATGAGACACAACCTGTAAAATACGATGTATTTGCTTGATATGGCAATGTCGGCTCGACTAGTTTTCAGCCTTTTTTCACGAATATAATTGCAATGCAAGAAAAGTAGTTTGGAATGGTTGAAAAACTGTTTCTGAAAACATCTTTTAATCTTCTGCATCAGCTTTTTGCAGATTGTGCACTCGATCCTTTTCATTGACAAGAACAGAAAATGTCTAATGCTCATTCTACATTGTGCATAGTTCTAAAAAAGATTAATTTGAAACCAATGTCTAACGTGAATCTGACTTGTTTCCAATTTAAGTTGAGGATTTATATGAATGTCTAAAAAAAATAACATCGCTGAAATTTAACTGAGAAATGCTACTATTTTACAATCTCACATCAGAGATGTGTTAAGTGCTGGGCGCGTATTGTGAATGAGGTTAAAGGTGTAAAGACACTGAATAACTGCAGAGCGACGCAGGAAAACGCAACACTGTGATATACAATAGGTTACTGTTATAAATTTTGAATGCATTTATCTTTCAATGATAATCCATTTTTTTCCTTGGGGTAACTTTTATTTGTCTTCCTTTTGCAACTGTTTTTGTCGACAAAATTTGTTCTATATGCCCAGATTTTTGTTCCACGCTGCAAGTCCTCGAATCGTATTGGATTAATTTACTTACTTGCTTACTACGAGTAAGATTTAATTTAAATGCAGGCTATACAGTTAATATAGACACTGTATATTTTACTTCGTTTATTATTATCCATACGATTACTTTGTATCACAGTCAATCAAGGTGGAGGATGCATCCATCCCCGGGTCTATGCAACATATTGCCAGTCACAAAGATGATGATGGCTCTGTAGTTGTCGAGTTTTCGTGAGGCAATCACCTTTCCATTCTAACAGTTTTATTTTCTTCTCTATTTATTTCGTACAAGTTGATGAAGTCTTCCATAACGATTTGATACAAAATCTCAATTTCTAGCGCAAACCACACTGATATTTCTGTAACCATATTGCTTATCGCCGTTTCCTCACTACTTGTAAGTCGAACAGCTGAAGAAAGTTACACTGAAGAAATATTTTACGGTTGTTTTATCTAATGTAATTATGGACCTTTTTATCAGTATCTGTATTTATTATTATACATTCCAACTGATCTTTGCGTTTGTTTTGATGATACATGCCACACTAGCTCGAGTTGTTAACCTAGGAGATGGGATCAAGAGCATAATATCCAGCTAATAGAATGTTTTTTATCGTCAGACTCTTGGTAATTATTTCTATTTTCCTTTCAATTTTTACGGTTTTCTCTCAGTTTAGGACACATCATATCCAATAACAGAGACAAGTGGGCTGTTCGACTGTGACAGTCTACAATTAGTCTTTAGTACACATACACCCTAAACCTCGCTTTCATGCAAGGAGATAATGCGACAACCGGCGTTGCCTTGATGTTCTGCGATTGTGAATCTCGTCTGTTTCTATTTCAGCAGAGAGATTTAATTCTAATGTTTAGAAAAAAGAATGAAATATGGTGAATAGAAACATATACTTTTTCATATTAAATCAAATTATATGCAAAATGAATTCCAAACTTTCCAACAACTATCAATACTTATAGTGGTTGTCTTCGTTTGCATCACCGGAATGGATTAAACAACGTCAATGGTACGAACAATTACTGCTCCCACAGCTAAAGAGCTTACAAATTTGGTGACATCCTTTGCATTAGGAAAGGCGCCGACTGAGCAAAAAAGCTGTAGAAATGATCCCTTACACAAATGTCGGTAAATACCGATTTATCCATAATTTTACATTTACTAAAATCGGTTGGTCAGAAGCAGCTCATTTTCCTTTAAATCATTTTGACAATTGATATTTCGGCATATCTTTGTAAAGGAAACAACAGACAAACCTCCACAATAACAATCATCATTACCACCATACTCCTCATAATCTCTGTTATTATTATTATTCCGTGCAACACTATCTTATATCGCATACCGCAAACAGAAATTAATTAACCCTATTATGCTTGATTGTAATATGATCGTATTTTAAATTCAACTTCATCTTTCGATTCGATAATATAAGCCAGATTTCAAACATGGCACGGAGGTAATTTAAACAGGACGGATGATACATAAACTTACTGCAAGCATATTCAAATAGGTATATTTCCTTTTTAAACTTCATAATACTAGAAAAAGTGTTCAAAGTTGTATGTCATTCTAAACCAATACATGTCTTTTGCAGCAAGACTTTGCTTTCAAGGTGTTTCTTCGTAAAGACATGGTGAGCATGAGCTAACATGCATCAATCAGGAAACACTATGATAGCATTCTTGTCACTAGGGAGTAGCATAAAAGGAAGTACACATATCAGTCATTTAAGGCGCTTAATATGATTATGTGTTATGTGACGGTTTCTTCACTTGTTCATGGCAAGTTTTGTGTTCTAATTTTGGCATTGAAATAATTATATCTAAAAACAAGAGAGCATTTTAAAGTTTATTGACAACAAACAAATATATGAGGAAAACGTGCATAGTTTACAATGACAATATTCATTAGATATTTCCCTGAGAATTGTACAAAGAAATTCTTGACAAAGGAGTTATTGGTAATGTTCACAACGACATTTCCATTTGCCCAGCCTCGTAGAAGGAGCTGGTGTCAAATAGGTCACACTGACCATTATAGCAGAAGCTTGTCGGGAAGTTTGCAATTCCGTTTCAGCCGCCGACTCCTCCCATTTAGAAATCGGGGCCTTCATTGGCAAAACATCCGCATTCACACATCCCATCATGGTACTCAGCGAATGTGGCAAATATGCCACACGAGCCATCTTCGCAGAAGTTCCTCGGGC
The DNA here is from genome assembly GCA_029931535.1 of Margaritifera margaritifera. NCBI lineage: Eukaryota > Metazoa > Mollusca > Bivalvia > Unionida > Margaritiferidae > Margaritifera > Margaritifera margaritifera. Next base: position 1,969,575 of record JAQPZY010001362.1, on the reverse strand, counting down.
ATTTTGGAATTGGGACACTAGACTTGTGCAAATTTGGGCCTCTTCTCCCACTAATGCCCCGTCTATCATACAGCTCGGCTGCAATGTAATATGGAATATATTGTTCAACATTAAGGATGTCCGCTTTTGTAAAATCCAATGTTTACTGCGCAGATCGAAATGAGTCATACTTATCTTATCACGTCATCGATATGACGTCATTTGTTACCTCAGTTTCTCGTAGTTCTACGAACGCTCTTAGAGATTGGACGTTTAGATGTGATTGCAACTTCTTTGTCTTACTGAATAATAATCAAACTATATACCATAATAATGTTTGTACAAGTTTAACCATCCAGAAAAGATAAAGTCGACTAGAAGTATATGACAATTTGCGGAGAGACGATCGATTTACAAATTTATCTCTCAGACTTTTTTGTGTCGCAACTCCAATGTCATCTCAGTAGTTGTCGAAAACATTCACTCACCAACACGCACTTTTCTCCAGTGTTTCGATTTTTAAATACTTATTCAGCTTTGACTGTATAGAGAGTTGGTGAGAATGCACTGATTCTTATACTTTTGTATGTAATGACTCTTGGATGGGGACATATATTTAACTAAGTTCAGTGCTAGACAATGCACAACAACATATACTTATTTTTGAGGTTTTTGTATTTCTTGGACCTGAACTATGGAATAGAATCAATTTATGAAAAAGATAAATAAAAACTAATCTTTAAATAATATATAATACAAATCTTTGAGATCAGCTTTTGATGGACTACAGCTCTATCATGATATAAGGTATGAAAATATCAAGTTGTCAAATATAACCTCTCTTTTTAAAGAAAGAATTACATACTAAAATAATTTCAACCTATTTTTTAAAAATATAATTAAAATTCCTTGCTTTCACTGTTGTGGTTTAATGTCATCTTTGCTTGGGGCTAATTAAAACGATATGTTATTTTCGATTTTGACTGAAATGCGACCAAACATTTGAAAGTATTCTAATGATTGTCAGCTATCGCATCAGACTATTTCATTTTCGTCAGAGAAATAGCTAAATAATTAGATTCATCTGACAGTTGTTTGTCTTCCATTCCCAATTGTGATATCTGAAAATTTTAAAACAAGTCTGAAGGAACGTTTATTTTTAGATTTTGTTAAGTTTTCAAATTTCATTTGGAATTGATATTTATTGCTTCTAAGAAACCTACAACAATAAGTGGCCTTTAGGGTGAACTATTTGGAGGACTAACATGTTGAGTCTTTCTGTCTTACAAAAGAGAAATTAGAATAGAATTATGACATCAAATATTCAATAGGGTCGTGATATTATAAACGCGCAAAAAAATGTATCGTCCCTCCATGAATACAAGGAATAGATGTATGTTGCCTACTATATTCATTACGTCATTTTTTTCTTTCTGACGACAATGAACAATATAATCTATATTTTGCTAAGAATACAAAGCATAACAATTCAATTTAAAATGACATAATGCTAACATTTAGAAGTCTTTTGGCGTTGCTGCATGAATTACGTCTTTATTAGAATAAACGCGTTTTACAAAGTTAAACATTTAATTCTTTTATATTTAAGGATGTAGCAATATGGTAACTATGCATGTAATGAGAACTAACTGACGCAAACGTTTAGTAAGGCTTTAATGAATTATAAACACCAATGGTTAAATGTTCATTTCTTTGTAAGCATAAAACACTACCTCTGCGAAGGAGATTAACACAGTAACTGTTGGAAATAAGGCAGAATGTTACTTTTTTGTTTGTATATCTAGTGTAAAATCTACAATGGAAGGGTTCAGTTTTAAACCCATCTCAACCTTGATTGATATGTCAATTTAGAATTAACTCAAGAATTACTAAAGTCATTTTAAATAATATATGGTAAACTAAACAGAGTGACTGTACAAGGTGATTAGAATCCTTATACAAGGAATTCGCGCAGAAAAACTAATTCGTGGGGAAAAAAAGAGATGACATGAAGTCAATTACAGAAAAAAGAAGCCGTAGAGTGCAGTAATATGACTGGATGTAAAATATCTTTGTTCACATCATACCTCCTGTAAGTTATTTACCATATTACTTTTAAAACTACTTTCATAACCGTGTTCATTTTCACCGTTAGTTAGGTATATAGATAAACATATAGATATTTGATTCTATGAAAATCTTACGTTACAAACAAATGTTTTATTGCGATTATTTAATGAAAGAGTAGTGGAATAGTATCGTGCAAATAAATAGAATTTTTCTTACCAGTTACTGTACACGCCAACATGCAAAGAGTCAAAACTGCAATGGTCTTCATAATTTAGGTATGTCTTGATATTTTCTCTTTAAGGTAGGCCTGGTGTGTAGGTCGATGTAGATTTGCTTTGTCTAGACCTCGGGTAGGCTTTTTATATGAAATTCACTTCGAGATAGAAGGTCGTGTATAGGTCGTGGCCATTAGTTAGCAGAAGAAAACATGTTTGGTTAAGTTTCAGTCAAGTGTAAAGAAAAACAAAACAACAAAGGAATAGCAAAATGTACACGCTATGAGTACTGTAGTCACGTTAAATGATACATTGTACGTTTTTCCCATTTCGTGTGATAACAACAGAAAGATGTGCCTGAATATTTGTGATTACAATAATGTACGATTCTACTTATTTCATCATTTCAAGAGCCGTTATGTACCTACTGCTTGCAAGAGAAATGTAGTTAGTATAAGTCATTTGGCTCATTAAGAGAACAACGAAGCCTTCAATACCAGATTATGTCAGATTTGTGTTTCAACATATATATTATTAACACAAGTTTCGAAATAGATTAAATAGTCAATTTTAGATGCAGTGCATTGACAACTGCCGTTGCACTGAGAACTATTTAGTTTTCAGTTCGGATCGGATTGAAATGAATTCAAATGAATTTGGACCACTACAGGATACATTTATTTTGTAGTTTATGTTCTTCACTTAGTTTGATATAGATGGAGAAAGAATGACATGCTTCTCTTATACCTAGAGAAATCATTGCTGACCTTGAATACCGATTTGATATTGTTGACAACAATCGTGAGACCAACACGACTTTCTTGGCATTTTCTTCGCATTTCACAAATGGCATTAATCGTAATCTTTGAATTTATATGGAAAACGTGCTTGATTACAATTAATTCTTTCGATGTTATTTTGATGTTACCCTGAACCATATAATTGACGCTAATTAGACAAGCTGCTTCAAGTTTTCTTTCATATACTCTAAACCTCTTGAGTGTGTTGTCATATTTTCAGATGCTGAGTTTGTGTGTCAATTGTGCCCGCTCCAAGCATATACATAATGACGCGCTTCTTTATTTCTGCCATTGAAAAGCGACACGAAATATTGAAACAAATTACACGCATTATAAGTTTATAAACAACAATCAATACATTGAACGCTTTTCTGTAACAAGTTTTTAGAAGTTCACTTTGAATTAATTCCATCCATATGTAACATATGGGAAAAAGAACCATTGAACAACGACTTTATTGCAGTTGTCCATTAAGAGAGAATTTACGTTGAAATGATACCCTGCTTCTTCAATAGGTTTCTCGATATTAAAAGCAATTGAAATTTTATTAGAACATAGACAAGTTAATTCAAAAGGGAGATAAGAAACAATGGTTTGGTGTTTTTTGATATTAAAAACTTTTTCGAAGGGTAAAATACAATCAATAAAAATCATATAGAAAGGGAATGAATGTTGCAATCTATTAAGCATTTTAGTTTAATTCTTTTGCTATTATTCTATGCGGCTTATGAATGAATATCTCTATTATTTTCCAAAATAAGATAACACAAGATATGGAAATAGAAAGTAGCATTTGTCACCCTGCAAATTATATTCACGTTGATGCCGATTTCTCAGCACATATTAGAAATAGAATAGTCATATTTCACACAGATATTGCGTACATCTAGACTTGTCACAATTGAATAAGGCAATTCGGCATACGTTCTACCATAAAGGAGATATGAAGGAAGAAAGGATAGTTACACTGTGCAGTCTGCCTAAATGTTTTCGGAAGGGTTGTGCGGCCGACCTAAATGGTCACAGGCAACTAATTATTGTATGTGCTACGGAGCCAGCTTATGTGTGGCGGTATATTAAATATCGTATTTAAAAGAACGAAGGTCGCTGATTGGCTGAAAATAATTACCTGAATAAATTAACGTATTGTTTTCTTTCAGTAGAAGCCTACCAACGGCTAAATTGTACTCATGAGTCTAATAAAACATTTTCAAGTTATCGCTGTCGCAGTACAAGCAGTACCGGGTGTAAACAGGAAGATCTGACCGATATGGATTTTGATAGTGGGCAGCTACAAGGGAATTTTTCTCAAAACGAGGAACGCAGCACATCATTTTCATGGTGACAAAAGCTTCCTCTGGGATAGATCATGCATGGGATGTAAGCGTGTTTTGCCATTCTTACCAGGAGAGTATAGTAATTTGACGAAATACCAACATTACGGTCTATGGGAATTGAATAATTTGTCTGCACCCATATACGCTACATGCACAATTCCTGCAAAGGAGTTTTTCTGACACAACTACCTGTTCTCAATTTTATAACATGTGTAATTTCAATGTTTGAATACGGATAACGTCCAGCTTACTCCGCTTTGATCAAGTAGCTTATTTTGTACAATAGTGCTACAACATATTTTGAGTGCATAAATACTGGTCATAACAACAAATGAGTTAACTACCAGGTGAATGACGACGTTGCATAAACAAGAACTGAGTTCACTATCAGGTGAGTGATGACGTTACATAAACAAGAACTGAGTTAACTACCAGGTGAATGACGACGTTGCATAAACAAGAATTGAGTTCACTATCAGGTGAGTGATGACGTTACATAAACAAGAATTGAGTTCACTAACAGGTGAATGATCGCGCTACATAAACTGTATTTTGGCCTTTAAAATGCAGTTGGTTAACGCCAGGTTACGATATAATCTTGTAAATATGATACGATATATATATATATATATATATATATATATATATATATATATATATATATATATATATATACATATATATATATATATATACACACACATATATATATATATATAGTATAGTAACATTATTACAAAATTGATACAATTGAGAGTTTTAGTCCTAATTGGAATTTCTAACATGCATTTCAGAGATGACGCGTTGAGCATTTATGTTGCAATAATAGCACAATTTACTTATAAAAAATCTTAATAATTGCAGAAAGGTATATAAGTATATTTTATCATTGAAGAAACTACGTATGTATGTATGTATGTATGTATGTATGTATGTATGTATGTATGTATGTATGTATGTATGTATGTATGTATGTATGTATGTATGTATGTATGTATGTATGTATGTATGGGTAGATGGATGTGTCTATGTATGTGTGTATGTATACACCCAGGGATGTGGCCACATGATTGGCTGGTGGATGGCTAAATGGATGGATAGATAAAGGATTTGGTGAAAGTATGTACGAATGAAAATCTCACCTTGATTGTGGTCATTTAATCACATCTAAAATATATTTCTTACCCTCTGATAGAAGGTGAAATTCATTTAATGCAGCTAGTCATCAAAATGTATGTCTTTTCTAGCATAATGGCTTCAAATGAGACACAACCTGTAAAATACGATGTATTTGCTTGATATGGCAATGTCGGCTCGACTAGTTTTCAGCCTTTTTTCACGAATATAATTGCAATGCAAGAAAAGTAGTTTGGAATGGTTGAAAAACTGTTTCTGAAAACATCTTTTAATCTTCTGCATCAGCTTTTTGCAGATTGTGCACTCGATCCTTTTAATTGACAAGAACAGAAAATGTCTAATGCTCATTCTACATTGTGCATAGTTCTACAAAAGATTAATTTGAAAGCAATGTCTAATGTGAATCTGACTTGTTTCCAATTTAAGTTGAGGATTTATATGAATGTCTAAAAAAAATAACATCGCTGAAATTTAACTGAGAAATGCTACTATTTTACAATCTCACATCAGAGATGTGTTAAGTGCTGGGCGCGTATTGTGAATGAGGTTAAAGGTGTAAAGACACTGAATAACTGCAGAGCGACGCAGGAAAACGCAACACTGTGATATACAATAGGTTACTGTTATAGATTTTGAATGCATTTATCTTTCAATGATAATCCATTTTTTTCCTTGGGGTAACTTTTATTTGTCTTCCTTTTGCAACTGTTTTTGTCGACAAAATTTGTTCTATATGCCCAGATTTTTGTTCCACGCTGCAAGTCCTCGAATCGTATTGGATTAATTTACTTACTTGCTTACTACGAGTAAGATTTAATTTAAATGCAGGCTATACAGTTGATATAGACACTGTATATTTTACTTCGTTTATTATTATCCATACGATTACTTTGTATCACAGTCAATCAAGGTGGAGGATGCATCCATCCCCGGGTCTATGCAACATATTGCCAGTCACAAAGATGATGATGGCTCTGTAATTTTCGAGTTTTCGTGAGGCAATCACCTTTCCATTCTAACAGTTTTATTTTCTTCTCTATTTATTTCGTACAAGTTGATGAAGTCTTCCATAACGATTTGATACAAAATCTCAATTTCTAGCGCAAACCACACTGATATTTCTGTAACCATATTGCTTATCGCCGTTTCCTCACTACTTGTAAGTCGAACAGCTGAAGAAAGTTACACTGAAGAAATATTTTACGGTTGTTTTATCTAATGTAATTATGGACCTTTTTATCATTATCTGTATTTTATTATTATACATTCCAACTGATCTTTGCGTTTGTTTTGATGATACATGCCACACTAGCTCGAGTTGTTAACCTAGGAGATGGGATCAAGAGCATAATATCCAGCTAATAGAATGTTTTTTATCGTCAGACTCTTGGTAATTATTTCTATTTTCCTTTCAATTTTTACGGTTTTCTCTCAGTTTAGGACACATCATATCCAATAACAGAGACAAGTGGGCTGTTCGACTGTGACAGTCTACAATTAGTCTTTAGTACACATACACCCTAAACCTCGCTTTCATGCAAGGAGATAATGCGACAACCGGCGTTGCCTTGATGTTCTGCGATTGTGAATCTCGTCTGTTTCTATTTCAGCAGAGAGATTTAATTCTAATGTTTAGAAAAAAGAATGAAATATGGTGAATAGAAACATATACTTTTTCATATTAAATCAAATTATATGCAAAATGAATTCCAAACTTTCCAACAACTATCAATACTTATAGTGGTTGTCTTCGTTTGCATCACCGGAATGGATTAAACAACGTCAATGGTACGAACAATTACTGCTCCCACAGCTAAAGAGCTTACAAATTTGGTGACATCCTTTGCATTAGGAAAGGCGCCGACTGAGCAAAAAAGCTGTAGAAATGATCCCTTACACAAATGTCGGTAAATACCGATTTATCCATAATTTTACATTTACTAAAATCGGTTGGTCAGAAGCAGCTCATTTTCCTTTAAATCATTTTGACAATTGATATTTCGGCATATCTTTGTAAAGGAAACAACAGACAAACCTCCACAATAACAATCATCATTACCACCATACTCCTCATAATCTCTGTTATTATTATTATTCCGTGCAACACTATCTTATATCGCATACCGCAAACAGAAATTAATTAACCCTATTATGCTTGATTGTAATATGATCGTATTTTAAATTCAACTTCATCTTTCGATTCGATAATATAAGCCAGATTTCAAACATGGCACGGAGGTAATTTAAACAGGACGGATGATACATAAACTTACTGCAAGCATATTCAAATAGGTATATTTCCTTTTTAAACTTCATAATACTAGAAAAAGTGTTCAAAGTTGTATGTCATTCTAAACCAATACATGTCTTTTGCAGCAAGACTTTGCTTTCAAGGTGTTTCTTCGTAAAGACATGGTGAGCATGAGCTAACATGCATCAATCAGGAAACACTATGATAGCATTCTTGTCACTAGGGAGTAGCATAAAATGAAGTACACATATCAGTCATTTAAGGCGCTTAATATGATTGTGTTATGTGACGGTTTCTTTACTTGTTCATGGCAAGTTTTGTGTTCTAATTTTGGCATTGAAATAATTATATCTAAAAACAAGAGAGCATTTTAAAGTTTATTGACAACAAACAAATATATGAGGAAAACGTGCATAGTTTACAATGACAATATTCATTAGATATTTCCCTGAGAATTGTACAAAGAAATTCTTGACAAAGGAGTTATTGGTAATGTTCACAACGACATTTCCATTTGCCCAGCCTCGTAGAAGGAGCTGGTGTCAAATAGGTCACACTGATCATTATAGCAGAAGCTTGTCGGGAAGTTTGCAATTCCGTTTCAGCCGCCGACTCCTCCCATTTAGAAATCGGGGCCTTCATTGGCAAAACATCCGCATTCACACATCCCATCATGGTACTCAGCGAAGGTGGCAAATATGCCACACGAGCCATCTTCGCAGAAGTTCCTCGGGCATTTTGGAATTGGGACACTAGACTTGTGCAAATTTGGGCCTCTTCTCCCACTAATGCCCCGTCTATCATACAGCTCGGCTGCAATGTAATATGGAATATATTGTTTAACATTAAGGATGTCCGCTTTTGTAAAATCCAATGTTTACTGCGCAGATCGAAATGAGTCATACTTATCTTATCACGTCATCGATATGACGTCATTTGTTACCTCAGTTTCTCGTAGTTCTACGAACGCTCTTAGAGATTAGATGTGATTGCAACTTCTTTGTCTTACTGAATAATAATCAAACTATATACCATAATAATGTTTGTACAAGTTTAACCATCCAGAAAAGATAAAGTCGACTAGAAGTATATGACAATTTGCGGAGAGACGATCGATTTACAAATTTATCTCTCAGACTTTTTTGTGTCGCAACTCCAATGTCATCTCAGTAGTTGTCGAAAACATTCACTCACCAACACGCACTTTTCTCCAGTGTTTCGATTTTTAAATACTTATTCAGCTTTTACTGTATAGAGAGTTGGTGAGAATGCACTGATTCTTATACTTTTGTATGTAATGACTCTTGGATGGGGACATATATTTAACTAAGTTCAGTGCTAGAAAATGCACAACAACATATACTTATTTTTGAGGTTTTTGTATTTCTTGGACCTGAACTATGGAATAGAATCAATTTATGAAAAAGATAAATAAAAACTAATCTTTAAATAGTATATAATACAAATCTTTGAGATCAGCTTTTGATGGACTACAGCTCTATCATGATATAAGGTATGAAAATATCAAGTTGTCAAATATAACCTCTCTTTTTAAAGAAAGAATTACATACTAAAATAATTTCAACCTATTTTTTAAAAATATAATTAAAATTCCTTGCTTTCACTGTTGTGGTTTAATGTCATCTTTGCTTGGGGCTAATTAAAACGATATGTTATTTTCGATTTTGACTGAAATGCGACCAAACATTTGAAAGTATTCTAATGATTGTCAGCTATCGCATCAGACTATTTCATTTTCGTCAGAGAAATAGCTAAATAATTAGATTCATCTGACAGTTGTTTGTCTTCCATTCCCAATTGTGATATCTGAAAATTTTAAAACAAGTCTGAAGGAACGTTTATTTTTAGATTTTGTTAAGTTTTCAAATTTCATTTGGAATTGATATTTATTGCTTCTAAGAAACCTACAACAATAAGTGGCCTTTAGGGTGAACTATTTGGAGGACTAACATGTTGAGTCTTTCTGTCTTACAAAAGAGAAATTAGAATAGAATTATGACATCAAATATTCAATAGTGTCGTGATATTATAAACGCGCAAAAAAATGTATCGTCCCTCCATGAATACAAGGAATAGATGTATGTTGCCTACTATATTCATTACGTCATTTTTTTCTTTCTGACGACAATGAACAATATAATCTATATTTTGCTAAGAATACAAAGCATAACAATTCAATTTAAAATGACATAATGCTAACATTTAGAAGTCTTTTGGCGTTGCTGCATGAATTACGTCTTTATTAGAATAAACGCGTTTTACAAAGTTAAACATTTAATTCTTTTATATTTAAGGATGTAGCAATATGGTAACTATGCATGTAATGAGAACTAACTGACGCAAACGTTTAGTAAGGCTTTAATGAATTATAAACACCAATGGTTAAATGTTCATTTCTTTGTAAGCATAAAACACTACCTCTGCGAAGGAGATTAACACAGTAACTGTTGGAAATAAGGCAGAATGTTACTTTTTTGTTTGTATATCTAGTGTAAAATCTACAATGGAAGGGTTCAGTTTTAAACCCATCTCAACCTTGATTGATATGTCAATTTAGAATTAACTCAAGAATTACTAAAGTCATTTTAAATAATATATGGTAAACTAAACAGAGTGACTGTACAAGGTGATTAGAATCCTTATACAAGGAATTCGCGCAGATAAACTAATTCGTGGGGAAAAAAAGAGATGACATGAAGTCAATTACAGAAAAAAGAAGCCGTAGAGTGCAGTAATATGACTGGATGTAAAATATCTTTGTTCACATCATACCTCCTGTAAGTTATTTACCATATTACTTTTAAAACTACTTTCATAACCGTGTTCATTTTCACCGTTAGTTAGGTATATAGATAAACATATAGATATTTGATTCTATGAAAATCTTACGTTACAAACAAATGTTTCATTGCGATTATTTAATGAAAGAGTAGTGGAATAGTATCGTGCAAATAAAAAGAATTTTTCTTACCAGTTACTGTACACGCCAACATGCAAAGAGTCAAAACTGCAATGGTCTTCATAATTTAGGTATGCCTTGATATTTTCTCTTTAAGGTAGGCCTGGTGTGTAGGTCGATGTAGATTTGCTTTGTCTAGACCTCGGGTAGGCTTTTTATATGAAATTCACTTCGAGATAGAAGGTCGTGTATAGGTCGTGGCCATTAGTCAGCAGAAGAAAACATGTTTGGTTAAGTTTCAGTCAAGTGTAAAGAAAAACAAAACAACAAAGGAATAGCAAAATGTACACGCTATGAGTACTGTAGTCACGTTAAATGATACATTGTACGTTTTTCCCATTTCGTGTGATAACAACAGAAAGATGTGCCTGAATATTTGTGATTACAATAATGTACGATTCTGCTTATTTCATCATTTCAAGAGCCGTTATGTACCTACTGCTTGCAAGAGAAATGTAGTTAGTATAAGTCATTTGGCTCATTAAGAAAACAACGAAGCCTTCAATACCAGATTATGTCAGATTTGTGTTTCAACATATATATTATTAACACAAGTTTTGAAATAGATTAAATAGTCAATTTTAGATGCAGTGCATTGACAACTGCCGTTGCACTGAGAACTATTTAGTTTTCAGTTCGGATCGGATTGAAATGAATTCAAATGAATTTGGACCACTACAGGATACATTTATTTTGTAGTTTATGTTCTTCACTTAGTTTGATATAGATGGAGAAAGAATGACATGCTTCTCTTATACCTAGAGAAATCATTGCTGACCTTGAATACCGATTTGATATTGTTGACAACAATCGTGAGACCAACACGACTTTCTTGGCATTTTCTTCGCATTTCACAAATGGCATTAATCGTAATCTTTGAATTTATATGGAAAACGTGCTTGATTACAATTAATTCTTTCGATGTTATTTTGATGTTACCCTGAACCATATAATTGACGCTAATTAGACAAGCTGCTTCAAGTTTTCTTTCATATACTCTAAACCTCTTGAGTGTGTTGTCATATTTTCAGATGCTGAGTTTGTGTGTCAATTGTGCCCGCTCCAAGCATATACATAATGACGCGCTTCTTTATTTCTGCCATTGAAAAGCGACACGAAATATTGAAACAAATTACACGCATTATAAGTTTATAAACAACAATCAATACATTGAACGCTTTTCTGTAACAAGTTTTTAGAAGTTCACTTTGAATTAATTCCATCCATATGTAACATATGGGAAAAAGAACCATTGAACAACGACTTTATTGCAGTTGTCCATTAAGAGAGAATTTACGTTGAAATGATACCCTGCTTCTTCAATAGGTTTCTCGATATTAAAAGCAATTGAAATTTTATTAGAACATAGACAAGTTAATTCAAAAGGGAGATAAGAAACAATGGTTTGGTGTTTTTTGATATTAAAAACTTTTTCGAAGGGTAAAATACAATCAATAAAAATCATATAGAAAGGGAATGAATGTTGCAATCTATTAAGCATTTTAGTTTAATTCTTTTGCTATTATTCTATGCGGCTTATGAATGAATATCTCTATTATTTTCCAAAATAAGATAACACAAGATATGGAAATAGAAAGTAGCATTTGTCACCCTGCAAATTATATTCACGTTGATGCCGATTTCTCAGCACATATTAGAAATAGAATAGTCATATTTCACACAGATATTGCGTACATCTAGACTTGTCACAATTGAATAAGGCAATTCGGTATACGTTCTACCATAAAGGAGATATGAAGGAAGAAAGGATAGTTACATTGTGCAGTCTGCCTAAATGTTTTCGGAAGGGTTGTGCGGCCGACCTAAATGGTCACAGGCAACTAATTATTGTATGTGCTACGGAGCCAGCTTATGTGTGGCGGTATATTAAATATCGTATTTAAAAGAACGAAGGTCGCTGATTGGCTGAAAATAATTACCTGAATAAATTAACGTATTGTTTTCTTTCAGTAGAAGCCTACCAACGGCTAAATTGTACTCATGAGTCTAATAAAACATTTTCAAGTTATCGCTGTCGCAGTACAAGCAGTACCGGGTGTAAACAGGAAGATCTGACCGATATGGATTTTGATAGTGGGCAGCTACAAGGGAATTTTTCTCAAAACGAGGAACGCAGCACATCATTTTCATGGTGACAAAAGCTTCCTCTGGGATAGATCATGCATGGGATGTAAGCGTGTTTTGCCATTCTTACCAGGAGAGTATAGTAATTTGACGAAATACCAACATTACGGTCTATGGGAATTGAATAATTTGTCTGCACCCATATACGCTACATGCACAATTCCTGCAAAGGAGTTTTTCTGACACAACTACCTGTTCTCAATTTTATAACATGTGTAATTTCAATGTTTGAATACGGATAACGTCCAGCTTACTCCGCTTTGATCAAGTAGCTTATTTTGTACAATAGTGCTACAACATATTTTGAGTGCATAAATACTGGTCATAACAACAAATGAGTTAACTACCAGGTGAATGACGACGTTGCATAAACAAGAACTGAGTTCACTATCAGGTGAGTGATGACGTTACATAAACAAGAACTGAGTTAACTACCAGGTGAATGACGACGTTGCATAAACAAGAATTGAGTTCACTATCAGGTGAGTGATGACGTTACATAAACAAGAATTGAGTTCACTAACAGGTGAATGATCGCGCTACATAAACTGTATTTTGGCCTTTAAAATGCAGTTGGTTAACGCCAAGTTACGATATAATCTTGTAAATATGATACGATATATATATATATATATATATATATATATATATATATATATATACACACACATATATATATATATATATATATATATATATATATATATATATATATAGTATAGTAACATTATTACAAAATTGATACAATTGAGAGTTTTAGTCCTAATTGGAATTTCTAACATGCATTTCAGAGATGACGCGTTGAGCATTTATGTTGCAATAATAGCACAATTTACTTATAAAAAATCTTAATAATTGCAGAAAGGTATATAAGTATATTTTATCATTGAAGAAACTACGTATGTATGTATGTATGTATGTATGTATGTATGTATGTATGTATGTATGTATGTATGTATGGGTAGATGGATGTGTCTATGTATGTGTGTATGTATACACCCAGGGATGTGGCCACATGATTGGCTGGTGGATGGCTAAATGGATGGATAGATAAAGGATTTGGTGAAAGTATGTACGAATGAAAATCTCACCTTGATTGTGGTCATTTAATCGCATCTAAAATATATTTCTTACCCTCTGATAGAAGGTGAAATTCTTTTAATGCAGCTAGTCATCAAAATGTATGTCTTTTCTAGCATAATGGCTTCAAATGAGACACAACCTGTAAAATACGATGTATTTGCTTGATATGGCAATGTCGGCTCGACTAGTTTTCAGCCTTTTTTCACGAATATAATTGCAATGCAAGAAAAGTAGTTTGGAATGGTTGAAAAACTGTTTCTGAAAACATCTTTTAATCTTCTGCATCAGCTTTTTGCAGATTGTGCACTCGATCCTTTTCATTGACAAGAACAGAAAATGTCTAATGCTCATTCTACATTGTGCATAGTTCTAAAAAAGATTAATTTGAAAGCAATGTCTAACGTGAATCTGACTTGTTTCCAATTTAAGTTGAGGATTTATATGAATGTCTAAAAAAAATAACATCGCTGAAATTTAACTGAGAAATGCTACTATTTTACAATCTCACATCAGAGATGTGTTAAGTGCTGGGCGCGTATTGTGAATGAGGTTAAAGGTGTAAAGACACTGAATAACTGCAGAGCGACGCAGGAAAACGCAACACTGTGATATACAATAGGTTACTGTTATAGATTTTGAATGCATTTATCTTTCAATGATAATCCATTTTTTTCCTTGGGGTAACTTTTATTTGTCTTCCTTTTGCAACTGTTTTTGTCGACAAAATTTGTTCTATATGCCCAGATTTTTGTTCCACGCTGCAAGTCCTCGAATCGTATTGGATTAATTTACTTACTTGCTTACTACGAGTAAGATTTAATTTAAATGCAGGCTATACAGTTAATATAGACACTGTATATTTTACTTCGTTTATTATTATGCATACGATTACTTTGTATCACAGTCAATCAAGGTGGAGGATGCATCCATCCCCGGGTCTATGCAACATATTGCCAGTCACAAAGATGATGATGGCTCTGTAATTTTCGAGTTTTCGTGAGGCAATCACCTTTCCATTCTAACAGTTTTATTTTCTTCTCTATTTATTTCGTACAAGTTGATGAAGTCTTCCATAACGATTTGATACAAAATCTCAATTTCTAGCGCAAACCACACTGATATTTCTGTAACCATATTGCTTATCGCCGTTTCCTCACTACTTGTAAGTCGAACAGCTGAAGAAAGTTACACTGAAGAAATATTTTACGGTTGTTTTATCTAATGTAATTATGGACCTTTTTATCATTATCTGTATTTTATTATTATACATTCCAACTGATCTTTGCGTTTGTTTTGATGATACATGCCACACTAGCTCGAGTTGTTAACCTAGGAGATGGGATCAAGAGCATAATATCCAGCTAATAGAATGTTTTTTATCGTCAGACTCTTGGTAATTATTTCTATTTTCCTTTCAATTTTTACGGTTTTCTCTCAGTTTAGGACACATCATATCCAATAACAGAGACAAGTGGGCTGTTCGACTGTGACAGTCTACAATTAGTCTTTAGTACACATACACCCTAAACCTCGCTTTCATGCAAGGAGATAATGCGACAACCGGCGTTGCCTTGATGTTCTGCGATTGTGAATCTCGTCTGTTTCTATTTCAGCAGAGAGATTTAATTCTAATGTTTAGAAAAAAGAATGAAATATGGTGAATAGAAACATATACTTTTTCATATTAAATCAAATTATATGCAAAATGAATTCCAAACTTTCCAACAACTATCAATACTTATAGTGGTTGTCTTCGTTTGCATCACCGGAATGGATTAAACAACGTCAATGGTACGAACAATTACTGCTCCCACAGCTAAAGAGCTTACAAATTTGGTGACATCCTTTGCATTAGGAAAGGCGCCGACTGAGCAAAAAAGCTGTAGAAATGATCCCTTACACAAATGTCGGTAAATACCGATTTATCCATAATTTTACATTTACTAAAATCGGTTGGTCAGAAGCAGCTCATTTTCCTTTAAATCATTTTGACAATTGATATTTCGGCATATCTTTGTAAAGGAAACAACAGACAAACCTCCACAATAACAATCATCATTACCACCATACTCCTCATAATCTCTGTTATTATTATTATTCCGTGCAACACTATCTTATATCGCATACCGCAAACAGAAATTAATTAACCCTATTATGCTTGATTGTAATATGATCGTATTTTAAATTCAACTTCATCTTTCGATTCGATAATATAAGCCAGATTTCAAACATGGCACGGAGGTAATTTAAACAGGACGGATGATACATAAACTTACTGCAAGCATATTCAAATAGGTATATTTCCTTTTTAAACTTCATAATACTAGAAAAAGTGTTCAAAGTTGTATGTCATTCTAAACCAATACATGTCTTTTGCAGCAAGACTTTGCTTTCAAGGTGTTTCTTCGTAAAGACATGGTGAGCATGAGCTAACATGCATCAATCAGGAAACACTATGATAGCATTCTTGTCACTAGGGAGTAGCATAAAATGAAGTACACATATCAGTCATTTAAGGCGCTTAATATGATTGTGTTATGTGACGGTTTCTTCACTTGTTCATGGCAAGTTTTGTGTTCTAATTTTGGCATTGAAATAATTATATCTAAAAACAAGAGAGCATTTTAAAGTTTATTGACAACAAACAAATATATGAGGAAAACGTGCATAGTTTACAATGACAATATTCATTAGATATTTCCCTGAGAATTGTACAAAGAAATTCTTGACAAAGGAGTTATTGGTAATGTTCACAACGACATTTCCATTTGCCCAGCCTCGTAGAAGGAGCTGGTGTCAAATAGGTCACACTGATCATTATAGCAGAAGCTTGTCGGGAAGTTTGCAATTCCGTTTCAGCCGCCGACTCCTCCCATTTAGAAATCGGGGCCTTCATTGGCAAAACATCCGCATTCACACATCCCATCATGGTACTCAGCGAATGTGGCAAATATGCCACACGAGCCATCTTCGCAGAAGTTCCTCGGGCATTTTGGAATTGGGACACTAGACTTGTGCAAATTTGGGCCTCTTCTCCCACTAATGCCCCGTCTATCATACAGCTCGGCTGCAATGTAATATGGAATATATTGTTCAACATTAAGGATGTCCGCTTTTGTAAAATCCAATGTTTACTGCGCAGATCGAAATGAGTCATACTTATCTTATCACGTCATCGATATGACGTCATTTGTTACCTCAGTTTCTCGTAGTTCTACGAACGCTCTTAGAGATTGGACGTTTAGATGTGATTGCAACTTCTTTGTCTTACTGAATAATAATCAAACTATATACCATAATAATGTTTGTACAAGTTTAACCATCCAGAAAAGATAAAGTCGACTAGAAGTATATGACAATTTGCGGAGAGACGATCGATTTACAAATTTATCTCTCAGACTTTTTTGTGTCGCAACTCCAATGTCATCTCAGTAGTTGTCGAAAACATTCACTCACCAACACGCACTTTTCTCCAGTGTTTCGATTTTTAAATACTTATTCAGCTTTGACTGTATAGAGAGTTGGTGAGAATGCACTGATTCTTATACTTTTGTATGTAATGACTCTTGGATGGGGACATATATTTAACTAAGTTCAGTGCTAGACAATGCACAACAACATATACTTATTTTTGAGGTTTTTGTATTTCTTGGACCTGAACTATGGAATAGAATCAATTTATGAAAAAGATAAATAAAAACTAATCTTTAAATAATATATAATACAAATCTTTGAGATCAGCTTTTGATGGACTACAGCTCTATCATGATATAAGGTATGAAAATATCAAGTTGTCAAATATAACCTCTCTTTTTAAAGAAAGAATTACATACTAAAATAATTTCAACCTATTTTTTAAAAATATAATTAAAATTCCTTGCTTTCACTGTTGTGGTTTAATGTCATCTTTGCTTGGGGCTAATTAAAACGATATGTTATTTTCGATTTTGACTGAAATGCGACCAAACATTTGAAAGTATTCTAATGATTGTCAGCTATCGCATCAGACTATTTCATTTTCGTCAGAGAAATAGCTAAATAATTAGATTCATCTGACAGTTGTTTGTCTTCCATTCCCAATTGTGATATCTGAAAATTTTAAAACAAGTCTGAAGGAACGTTTATTTTTAGATTTTGTTAAGTTTTCAAATTTCATTTGGAATTGATATTTATTGCTTCTAAGAAACCTACAACAATAAGTGGCCTTTAGGGTGAACTATTTGGAGGACTAACATGTTGAGTCTTTCTGTCTTACAAAAGAGAAATTAGAATAGAATTATGACATCAAATATTCAATAGGGTCGTGATATTATAAACGCGCAAAAAAATGTATCGTCCCTCCATGAATACAAGGAATAGATGTATGTTGCCTACTATATTCATTACGTCATTTTTTTCTTTCTGACGACAATGAACAATATAATCTATATTTTGCTAAGAATACAAAGCATAACAATTCAATTTAAAATGACATAATGCTAACATTTAGAAGTCTTTTGGCGTTGCTGCATGAATTACGTCTTTATTAGAATAAACGCGTTTTACAAAGTTAAACATTTAATTCTTTTATATTTAAGGATGTAGCAATATGGTAACTATGCATGTAATGAGAACTAACTGACGCAAACGTTTAGTAAGGCTTTAATGAATTATAAACACCAATGGTTAAATGTTCATTTCTTTGTAAGCATAAAACACTACCTCTGCGAAGGAGATTAACACAGTAACTGTTGGAAATAAGGCAGAATGTTACTTTTTTGTTTGTATATCTAGTGTAAAATCTACAATGGAAGGGTTCAGTTTTAAACCCATCTCAACCTTGATTGATATGTCAATTTAGAATTAACTCAAGAATTACTAAAGTCATTTTAAATAATATATGGTAAACTAAACAGAGTGACTGTACAAGGTGATTAGAATCCTTATACAAGGAATTCGCGCAGAAAAACTAATTCGTGGGGAAAAAAAGAGATGACATGAAGTCAATTACAGAAAAAAGAAGCCGTAGAGTGCAGTAATATGACTGGATGTAAAATATCTTTGTTCACATCATACCTCCTGTAAGTTATTTACCATATTACTTTTAAAACTACTTTCATAACCGTGTTCATTTTCACCGTTAGTTAGGTATATAGATAAACATATAGATATTTGATTCTATGAAAATCTTACGTTACAAACAAATGTTTTATTGCGATTATTTAATGAAAGAGTAGTGGAATAGTATCGTGCAAATAAATAGAATTTTTCTTACCAGTTACTGTACACGCCAACATGCAAAGAGTCAAAACTGCAATGGTCTTCATAATTTAGGTATGTCTTGATATTTTCTCTTTAAGGTAGGCCTGGTGTGTAGGTCGATGTAGATTTGCTTTGTCTAGACCTCGGGTAGGCTTTTTATATGAAATTCACTTCGAGATAGAAGGTCGTGTATAGGTCGTGGCCATTAGTCAGCAGAAGAAAACATGTTTGGTTAAGTTTCAGTCAAGTGTAAAGAAAAACAAAACAACAAAGGAATAGCAAAATGTACACGCTATGAGTACTGTAGTCACGTTAAATGATACATTGTACGTTTTTCCCATTTCGTGTGATAACAACAGAAAGATGTGCCTGAATATTTGTGATTACAATAATGTACGATTCTACTTATTTCATCATTTCAAGAGCCGTTATGTACCTACTGCTTGCAAGAGAAATGTAGTTAGTATAAGTCATTTGGCTCATTAAGAGAACAACGAAGCCTTCAATATCAGATTATGTCAGATTTGTGTTTCAACATATATATTATTAACACAAGTTTTGAAATAGATTAAATAGTCAATTTTAGATGCAGTGCATTGACAACTGCCGTTGCACTGAGAACTATTTAGTTTTCAGTTCGGATCGGATTGAAATGAATTCAAATGAATTTGGACCACTACAGGATACATTTATTTTGTAGTTTATGTTCTTCACTTAGTTTGATATAGATGGAGAAAGAATGACATGCTTCTCTTATACCTAGAGAAATCATTGCTGACCTTGAATACCGATTTGATATTGTTGACAACAATCGTGAGACCAACACGACTTTCTTGGCATTTTCTTCGCATTTCACAAATGGCATTAATCGTAATCTTTGAATTTATATGGAAAACGTGCTTGATTACAATTAATTCTTTCGATGTTATTTTGATGTTACCCTGAACCATATAATTGACGCTAATTAGACAAGCTGCTTCAAGTTTTCTTTCATATACTCTAAACCTCTTGAGTGTGTTGTCATATTTTCAGATGCTGAGTTTGTGTGTCAATTGTGCCCGCTCCAAGCATATACATAATGACGCGCTTCTTTATTTCTGCCATTGAAAAGCGACACGAAATATTGAAACAAATTACACGCATTATAAGTTTATAAACAACAATCAATACATTGAACGCTTTTCTGTAACAAGTTTTTAGAAGTTCACTTTGAATTAATTCCATCCATATGTAACATATGGGAAAAAGAACCATTGAACAACGACTTTATTGCAGTTGTCCATTAAGAGAGAATTTACGTTGAAATGATACCCTGCTTCTTCAATAGGTTTCTCGATATTAAAAGCAATTGAAATTTTATTAGAACATAGACAAGTTAATTCAAAAGGGAGATAAGAAACAATGGTTTGGTGTTTTTTGATATTAAAAACTTTTTCGAAGGGTAAAATACAATCAATAAAAATCATATAGAAAGGGAATGAATGTTGCAATCTATTAAGCATTTTAGTTTAATTCTTTTGCTATTATTCTATGCGGCTTATGAATGAATATCTCTATTATTTTCCAAAATAAGATAACACAAGATATGGAAATAGAAAGTAGCATTTGTCACCCTGCAAATTATATTCACGTTGATGCCGATTTCTCAGCACATATTAGAAATAGAATAGTCATATTTCACACAGATATTGCGTACATCTAGACTTGTCACAATTGAATAAGGCAATTCGGCATACGTTCTACCATAAAGGAGATATGAAGGAAGAAAGGATAGTTACACTGTGCAGTCTGCCTAAATGTTTTCGGAAGGGTTGTGCGGCCGACCTAAATGGTCACAGGCAACTAATTATTGTATGTGCTACGGAGCCAGCTTATGTGTGGCGGTATATTAAATATCGTATTTAAAAGAACGAAGGTCGCTGATTGGCTGAAAATAATTACCTGAATAAATTAACGTATTGTTTTCTTTCAGTAGAAGCCTACCAACGGCTAAATTGTACTCATGAGTCTAATAAAACATTTTCAAGTTATCGCTGTCGCAGTACAAGCAGTACCGGGTGTAAACAGGAAGATCTGACCGATATGGATTTTGATAGTGGGCAGCTACAAGGGAATTTTTCTCAAAACGAGGAACGCAGCACATCATTTTCATGGTGACAAAAGCTTCCTCTGGGATAGATCATGCATGGGATGTAAGCGTGTTTTGCCATTCTTACCAGGAGAGTATAGTAATTTGACGAAATACCAACATTACGGTCTATGGGAATTGAATAATTTGTCTGCACCCATATACGCTACATGCACAATTCCTGCAAAGGAGTTTTTCTGACACAACTACCTGTTCTCAATTTTATAACATGTGTAATTTCAATGTTTGAATACGGATAACGTCCAGCTTACTCCGCTTTGATCAAGTAGCTTATTTTGTACAATAGTGCTACAACATATTTTGAGTGCATAAATACTGGTCATAACAACAAATGAGTTAACTACCAGGTGAATGACGACGTTGCATAAACAAGAACTGTGTTCACTATCAGGTGAGTGATGACGTTACATAAACAAGAACTGAGTTAACTACCAGGTGAATGACGACGTTGCATAAACAAGAATTGAGTTCACTATCAGGTGAGTGATGACGTTACATAAACAAGAATTGAGTTCACTAACAGGTGAATGATCGCGCTACATAAACTGTATTTTGGCCTTTAAAATGCAGTTGGTTAACGCCAAGTTACGATATAATCTTGTAAATATGATACGATATATATATATATATATATATATATATATATATATATATATATATATATATATATATACACACACACATATATATATATATATATATATATATATATAGTATAGTAACATTATTACAAAATTGATACAATTGAGAGTTTTAGTCCTAATTGGAATTTCTAACATGCATTTCAGAGATGACGCGTTGAGCATTTATGTTGCAATAATAGCACAATTTACTTATAAAAAATCTTAATAATTGCAGAAAGGTATATAAGTATATTTTATCATTGAAGAAACTACGTATGTATGTATGTATGTATGTATGTATGTATGTATGTATGTATGGGTAGATGGATGTGTCTATGTATGTGTGTATGTATACACCCAGGGATGTGGCCACATGATTGGCTGGTGGATGGCTAAATGGATGGATAGATAAAGGATTTGGTGAAAGTATGTACGAATGAAAATCTCACCTTGATTGTGGTCATTTAATCGCATCTAAAATATATTTCTTACCCTCTGATAGAAGGTGAAATTCATTTAATGCAGCTAGTCATCAAAATGTATGTCTTTTCTAGCATAATGGCTTCAAATGAGACACAACCTGTAAAATACGATGTATTTGCTTGATATGGCAATGTCGGCTCGACTAGTTTTCAGCCTTTTTTCACGAATATAATTGCAATGCAAGAAAAGTAGTTTGGAATGGTTGAAAAACTGTTTCTGAAAACATCTTTTAATCTTCTGCATCAGCTTTTTGCAGATTGTGCACTCGATCCTTTTAATTGACAAGAACAGAAAATGTTTAATGCTCATTCTACATTGTGCATAGTTCTACAAAAGATTAATTTGAAAGCAATGTCTAATGTGAATCTGACTTGTTTCCAATTTAAGTTGAGGATTTATATGAATGTCTAAAAAAAATAACATCGCTGAAATTTAACTGAGAAATGCTACTATTTTACAATCTCACATCAGAGATGTGTTAAGTGCTGGGCGCGTATTGTGAATGAGGTTAAAGGTGTAAAGACACTGAATAACTGCAGAGCGACGCAGGAAAACGCAACACTGTGATATACAATAGGTTACTGTTATAGATTTTGAATGCATTTATCTTTCAATGATAATCCATTTTTTTCCTTGGGGTAACTTTTATTTGTCTTCCTTTTGCAACTGTTTTTGTCGACAAAATTTGTTCTATATGCCCAGATTTTTGTTCCACGCTGCAAGTCCTCGAATCGTATTGGATTAATTTACTTACTTGCTTACTACGAGTAAGATTTAATTTAAATGCAGGCTATACAGTTGATATAGACACTGTATATTTTACTTCGTTTATTATTATCCATACGATTACTTTGTATCACAGTCAATCAAGGTGGAGGATGCATCCATCCCCGGGTCTATGCAACATATTGCCAGTCACAAAGATGATGATGGCTCTGTAATTTTCGAGTTTTCGTGAGGCAATCACCTTTCCATTCTAACAGTTTTATTTTCTTCTCTATTTATTTCGTACAAGTTGATGAAGTCTTCCATAACGATTTGATACAAAATCTCAATTTCTAGCGCAAACCACACTGATATTTCTGTAACCATATTGCTTATCGCCGTTTCCTCACTACTTGTAAGTCGAACAGCTGAAGAAAGTTACACTGAAGAAATATTTTACGGTTGTTTTATCTAATGTAATTATGGACCTTTTTATCATTATCTGTATTTTATTATTATACATTCCAACTGATCTTTGCGTTTGTTTTGATGATACATGCCACACTAGCTCGAGTTGTTAACCTAGGAGATGGGATCAAGAGCATAATATCCAGCTAATAGAATGTTTTTTATCGTCAGACTCTTGGTAATTATTTCTATTTTCCTTTCAATTTTTACGGTTTTCTCTCAGTTTAGGACACATCATATCCAATAACAGAGACAAGTGGGCTGTTCGACTGTGACAGTCTACAATTAGTCTTTAGTACACATACACCCTAAACCTCGCTTTCATGCAAGGAGATAATGCGACAACCGGCGTTGCCTTGATGTTCTGCGATTGTGAATCTCGTCTGTTTCTATTTCAGCAGAGAGATTTAATTCTAATGTTTAGAAAAAAGAATGAAATATGGTGAATAGAAACATATACTTTTTCATATTAAATCAAATTATATGCAAAATGAATTCCAAACTTTCCAACAACTATCAATACTTATAGTGGTTGTCTTCGTTTGCATCACCGGAATGGATTAAACAACGTCAATGGTACGAACAATTACTGCTCCCACAGCTAAAGAGCTTACAAATTTGGTGACATCCTTTGCATTAGGAAAGGCGCCGACTGAGCAAAAAAGCTGTAGAAATGATCCCTTACACAAATGTCGGTAAATACCGATTTATCCATAATTTTACATTTACTAAAATCGGTTGGTCAGAAGCAGCTCATTTTCCTTTAAATCATTTTGACAATTGATATTTCGGCATATCTTTGTAAAGGAAACAACAGACAAACCTCCACAATAACAATCATCATTACCACCATACTCCTCATAATCTCTGTTATTATTATTATTCCGTGCAACACTATCTTATATCGCATACCGCAAACAGAAATTAATTAACCCTATTATGCTTGATTGTAATATGATCGTATTTTAAATTCAACTTCATCTTTCGATTCGATAATATAAGCCAGATTTCAAACATGGCACGGAGGTAATTTAAACAGGACGGATGATACATAAACTTACTGCAAGCATATTCGAATAGGTATATTTCCTTTTTAAACTTCATAATACTAGAAAAAGTGTTCAAAGTTGTATGTCATTCTAAACCAATACATGTCTTTTGCAGCAAGACTTTGCTTTCAAGGTGTTTCTTCGTAAAGACATGGTGAGCATGAGCTAACATGCATCAATCAGGAAACACTATGATAGCATTCTTGTCACTAGGGAGTAGCATAAAATGAAGTACACATATCAGTCATTTAAGGCGCTTAATATGATTGTGTTATGTGACGGTTTCTTTACTTGTTCATGGCAAGTTTTGTGTTCTAATTTTGGCATTGAAATAATTATATCTAAAAACAAGAGAGCATTTTAAAGTTTATTGACAACAAACAAATATATGAGGAAAACGTGCATAGTTTACAATGACAATATTCATTAGATATTTCCCTGAGAATTGTACAAAGAAATTCTTGACAAAGGAGTTATTGGTAATGTTCACAACGACATTTCCATTTGCCCAGCCTCGTAGAAGGAGCTGGTGTCAAATAGGTCACACTGATCATTATAGCAGAAGCTTGTCGGGAAGTTTGCAATTCCGTTTCAGCCGCCGACTCCTCCCATTTAGAAATCGGGGCCTTCATTGGCAAAACATCCGCATTCACACATCCCATCATGGTACTCAGCGAATGTGGCAAATATGCCACACGAGCCATCTTCGCAGAAGTTCCTCGGGCATTTTGGAATTGGGACACTAGACTTGTGCAAATTTGGGCCTCTTCTCCCACTAATGCCCCGTCTATCATACAGCTCGGCTGCAATGTAATATGGAATATATTGTTTAACATTAAGGATGTCCGCTTTTGTAAAATCCAATGTTTACTGCGCAGATCGAAATGAGTCATACTTATCTTATCACGTCATCGATATGACGTCATTTGTTACCTCAGTTTCTCGTAGTTCTACGAACGCTCTTAGAGATTAGATGTGATTGCAACTTCTTTGTCTTACTGAATAATAATCAAACTATATACCATAATAATGTTTGTACAAGTTTAACCATCCAGAAAAGATAAAGTCGACTAGAAGTATATGACAATTTGCGGAGAGACGATCGATTTACAAATTTATCTCTCAGACTTTTTTGTGTCGCAACTCCAATGTCATCTCAGTAGTTGTCGAAAACATTCACTCACCAACACGCACTTTTCTCCAGTGTTTCGATTTTTAAATACTTATTCAGCTTTTACTGTATAGAGAGTTGGTGAGAATGCACTGATTCTTATACTTTTGTATGTAATGACTCTTGGATGGGGACATATATTTAACTAAGTTCAGTGCTAGACAATGCACAACAACATATACTTATTTTTGAGGTTTTTGTATTTCTTGGACCTGAACTATGGAATAGAATCAATTTATGAAAAAGATAAATAAAAACTAATCTTTAAATAGTATATAATACAAATCTTTGAGATCAGCTTTTGATGGACTACAGCTCTATCATGATATAAGGTATGAAAATATCAAGTTGTCAAATATAACCTCTCTTTTTAAAGAAAGAATTACATACTAAAATAATTTCAACCTATTTTTTAAAAATATAATTAAAATTCCTTGCTTTCACTGTTGTGGTTTAATGTCATCTTTGCTTGGGGCTAATTAAAACGATATGTTATTTTCGATTTTGACTGAAATGCGACCAAACATTTGAAAGTATTCTAATGATTGTCAGCTATCGCATCAGACTATTTCATTTTCGTCAGAGAAATAGCTAAATAATTAGATTCATCTGACAGTTGTTTGTCTTCCATTCCCAATTGTGATATCTGAAAATTTTAAAACAAGTCTGAAGGAACGTTTATTTTTAGATTTTGTTAAGTTTTCAAATTTCATTTGGAATTGATATTTATTGCTTCTAAGAAACCTACAACAATAAGTGGCCTTTAGGGTGAACTATTTGGAGGATTAACATGTTCAGTCTTTCTGTCTTACAAAAGAGAAATTAGAATAGAATTATGACATCAAATATTCAATAGGGTCGTGATATTATAAACGCGCAAAAAAATGTATCGTCCCTCCATGAATACAAGGAATAGATGTATGTTGCCTACTATATTCATTACGTCATTTTTTTCTTTCTGACGACAATGAACAATATAATCTATATTTTGCTAAGAATACAAAGCATAACAATTCAATTTAAAATGACATAATGCTAACATTTAGAAGTCTTTTGGCGTTGCTGCATGAATTACGTCTTTATTAGAATAAACGCGTTTTACAAAGTTAAACATTTAATTCTTTTATATTTAAGGATGTAGCAATATGGTAACTATGCATGTAATGAGAACTAACTGACGCAAACGTTTAGTAAGGCTTTAATGAATTATAAACACCAATGGTTAAATGTTCATTTCTTTGTAAGCATAAAACACTACCTCTGCGAAGGAGATTAACACAGTAACTGTTGGAAATAAGGCAGAATGTTACTTTTTTGTTTGTATATCTAGTGTAAAATCTACAATGGAAGGGTTCAGTTTTAAACCCATCTCAACCTTGATTGATATGTCAATTTAGAATTAACTCAAGAATTACTAAAGTCATTTTAAATAATATATGGTAAACTAAACAGAGTGACTGTACAAGGTGATTAGAATCCTTATACAAGGAATTCGCGCAGAAAAACTAATTCGTGGGGAAAAAAAGAGATGACATGAAGTCAATTACAGAAAAAAGAAGCCGTAGAGTGCAGTAATATGACTGGATGTAAAATATCTTTGTTCACATCATACCTCCTGTAAGTTATTTACCATATTACTTTTAAAACTACTTTCATAACCGTGTTCATTTTCACCGTTAGTTAGGTATATAGATAAACATATAGATATTTGATTCTATGAAAATCTTACGTTACAAACAAATGTTTCATTGCGATTATTTAATGAAAGAGTAGTGGAATAGTATCGTGCAAATAAAAAGAATTTTTCTTACCAGTTACTGTACACGCCAACATGCAAAGAGTCAAAACTGCAATGGTCTTCATAATTTAGGTATGCCTTGATATTTTCTCTTTAAGGTAGGCCTGGTGTGTAGGTCGATGTAGATTTGCTTTGTCTAGACCTCGGGTAGGCTTTTTATATGAAATTCACTTCGAGATAGAAGGTCGTGTATAGGTCGTGGCCATTAGTCAGCAGAAGAAAACATGTTTGGTTAAGTTTCAGTCAAGTGTAAAGAAAAACAAAACAACAAAGGAATAGCAAAATGTACACGCTATGAGTACTGTAGTCACGTTAAATGATACATTGTACGTTTTTCCCATTTCGTGTGATAACAACAGAAAGATGTGCCTGAATATTTGTGATTACAATAATGTACGATTCTGCTTATTTCATCATTTCAAGAGCCGTTATGTACCTACTGCTTGCAAGAGAAATGTAGTTAGTATAAGTCATTTGGCTCATTAAGAGAACAACGAAGCCTTCAATACCAGATTATGTCAGATTTGTGTTTCAACATATATATTATTAACACAAGTTTTGAAATAGATTAAATAGTCAATTTTAGATGCAGTGCATTGACAACTGCCGTTGCACTGAGAACTATTTAGTTTTCAGTTCGGATCGGATTGAAATGAATTCAAATGAATTTGGACCACTACAGGATACATTTATTTTGTAGTTTATGTTCTTCACTTAGTTTGATATAGATGGAGAAAGAATGACATGCTTCTCTTATACCTAGAGAAATCATTGCTGACCTTGAATACCGATTTGATATTGTTGACAACAATCGTGAGACCAACACGACTTTCTTGGCATTTTCTTCGCATTTCACAAATGGCATTAATCGTAATCTTTGAATTTATATGGAAAACGTGCTTGATTACAATTAATTCTTTCGATGTTATTTTGATGTTACCCTGAACCATATAATTGACGCTAATTAGACAAGCTGCTTCAAGTTTTCTTTCATATACTCTAAACCTCTTGAGTGTGTTGTCATATTTTCAGATGCTGAGTTTGTGTGTCAATTGTGCCCGCTCCAAGCATATACATAATGACGCGCTTCTTTATTTCTGCCATTGAAAAGCGACACGAAATATTGAAACAAATTACACGCATTATAAGTTTATAAACAACAATCAATACATTGAACGCTTTTCTGTAACAAGTTTTTAGAAGTTCACTTTGAATTAATTCCATCCATATGTAACATATGGGAAAAAGAACCATTGAACAACGACTTTATTGCAGTTGTCCATTAAGAGAGAATTTACGTTGAAATGATACCCTGCTTCTTCAATAGGTTTCTCGATATTAAAAGCAATTGAAATTTTATTAGAACATAGACAAGTTAATTCAAAAGGGAGATAAGAAACAATGGTTTGGTGTTTTTTGATATTAAAAACTTTTTCGAAGGGTAAAATACAATCAATAAAAATCATATAGAAAGGGAATGAATGTTGCAATCTATTAAGCATTTTAGTTTAATTCTTTTGCTATTATTCTATGCGGCTTATGAATGAATATCTCTATTATTTTCCAAAATAAGATAACACAAGATATGGAAATAGAAAGTAGCATTTGTCACCCTGCAAATTATATTCACGTTGATGCCGATTTCTCAGCACATATTAGAAATAGAATAGTCATATTTCACACAGATATTGCGTACATCTAGACTTGTCACAATTGAATAAGGCAATTCGGCATACGTTCTACCATAAAGGAGATATGAAGGAAGAAAGGATAGTTACACTGTGCAGTCTGCCTAAATGTTTTCGGAAGGGTTGTGCGGCCGACCTAAATGGTCACAGGCAACTAATTATTGTATGTGCTACGGAGCCAGCTTATGTGTGGCGGTATATTAAATATCGTATTTAAAAGAACGAAGGTCGCTGATTGGCTGAAAATAATTACCTGAATAAATTAACGTATTGTTTTCTTTCAGTAGAAGCCTACCAACGGCTAAATTGTACTCATGAGTCTAATAAAACATTTTCAAGTTATCGCTGTCGCAGTACAAGCAGTACCGGGTGTAAACAGGAAGATCTGACCGATATGGATTTTGATAGTGGGCAGCTACAAGGGAATTTTTCTCAAAACGAGGAACGCAGCACATCATTTTCATGGTGACAAAAGCTTCCTCTGGGATAGATCATGCATGGGATGTAAGCGTGTTTTGCCATTCTTACCAGGAGAGTATAGTAATTTGACGAAATACCAACATTACGGTCTATGGGAATTGAATAATTTGTCTGCACCCATATACGCTACATGCACAATTCCTGCAAAGGAGTTTTTCTGACACAACTACCTGTTCTCAATTTTATAACATGTGTAATTTCAATGTTTGAATACGGATAACGTCCAGCTTACTCCGCTTTGATCAAGTAGCTTATTTTGTACAATAGTGCTACAACATATTTTGAGTGCATAAATACTGGTCATAACAACAAATGAGTTAACTACCAGGTGAATGACGACGTTGCATAAACAAGAACTGAGTTCACTATCAGGTGAGTGATGACGTTACATAAACAAGAACTGAGTTAACTACCAGGTGAATGACGACGTTGCATAAACAAGAATTGAGTTCACTATCAGGTGAGTGATGACGTTACATAAACAAGAATTGAGTTCACTAACAGGTGAATGATCGCGCTACATAAACTGTATTTTGGCCTTTAAAATGCAGTTGGTTAACGCCAAGTTACGATATAATCTTGTAAATATGATACGATATATATATATATATATATATATATATATATATACACACATATATATATATATATATATATATATATATATATATATATATATATATATATAGTATAGTAACATTATTACAAAATTGATACAATTGAGAGTTTTAGTCCTAATTGGAATTTCTAACATGCATTTCAGAGATGACGCGTTGAGCATTTATGTTGCAATAATAGCACAATTTACTTATAAAAAATCTTAATAATTGCAGAAAGGTATATAAGTATATTTTATCATTGAAGAAACTACGTATGTATGTATGTATGTATGTATGTATGTATGTATGTATGTATGTATGTATGTATGTATGTATGGGTAGATGGATGTGTCTATGTATGTGTGTATGTATACACCCAGGGATGTGGCCACATGATTGGCTGGTGGATGGCTAAATGGATGGATAGATAAAGGATTTGGTGAAAGTATGTACGAATGAAAATCTCACCTTGATTGTGGTCATTTAATCGCATCTAAAATATATTTCTTACCCTCTGATAGAAGGTGAAATTCTTTTAATGCAGCTAGTCATCAAAATGTATGTCTTTTCTAGCATAATGGCTTCAAATGAGACACAACCTGTAAAATACGATGTATTTGCTTGATATGGCAATGTCGGCTCGACTAGTTTTCAGCCTTTTTTCACGAATATAATTGCAATGCAAGAAAAGTAGTTTGGAATGGTTGAAAAACTGTTTCTGAAAACATCTTTTAATCTTCTGCATCAGCTTTTTGCAGATTGTGCACTCGATCCTTTTAATTGACAAGAACAGAAAATGTCTAATGCTCATTCTACATTGTGCATAGTTCTACAAAAGATTAATTTGAAAGCAATGTCTAATGTGAATCTGACTTGTTTCCAATTTAAGTTGAGGATTTATATGAATGTCTAAAAAAATAACATCGCTGAAATTTAACTGAGAAATGCTACTATTTTACAATCTCACATCAGAGATGTGTTAAGTGCTGGGCGCGTATTGTGAATGAGGTTAAAGGTGTAAAGACACTGAATAACTGCAGAGCGACGCAGGAAAACGCAACACTGTGATATACAATAGGTTACTGTTATAGATTTTGAATGCATTTATCTTTCAATGATAATCCATTTTTTTCCTTGGGGTAACTTTTATTTGTCTTCCTTTTGCAACTGTTTTTGTCGACAAAATTTGTTCTATATGCCCAGATTTTTGTTCCACGCTGCAAGTCCTCGAATCGTATTGGATTAATTTACTTACTTGCTTACTACGAGTAAGATTTAATTTAAATGCAGGCTATACAGTTAATATAGACACTGTATATTTTACTTCGTTTATTATTATGCATACGATTACTTTGTATCACAGTCAATCAAGGTGGAGGATGCATCCATCCCCGGGTCTATGCAACATATTGCCAGTCACAAAGATGATGATGGCTCTGTAATTTTCGAGTTTTCGTGAGGCAATCACCTTTCCATTCTAACAGTTTTATTTTCTTCTCTATTTATTTCGTACAAGTTGATGAAGTCTTCCATAACGATTTGATACAAAATCTCAATTTCTAGCGCAAACCACACTGATATTTCTGTAACCATATTGCTTATCGCCGTTTCCTCACTACTTGTAAGTCGAACAGCTGAAGAAAGTTACACTGAAGAAATATTTTACGGTTGTTTTATCTAATGTAATTATGGACCTTTTTATCATTATCTGTATTTTATTATTATACATTCCAACTGATCTTTGCGTTTGTTTTGATGATACATGCCACACTAGCTCGAGTTGTTAACCTAGGAGATGGGATCAAGAGCATAATATCCAGCTAATAGAATGTTTTTTATCGTCAGACTCTTGGCTATTATTTCTATTTTCCTTTCAATTTTTACGGTTTTCTCTCAGTTTAGGACACATCAAATCCAATAACAGAGACAAGTGGGCTGTTCGACTGTGACAGTCTACAATTAGTCTTTAGTACACATACACCCTAAACCTCGCTTTCATGCAAGGAGATAATGCGACAACCGGCGTTGCCTTGATGTTCTGCGATTGTGAATCTCGTCTGTTTCTATTTCAGCAGAGAGATTTAATTCTAATGTTTAGAAAAAAGAATGAAATATGGTGAATAGAAACATATACTTTTTCATATTAAATCAAATTATATGCAAAATGAATTCCAAACTTTCCAACAACTATCAATACTTATAGTGGTTGTCTTCGTTTGCATCACCGGAATGGATTAAACAACGTCAATGGTACGAACAATTACTGCTCCCACAGCTAAAGAGCTTACAAATTTGGTGACATCCTTTGCATTAGGAAAGGCGCCGACTGAGCAAAAAAGCTGTAGAAATGATCCCTTACAAAAACGTCGGTAAATACCGATTTATCCATAATTTTACATTTACTAAAATCGGTTGGTCAGAAGCAGCTCATTTTCCTTTAAATCATTTTGACAATTGATATTTCGGCATATCTTTGAAAAGGAAACAACAGACAAACCTCCACAATAACAATCATCATTACCACCATACTCCTCATAATCTCTAATATTAGTATTATTCCGTGCAACACTATCTTATATCGCATACCGCAAACAGAAATTTATTAATCCTATTATGCTTGATTGTAATATGATCGTATTTTAAATTCAACTTCATCTTTCGATTCGATAATATAAATCAGATTTCAAAAATGGCCCGGAGGTGATTTAAACAGGACGGATGATACATAAACTTACTGCAAGCATATTCAAATAGGTATATTTCCTTATTAAACTTCATAATACTAGAAAATCAGGAAACACTATGATAGCATTCTTGTCACTAGGGAGTAGCACAAAAGGAAGTACACATATCAGTCATTTAAGGCGCTTAATATGATTCTGTGTTATGTGACGGTTTCTTTACTTGTTCATGGCAAGTTTTGTGTTCTAATTTTGACATAGAAATAATTATATCTAAAGACAAGAGAGCATTTTAAAGTTTATTGACAACAAACAAATATATGAGGAAAACGTGCATAGTTTACAATGACAATATTCATTAGATATATTCCTGAGAATTGTAGAAAGAAATTCTTGACAAAGGAGTTATTGGTAATGTTCACAACGACATTTCCATTTGCCCAGCCTCGTAGAAGGAGCTGGTGTCTAATAGGTCACACTGACCATTATAGCAGAAGCTTGTCGGGAAGTCTGCAATTCCGTTTCAGCCACCGACTCCTCCGATTTAGAAATCGGGGCTTCATTGGCAAAACATCCGCATTCACACAACCCATCATGGTACTCAGCGAAGGTGGCAAATATGCCACACGAGCCATCTTCGCAGAAGTTCCTCGGGCATTTTGGAATTGGGACACTAGGCTTGTGCAAAATAGGGCCTCTTTTCCCACTAATGCCCCGTCTATCATATAGCTGGGCTGCAATGTTATATGAAATATATTGTTTAACATTAAGGATGTCCGCTTTTGTAAAATCCAATGTTTACTGCGCAGATCAAAATGAGTGATAACTATCTTATCACGTCATCGATATGACGTCATTTGTTACCTCAGTTTCTCGTAGTTCTACGAACGCTCAGAGAGATTGGACGTTAGATGTGATTGCAACTTCTTTGTCTTATTGAATAATAATTAAACTTTATATAGTAATAATGTTTGTACAAGTTTAACAATCCCAGAAAAGATAAAGTCGACTAGAAGTATATGACACCTTGCGGAGCGACGATTGATTTACAAATTCACCTCTCAGACTTTTTTTTGTGTCGCAACTCCAATGTCATCTCACTCACCAACACGCACTTTTCTCCAGTGTTTCGATTTTTAAATACTTATTCAGCTTTTACTGTATAGAGAGTTGGTGAGAATGCACTGATTCTTATACTTTTGTATGTAATGACTCTTGGATGGGGACATATATCTAACTAAGTTTAGCGCTAGAAAATGCACAACAACATATACTTATTTTGGTTGTTTTGTATTTCTTGGACCTGAACTATGGAATAGAATCAATTTATGAAAAAGATAAATAGAAACTAATCCTTAAATAGAATATAATACAAATCTATTTAAAAGAGAGAATTATATACTAAATAATTTCATCGTATTTTAAAAAGATATAATTAAAATTCCTTGCTTTCACTGCTGTGGTTTAATGCCATCTTGACTAGGGGCTAATTAAAACGGTATGTTATTTTCGATTTTGACTGAAATGCGACCAAACGTTTGAAAGTGTTGTAATGATTGTCAGCTATCGCATCAGACTATTTCATTTTCGTCAGAGAAATAGCTGAATAATTAGATTGATCTGACAGTTGTTTGTCTTACATTCCCAATTGTGATATCTGAAAATTTTAAAACAAGTCGGAAAGGAACGTTTATTTTTAGATTTTGTTAAGTTTTCAAATTTCATTTGGAATTGATATTTATTGCTTCTAAGAAACTCACAACTATAAGTGGCCTTTAGGGTGAACTATTTGGAGGACTAACATGTTCAGTCTTTCTGTCTTACAAGAGTGAAATTAGAATAGAATTATGACATTAAATATCCGTTGGGGTGATGATTGTAAACACGCAAAAAATGTATCGTCCCTCCATGAATACAAGGAATAGATGTATGTTGCCTACTATATTCATTACGTCATTTTTTCTTTCTGACGACAATGAACAATATAATCTATATTTTGCTAAGAATACAAAGCATAACCAATCAATTTGAAATGATATAAGGCTAACATTTAGAAGTCTTTTGGCTTTGCTGCATGAATTTTGTCTTTAATAGAATAAACGCGTTTTACAAAGTTAAACATTTAATTCTTTTGTATTAAAGGATGTAGCAATATGGTAACTATGCATGTAATGAGAATTAACTGACGCAAACGTTTCGTCAGGCTTTAATGAATTATAAACACCAATGGTTAAAAGTTCATTTCTTTGTAAGCTAAAAACACTATCTCTGCGAAGGAGATTAACACAGTAACTGTTGGAAATAAGGCAGAATGTTACCTTTTGTGTTTGTATCTCTAGTGTTAAATCTACAATGGAAGGGTTCAGTTTTAAACCCATCTCAACCTTGATTGATATGTCATTTTAGAATTAACTGAAGAATTACTAAAGTTATTGTAAATAATAAATGGTAAACTAAACAGTGTCACTGAACAACGTGAATTGAATCCTTATACAAGGAATTCGCGCAGAAAAACTAATTCGTGGGGAAAAAAAAGAGATGACATGAAGCCAATTACAGACAAAAGAACCCGTAGAGTGCAATAATATGTCTGGATGTAAAATATCTTTGTTCACATTATAACTCCTGTAAGTTATTTACTATAATACTTTTAAAACTACTTTCGTAACCGTGTTCATTTTCACAGTTAGTTTTAAAGATTGATAAATATATAGACAGATGATTCTATGAGAATTATACGTTACAAAATAAAAGGTTTCACTCCGAGTATTCAATAGTAGTAGAATAGTATCTTGCGAATATAAAGAAGACTTTTTGTTTCCAGATGCTGTAGAAGCCAGCATCCAAAGAGTCAAAACTGCAATGGTCTTAATATTTTAGGTAAGCCTTGATATTTACTTTTAGACGTAGGCCTTGTGGTGTGTAGGTCGATGTTGATTTGCTTCGTTTAGACCTCGGGTATCCTTTTTATATGAAATTGTATTAGACATAGAAGGTAGTGTATAGATCGTGCACATTAGTTAGCAGATGAAAACATGTTTGGTCTCATACTCATTAGGTTTCAGTCACATGTAAAGAAAAACAAAACAAAACAGGAATAGCATATGTATGTGCTTTGAGTACTGCAGTCATGTTAAATGATACATCATACGTTTTTCTCCTTTCGTATCATAACAGAAGAAACTTTTGCCTGAATTTTTAACATTACAGTAGTGTACGATTCCACTTGTTTCGTCATTTTATGAGCCGTTATGTACCTACTACTGGCGAAAGAAATGTAGTTAGTATAAGTCATTTGGCACATTAAGAGAACGACGAAGCCTTGAATATCAGGATCATGTCAGATTTGTACTGCAACTGATATTTTGTTAATAAAAGTTTAAAAACAGATAAAATAGTCAATTTCAATGCGATTCATTGACAACAACCATTGCTCTGACAACTATTTATTTTCAGTTCTGATCGGTTTGAAATGAGTTCAAATGAATTGGGGCCAACTGCAGGGTATATTCATTTTGTAGTTTATGCTCTACACTTAGTTTGAGATAGATGGAGAAGGAATGACACGCTTCTTTTATACTTAGAAAATTCTTGTTGACTTTGTGTGCCGATTTGATATTGTTGACAACAATCGTGAGACCAACACAACGTTCTTGCCATTTTCTTCGCATTTGATAAATGGCAATAATCGTTATCTTTGAATTTATGTAGAAAACGTGTTTACTTGAAATTAGTTCTTTCGATCCTATTCTGATGTTACCATGAGCAATATGAACGACGATAATTAGACAAGCTGCTTCAAGTTTTCCATCATATGCTCTAAATCTCCTGAGTTTATTATGGCTTTTCAGATGATGAGTTTGTGTGTCAGTTTTGCTGCTCCATGCATGTACGTCATAAAGCGCTTCTTTATTCTGCCATTGAACAGCCACACGAAATATTGAAACAAATTAACAGCATTGTAAGTTTATAAACAACAATCAATAAATTGAAAGCTTTTGTTGAATAAGTGTTTATAAGTTCACTTTGAATTAATTAAATCCATATGTAATAAAGAGAGAATTTACTTTGAAATGACGCCCTGCTTCTTCAATAGGATTTTCAATATTAAAACAAGTGAAATAATATTTTAGCATAGACAAGTTAATACAAAAGATAGGTAAGGAACAACGGTTTTTGTACTTTTAATGTTACAGACTTTTTCCAAGGGTACAAAACAATCAATTAAAATCAATTTGAAATGGAATGATGCTTGCCGCCTATTAAACATTTCAGTGTAATTCTTTGCCATTATTCCATGCGACATGTGAATAAATATCATCTGTATTACATTTTGAAATAAGATAACAGAAGGCATGGAAATAGAAAGTAACATTTTTAGCCTTACAGAGTATACTCACATTGGTGCCGATTTCTCAGCACGTAAAGTACATATTAGAAATGGAATAGTCATATTTCACACAGATACTGCATACATCGAGACTTGTCACAATTGTGTAAGGCAATTTGATATACATTCCGAAATAAGGGAGATATTAAGAGAGAAAGGATAGTTACGCTGTGCAGTCTGCCTAGGCGTTTTCAGAAGGGTTGTACGGCCGACCTGAATGGTCACAAGCCTCAGAATACTCAGAACTACACACACCAATGTCATATACTGCGAACACTACTACAGACATACACAGAGAGACGAAAACGAACAAGAAGTTCTTTTCCTATGACTATACATAGAATGTATGGGAGAATGGGAAAAGTAGGTCTTTTCCTATTATACTTTTTGAATGTGTGACAAGAACTTTATACAGAAGAGTCCTTTGCTTTTAGCTATGGGAAGGATTGATAGAGATTAGAAGCTTTGGTCTCAGGTAATAAAGGTCGTAAATGAGCCCTCTACTGTAGCACTATATTTCCTGGATTTGGTCTGTACTAAGGTCAAAAAACTCCCTGGTGGTCGGACCAGTGCAATCTAACACAGTCTGTGGCATGAGGTGATTCATTGCAGCTCCTCTACATGACAAAATAAACCCTACAATTGTATTGAGATGTTTTATCGGCCTTGCACTTTATGCAGGGACATAGGAGAAGAATATGCTTTTTATGTGACGATATTTCAGACATGGCGGCCTCCATGGGTAAGGGACCATCCGTTTTAATTTTCGATGGGGTAGGGCTAGGATAATTTTGAAAACACAAATCTTGCTCCTAAATAGTTTAAATAAAACTACTCTTGCTGTTAATTGTAGCTACAAACAAAATATCCAACATATTAGCTGAACACATTTTTTCTTGAGATACTATTGTACTATTGTATCATACTATTGTACTCCCCCACCCCCACCACCCATTCCTCTCCCCCTCTCCCCTCTCGTCGGCATCCCCGCAGATAAAAGCATATACACACGTTCAATCTCACTGTATCTCAACCATTCTTTCTTTCTATGTCCTAGGCAACAGTTTTGTTTGGGTTCATAGCACCTACCCACTGAGGAGGGGGCTGAGCGAGCTAAGTTTGAACATACATGCACATTAATTGTACATTCTTCATTAAGTGTTTGCGTTTAGCTGAAGTAGGTCACTATGTCCCATATTTAGCACTTCACTAACTTTGGTTCCATTTTTTGTTTCACAATAATTTCTCAAGCTCTGTTCGTGCTAGAATCGTCAACTTAGATAATTAGTACGACATCCTTATACCAAAAAGAAGGTCACTTTGAAAAGATTTCAAATGTTACTGGCGCAGGTTAAGATTTTGCGTCTAACTCATGACTAAATAGGTTTGGGGCACTATATGTATGTACATATACCGAGATTCATAAAACCTGGTGAGCGGATGCATCTTGATGAGTACTTCATCCTCATAACAAAAGTAGATCAATGAAACCAATATTTCACGCTTCACTGACTTTGGTTCAATTTTGTGTTTGAAATTTATTTCACAAGCTTTATTCATGCAAGACTTATCGAACTAGATTATTGTAGGCATCTCTGTTAGATCAACACCCTTACAACAAAAGAAGGTCACTGTGATCTATTGGCTTGGGTTAAGTTTTTGCGTTTAGCTCATGCCCAAATAGGTTATGGCACCCGGTATACATACTGTTACACTTGGAATCATGAAACTTGGTGAAGGATTTGG
Organism: Margaritifera margaritifera; assembly: GCA_029931535.1. Taxonomy (NCBI): domain Eukaryota; kingdom Metazoa; phylum Mollusca; class Bivalvia; order Unionida; family Margaritiferidae; genus Margaritifera; species Margaritifera margaritifera. The sequence goes on along the minus strand of JAQPZY010001362.1, from coordinate 1,930,307 downwards.
TTGACTTTGTTGGGTTTAAAAGCCATTTTTCAGTACATGATAGGCTATACATGGCGGCCCTTTATACTTCGTGGATCAAGAACCCGGGAAGAACCACCGACACAGGCGAACTCACGTAGAGAGAGGTGAGTTATGCAAGTCATCTGTAAAGGCGATCGCCTTAAACCACTCGGTCACTTGGGACCTCTTGGTGAAGGAATGTGTTTAGCTCATGAGCACATAGGTTTTTTTTACCTCGAAGTTAATACTGTTAGACATGGAGCCATGACACTTGGTGCAAGGATGCATCTTTATGAGTACTACACATCATCGTAAAGGTAATTTACTCTGACCAATAGATCACGCTTCGTCGACTTGGTTTACATTTTGTGTTTTTAATGTTCATGCTTGGATCATTAAACTAAATGATTGTATACATCCCTCTTAGTACCACACCGATGCAAAAATGTCACTGTGACCTCCATTTCACGCTTACTGGCTTGGGTTAAGGTTTTGAATTAGCTGATGACTACATAGGTGTTTTGCATGCTCTGTAAATATTATCCAATCTAAAATAATCAAATCTGATGAGGGATACATCATGATGAGCACTGTTATTCATTTCAATAGTAAGTTGTTATGGACCATATATTGTATGCATTTCTGACTCCTTCATTTTAATAGTTGGTCATTATAGCACATATTGTATGCATCACTGACCTGGGTTAAAGTTTGTTATTGATGTTTATTTATCATTCATCTTTTGCTGGCTTCTGTTAATATTTTGCGTTTGGTTCATGACCACACGAGTTTTGAACAGAACAGAACAGAACAGAACTTTATTTCCAACTCAAGTATAGCAATAGATATATGAGGTTAAGTACAAATGCAAATTAATAACCGTGTTGTTATAGCGGATAGAGAAAGGCAGAAAAGAGCAGGGTCAAAAGAGGTTTATTATGATCAATATTTGGGATAAACATAATAAAATGGGTTGAAAAACATATAATAGACGTAACTATTTTGAGCTTACATGAGAATAAATTGATTGAAATATTACTTCTATACATTTATTTAATCTGAAATGTACGTTAACATTTGTGTTATTTAGCAACTCACTAAATGTGCATATATTAATATTTTTGAGATTCTTCTCACTTATATTCTGTTTTCATATTTTTCAAAATCTTGACATTGAAAAAGATGGTAATATTCATCATCTATATTTTGTGAGGAGTATAATTCACAGTTTCGTTTATATATATCCAAATTTTGCAACCTTTCAGACCTAAATTACATAAAATTAGTTTGATAAAGGAAAGCCAATTAAAATTGCATAAACCAGTACCATGCAACATAACATCGTATAATAATTTTATAATTTTACTACAGTTTCTAGTAACAAGTGTAGCCCAGAATATAACAGCTCTAGCTTTGATAACAATGTTAGTAGGAAACCTACTGGTTTCTTCATACAGCGTATATAATGGGGTACTTTTTCTGAACAATAAAACTTTTTGTAAGAATCAGCGTGCACATGTTCAATAACAGAATGATCACTAGAACACCAGATCTCCCAACCATATAACAACATCGGCAAAACAGTATTATCAAAATATTGATACTATAAACCCAATAGTAAAGACAAATTTCATATTCGTTTGTATAGGACGAACAAAGCGTTATAGTCTGTGCAGTAATTCTCTAATTTTGTCGAATAAAACGAGCCGTTGTTTTCGAGAAGTATCCCTAAAAATAATTCTGGCAAATTATTTGCAATGATATGTTACCATATACAATAAAGAAATGATTACATTGCCTTGGACCAAATATAACTATTTTTTCAGCATTGACCTTTATATATATATATATATATATATATATATATATATATATATATATATATATATATATATATATATATATATATATATATATATATATATGTGTGTGTGTGTGTGTGTGTGTGTGTGTATTTCTCTGGAGATCTTTATCGTTATCAACAAGAATAACAATCTCAACATAAAAGATAGCAAGTACCTTTTTTGATACAAAATAAAATCTGTTTCCTGATATTCAAAATTCACACCATTAGAACCTTTTTGCCAGCACAAACTCCTCTGTGGGTAGTGTAACAGGTCGATGGCTCGAGGAAAGATTTTTACCACCTTTATATAACCACCTTTATGTATAAATCCGGAAAAATAGGCTCATTAGATTTTATATACTCATTAATGATGTCCATACCAGCAACTTTATTATTTTTAAGATTTCGAATAGCGTTGTTTACATTAGTAGTAAATAAGTCTTTCTAATGTCTAATTTTTAGTAGATAATGATGAAATAAATAGTCATTATAATTTGTGTCAAAATGCTGATTAAGTTCTTTGATGTATTCTGAGACAAACTTTGAGCATGTATTTTTTTAAAATTCTCCTTTTCTTTCTTAACAGTGATGTCAACCTGCTTCTTTAAACTCTGCAATTCTTTACTAATGAAGCCAAACTGTCGTATTGGCCACTAACAACCTTTACACTGGCTTTCCAGCCTCGAGACCTTAGATTATGTGTCTTTCAAACGACTGTTTATTTCACTTACAGTTACAAACAGTTTTGAGAGATCGCTTTGAATAACCTTCAAAGAGTCCAGCTTCTTCGAGTTGATCTCAAAGTTTACAAGTTTACATTTAGCCTTCGTGCCAATCAGAGATTTTGCATAACTTGCAGCAAGGGATCTCTTGTGTACAGACAACACACATATTTGCAGTTTCAGAAAATGCTGTTTTTGTTCCATTCCTCCCCACCTCCATTTTTAAAAAAATATTTTTTGTTTGTTTTTTGTTTAAATATTTAGTATTTGCACACATATTATACTTATAATGATCATGTACATAGCTAAATATTCTATTTGAATTTTCACACTAAATCGCTTCTATTTTTTGTTATATTTACCGTCTGCAGGTGTGGGAGACATTTATCAACATTCACAGAGCCTGTTATAATTGACTCCATTTCTGAAAACAAGCTGCAGTCACGTGCTCTGACTATTTCTGCTATATTTTGCATACATCTCAGTCTAGATCGGAGAGATAAATAACAACCAACGAGGACGCATGCATTCCGTCTTTAGTGCCTCTATATCAATATGTTTTTTGATTGTCAGTATGGTCAGTTTGGACAGGGTTCACACGTTACCATGAGCTTGGCGTTGCATTATCATCTTTTGTTTACGCTTTCTTCTGTTTTTTTAAAATTATTATTTTATTTCTGCTGCATTTTCAAACGTTTGAGAAGATATGCCGTGTATATTAGAATTTATTGGTGTAGATAAACGAAAGTCCCCAGTCTCAAAACTCGGATTGTTCAAAATATCTAAAGACCGTCATATAACACATTATAGTGATGACATCATGCATTATCGTTGTGGAGGTTGCACTGGAAAAATTCGCGACAATAATATACTTTATTTCCACTTCGTTCTCGTGCTTTCAAGAATTTGTACAAAATATCAAGAGTGAGATACTCAAATAGGTTCAAATTTGGTGAAAAAAATTAAGTGTCTCTATCATTTCTTCGATTAAGGTTGTTTCTTAACAATGCGAGAAACAAAACACAACTCCCGCCATTGACCACCATCACGTCCCGTTTTGGCATGCTATATGCAAACAATCCTACCTGGAATCATGAAACTTTGTGAGTGGATGCATCCGTATAAATTCTACATCCTTATTGCAAAAGATGTCTTTGTAGCCTATATTTCATGCTTTAGTCACTTTGTTGAAGTTTTTGTCTTTAAAGTTTATTTTTTTCGTGATGTTTATGTTTAAGTCATGAAGCTTGATAATTGGATGCTACACCACTGCAACCAAAGTAATTAGTTGTATGACTACATAGAATATTCCGAAATATATGCATCATAGCCTAATTAGAAGGCTATTTCTGATCAGTGCAGTTGGAAGTAGGAATACATATGTTTATTCAACGGTAAACTTTCCATCTCTAGGTTCACCTTTCCACATTGGTCATTGCACTATGCATTTTGGCTGGCTACAGAATTTCAAATGAGTACAGCAAATACTGCACACTGTAGTGAACTGTAGCTGCTGGTACTACCAGAATACATGACAGTAATTGGAAATAGGTAACATATTTATTGAACTCTCACTAGAAGAGACAATTTAGTATTTGTTTGTTTCTAACACTTCGCAAAAAAGTGACCAAATCCAAAACATGTAAAAATTGTTTTGAAAAATTACACAATGTACATCACAGCACGTACACAAATGTCTTTACATTATAGTAGTAATGCACTGAGCTCATAACGAGTAGTGGTCACTGATTTAACGGGTGAGTAACTTCAACTTAGCAACTACATGTTTGAGCGGGCAATTCAAAAGGTTATGTGAATGTATTGGACCTGGCCAATTTTGGGGGCTTGTTGATGTTTTAGGAAATAAGCAAATATAGATCCTTTATTCGAGTTGGGATTTGTTTAATATTGTTACCTATTTGCAATTAGGATACTGTAATATTGGTACTGATAGCAGTTAAAATTCATGACAATGTGTAGTTTGTGCTCTGCTCATTTGAAGTCATATGACCAATGACATGGTGTAATAATCAAAGTGTTATGATGGACCGTAATGACCATACCTTTTTTATTGCGATAGGTTACCCTCAAAAGGTTAACTTTGAATTGTACATGTGAATGAGTATAGGAATTAGATGAGTGGACTGCATGTTCCATGCTTTTCATCCGTGGCCTTATCTGTAGTGTAATCCAGGTAATTACTGATGGAGAAACTATGACTGTACTACTGGCTGTTACACCAAGGTTACTTGAAGTCTGTGATTATCACCCAGTACAATCTGGCTTTGGGGAGGTGGGGTGGACTATGATAATAGTCTCTTCAGCAGATTTTAAGAACAATGAATAAAAAATAAACAATTAATAAAACAACTCTAATTTCTGGTTTTTATCAACTCACTATAATACCTCTGCTTGATATCATACAACAAAAGATTGTTCTCTTTAATTGTTTTATGTCTTTTATGCTCCGTATATAGGTAGGTATGCATACTAGGTACCCGACAGAGTTAAAATTTTATAAAGATTACAAGTTTAAAATGTTAAGAAAAAAAACAGTTACAATAAACTTTAGTTACAACAGGGGCCAACATTACATTGTCAGGAACGTGTTAGTCTGAACTAGTTTTCGGCATGATAATTAATGTTTACAATGGCTTCTTTATACTACCAAAACTACAGGTAAGCTATGTAAGCTTTGATAACACTTTGGATTATACTACTTTCAAAGTCCTGCAAAATGTGTCTTTAAATATCATCATTTGGGGATAGTGTCAGCTTCCTTCCTGCTCTTCTCAATTCATGTCGTAGGTTGTAACAGCCACTATAGATCCATTCACTCTTAAGCTTTCTCTTGTACTGTTTTGTAGTTGTACAAGTAGGGACTGGTTTCTTTGCCTTGCTGCCTGAATATCTCTTAGACTACCTATTTCTAGGCATTTTTTAATACCAAAAAATCATTGATTGTTCCATTGCAAAAATCATAGAAGATGTATTCTTAAAGAATACAAGTTTTTATCTTCTCTTAAATCATTCATATTATATATATATATATATATATATATATATATATATATATATATATATATATATATATATATATATATATATTGTTACGACTCGAGGGGTAATGTAACAGAATAAAAGACACAAACAAGCTTTCAAGATTAAAATGAAAATCTTTAATTTCCTAAAATATTAAAAGAATTAAAATAGTTCAACAAACAATCAAAGTGAAAGAATTAAAATAACTTACTGTATAGAATATCCTAAAAAAGTCCTAAATTGTTTTAAAGTTCACTTCCTGATGTTAATCCAAATAATCCGGATGTGGTATTCCGAATGAAAAAGCCTGCACTGTGTTGAAGTAGACAAGTTCTGATAAAATCCAAAATAATCCTTGCAAGTCTGGAATCTCACAAGTTTTAGAATAATGTCCGATAATTCCACGGAGCTGTATAGTAATTCAGATGAATTACTAATTAAATAAATTCCACACTGAACTGAATAATTTCAATAACCTCTCTTTGATCAAGCAATTGTAAAGAATGATAATTCCCAAGATTATTCCCTATATATCTTTACTAAGTGCGCAGAATTAAAAGGGAATGTCCTTTCTTCGTCTTTAATAATATGGTATTTCAAAATAACACAACCCTCTAAGAACCAATCAGGAACTAGGTTACGCGTCATTTACCCAAAGGTCTAGCGTACAAAAAATCTTAAAGTATAAACATAATGTTATTGTTGTATGTAATGTGACCTTTCAATGTTGATCTCCAAAAAGTACAAAGCCAGGTCGACTTCATTTCCCGCGCAATTGATCATGTGACCACTTATTGATCGAGCATTAGTCGTATCTATACTGATATGCTAACCCCTATTCAGACTAAAACAGAAATCATAAATGAGTAAATTAAATCATTATAAAAAGGTAAAAAGGTATGATTCCGTAACAACCTCATCCATCAACGGAAAAAATAAGGATTTATGTAATAAAAAATTATTTTTTTAATATGTACTTCCAACATACAAGTAATTAAATCAAAACGAAAATTAATACATGATACAGTCATGTATACAAAACAGTGTAACGGTGGTATTATACACATGAAAATACATCATCGATTAAATTTTATTAAGAAATAGCCGTAACCTTAGCTTCTAATGATTTTATTTATCCATGTCTCAAAATCATGCCCTGAAAAGGTAACACAGGCACGATAAAAGTCACTTTAATATTGATGATCAGGTTCGCTTCGCTGAATCTCTTGGGTTCTATTAGATCTTGCCACATGTCGTTGCAGATGATGACATCATCGATGTATGCATCGCAATTTCTATTTGGATGTTATTATATTCATCAGACGTTGGAAACTTGGGGAACCTTCATCCCAAATGATACGACTTTGTATTGGTAAAGTTCTGGAGTCGTGAATGCAAATTTTTCTTTCTCTCTGTAAGTGAAATTTGGTAGAATCCCTTCAATAGGTCAATATCTTGTGACGTATTAGTAATTTCCAATCCTGTCTAGAAATTGGAAATGAATATGTCCCGGTGACTCTATTTACTTTCTATACTTTACACATATATGGAAAGTGTTATTTTGTTTCTGCACTGAAACATGGTAAACTCCAGTCACTTTTATTTGATTCGTGTAGAATGTCTGTAAATAAATATTCATTTTCTTCTATCAACTATTTCAGTTCGTAAATCTCAGGCGGCAGTATGTGCGAAGAGTAGTGACTTCAAATCATCCTATCGCATTTCTCATCTTCATTCAAATCTTCAATGTGTGAGACAAGTACTACTAAAGTAATCGATAATTTATATTATATGGCTATTTCCATCTACATATTGTTCTAACATTCTAACATTTTGACAAAGTTGTTTCTGCTTTCTCCTCCCAGAAGTATTAATAATAATTTAAATTCCCTAACCTTTTGTCAGTAGTATAAGGACCAAAATACTTAACCTAAAGAGGATTTTTGGGGTATAGGTAGCAAAACTAATACTCTATTATCTGATTAAAAAAAACTCCTACACTGACCCCTCGCAGCAAACAACAATAATTGGAGACCTTCAACCTACTCCCTTCCTGTTCCACAACAATTCCCAATTATATACCATCTCATAACAATATGTTACAATAATTCGTTCTAAAGCCTGATATAATATCAGCTTCAGAAGACCAAACAGTGTGAAGAACCCGACCAAAACTCTCACTATGGTCTCAGTTTTAATATTCCACAAAGGAATAGCTTTTATAAAACTTGCAGACGCACACTTCGCCGACAAGTATTGGTTGCCTAACATCGTCTCATTTATTCCTAAACGACCAGACAACGACGTTTCATGGACTACACTAAGTAATTCCTGACGATAGTATCTAGGAACTACTATTTTACCAACTGACCACTCATCACCAGCAATTACCCTAAGCAATCTCTGTTTCCGTTCAAGGACTTCACTCGTCAAGAAGTAACAAGTACCTTCTTGCGTGGCTTCAGTTTCAGTCATAGCCCCCTGAAACAAACAGGAGATATCCGAATCTCCCTGTTGCAAGACATCTAGTGCTTGTCTTATTACACCCTGACTATTTTTATGAGACATAGTAGTTGAAAGAGTATCACTATCAATACTAGATTGAGGAGCAGAAGTGACCTCATGAAAAGCCTGACCCATAAAGGTGTCCGCTAAAGGAAATACATCCTGTTCAACAACAATATTCTCAAGAGCATACTTTGCCATAGCTCTAGTAACTTCACAAGCTGGATTTAAACCAGGGATTTCTACTTCAATATGATCAACTCTTTGATCCATACTAAGCTTGTTAGTTACAAGTGGATTAACCACGACCTTATCTTTAGCTAGGTCATTACCTAGTAATACATGGATGCCCTTAATAGGCAAAGAAGCCACTGCTCCTATGGTCACAGGTCCCGAAACTAAGTCTGATGACAAATTAACACAATGAAGAGGGACATTAACATATCCATAATCTACCCCCTGTATTAATATACTTTCACTAGTAGAAGACTTCTCAGAAAACGGCAAAGTACTATCTAACAATAGACTAAGAAGCTCCTGTATCTCTTAATATCTTAATAGGAGTAGCCTTGTCCAAGTCACCAACAAGTGACACAGAACCCTTCGACATGAATGGTTCGTAATTCTTCATTATAAAATCAGACTGAGGTAAGCTAGCCTCCAAACAAATCTCATCATCATTGATAAATGACCCTGACCTTGACTTCTTGATAACTAGAGCATTTGGAACTGCTCTATTATAATTCTGAGGCTTAAATTGCAACTTTAAGCAATCAGAAATAACGTGTCCCTTCATCTTACAATATGAACACGTGGGCAGAGATAAGGTTTTCTGATATTCCCTATCAGAATTTTGATTCTTTACAATCACATCACCCTGAGGTCTGAAATTTCCTGAACGAGTTTGAAATAATTTCTTAACATAAGATTGTTGAGGAAAAGTTTTAGTTATCAATGGAACCTTGTGTATTGAAGAATATTCATCAGCTGTGATGGCTGCCTTTTCTAAAGTCTCAACTCCTTTCTCATTAAGATACACCTTAATATCATCACTGACACAATTCTTTAATTCTTCAATCAATACCAGTTGTTCAAGATTATCATAATTGCCTTCAACCTTCTTAGATGTACACCATCTTGTAAACAACGTTTCTTTTCCCAAACAAATTCTACATGAGTTTGATGTTTTTCCATTTTACATTCTCTAAAGTTTTGACGATGAGTTTCAGGTACCAACTCGTAAGCTCTTAAAATGTATTCTTTGACCACTTCATAATCAGCAGATTGTTCAGATGAGAGTGCAGTATAAACATCACTAGCTTTGCCAGTTAACACACTCTGCAATAATGAGGTCCACTTCTCTTTTGGCCATTCCAGATTCTCGGCAATTTTCTCAAAACTGAGAAAATATTTGTCTATCTCCTTTTCTCTAAAAGGGGGAACCTGTCTCAAATGTTTGGTGAAATCAAAGTATGAACCCTGATTGCCATGAGAGTGCCCTTTGCTGGTCAATTCTAATTCCCTTAATCTGAATTCTCTATCATAATTTTGATTCTGAAATTCTCTAACTTTGTCTCTCTCTCTTTCCTCATTATCTCTTAATTTATCTTCTCTTTCTCTTAATTCCTTCTCTATTCCCCTTTGTTTATCCCTCTCTTGTATTTGTATCTCATTATCTCTTACTTTATCCTCCCTATCTCTTAATTTATCTTCTCTTTCTCTTAATTTATCTTCCTTTCTTTCTTCCCTTTCCCTAATCTTTTCCTTTTCCTCCCTTTCCCTAATCTTTTCCTTTTCCTCCCTTTGTATTTCCCTTTCCTTATCTTCCCTTCTTTCCTGCATCTGCATCTGTTCCCATTGAAGTTTGATCTTTTCAATCTCTATGTCCTTAGCTATCTGTAATTTCTTTCCCAAACCAGACGGAGATTTTTTCTTAACACCTGAAACCCCCTCTTCAAAAATACCTGATTGTACCAAATATTGAATCAAGATATTTCTAATATCCTGCTTCAACATGGAAGCCTTCGCTTCAGTAAGACTATAATGTTGAACAATTTCAAGTAATTCGTCCTTCTTTAAGGACTCAAATTTCTCCTGGGTAGGATCAGCTAAGAAACTCTCTACTCTGGATGTCATTATGAACGCCTGTTAGTTTCTCTTTATTTCTTAATCTGGAAATCAAAAAACCACTAAAATTTCAAACAATGAAATTCAAATCCCAAAAAGAAAACTTTCCGAAGTATCAAAATCTCTGAAATATTCAAACTTCGAAAATATTTAATTAAATCTAAATTTCAAAATATTTAAATTCGGATCCCGAAATTATTCTAATTTCTAATCCCGTAATACGAGCCCCCAATTTATCCTGTTACGACTCTAGGGGTAATGTAACAGAATAAAAGACACAAACAAGCTTTCAAGATTAAAATGAAAATCTTTAATTTCCTAAAATATTAAAAGAATTAAAATAGTTCAACAAACAATCAAAGTGAAAGAATTAAAATAACTTACTGTATAGAATATCCTAAAAAAGTCCTAAATTGTTTTAAAGTTCACTTCCTGATGTTAATCCAAATAATCCGGATGTGGTATTCCGAATGAAAAAGCCTGCACTGTGTTGAAGTAGACAAGTTCTGATAAAATCCAAAATAATCCTTGCAAGTCTGGAATCTCACAAGTTTTAGAATAATGTCCGATAATTCCACGGAGCTGTATAGTAATTCAGATGAATTACTAATTAAATAAATTCCACACTGAACTGAATAATTTCAATAACCTCTCTTTGATCAAGCAATTGTAAAGAATGATAATTCCCAAGATTATTCCCTATATATCTTTACTAAGTGCGCAGAATTAAAAGGGAATGTCCTTTCTCCGTCTTTAATAATATGGTATTTCAAAATAACACAACCCTCTAAGAACCAATCAGGAACTAAGTTACGCGTCATTTACCCAAAGGTCTAGCGTACAAAAAATCTTAAAGAGTAAACATAATGTTATTGTAGTATGTAATGTGACCTTTCAATGTTGATTTCCAAAAAGTACAAAGCCAGGTCGACTTCATTTCCCGCGCAATTGATCGAGCATTAGTCGTATCTATACTGATATGCTAACCCCTATTCAGACTAAAACAGAAATCATAAATTAGTAAATTAAATCATTATAAAAAGGTTAAAAGGTATGATTCCGTAACAATATATATATATATATATATATATATATATATATATATATATATATATATATATATATATATATATATATATATATATAATAAACAGTCCTTTCAAGTGCACTGGATCCAACAAGGGATCGCGTGTGTCAGGGATTGATTAAAATAAATGCAATATATATATATATATATATATATATATATATATATATATATATATATATATATATATATATGTATATATATATATATATATATATATATATATATATATATATATATATATATATATATATATATATATATATATGACTAACATTGTTGAATACTTCTGATTATAGCAATCTTGGGGGAACCGCAGTAAATTACTGGGCGACCAGAAACATCTGCTGGGTAACAATATTTTCAACGCTGGTTAATTAGGGAGAACAATGGAGTTTAAAATCTTTTTATCCCTGGATTGCTGTGTATGTCAAACCATCAAAAACATGAATGCAAATACTTGTTTTATTCAGGTATTAAAGAACATGTAAATCACGGCTTAATTCATACTTAATCAGTAAAGCAAGCAGAGCTCAATCAGTTGAGTCATTCTGGGAGGCAGCAGCCAGGGAGTTTCAGGTCTGGTAGGTCCTTTTATAAAACAGATGCAATTGGAGATCTACTTGATTTACAATTCCTTTATTGCTTACTTCTTTTTCATTATATTTTCATATTCAACATTAATACGAGTTTGGTTTTGTTTGGTGTTTTTTAAAAATGATTTTGACCATAATATTCTACTCATATACATAGTGTGTTTTGTTAATGCTTCGAAAGACAAAAATACTGTTTTCACATTACCCTTTTTTGCATTAATAGTACTTTTTCTCCCTCCAAGTTGGCTTTATCACAAATCTTTTATACCTTCACGTATCTCTTAGTACTACAACATATTTGTTTAGAAAATACCTCTAAGAAACGCGAGTTGCGTTGTAGAGAAAGTGAACCTTGATATTTATAATTATTTTAATATGATAACCTAACAAGTCTATTGTTATATAATTTACATATACATGTATGTTCATTTGTGCATTGTATGTATGTTTAAAAAGATCTTTTTTCACCTGATTTCAAAGAACAGCATAGATTTCAGAAGAATGCAGGAAACAGTAGTTTTATTGTACAAATGGTAATTACTGTTGACTTCACGGATAGTTATTGTAATACAAGACTTACATCAAGGCTTTATTCCATCATCCTTTTAATGCTAGTATTACAACAGGGTAATATGGTACGCACCTATATAACTATATAATCCAATGTAACAAATAGTTTCCTTCTTATTGAGATTAAGAATGTATACAGTAAGTTTAATACTCAGTATAGATTTTGATGGGTTGCTAGGCATTAAAGAATTGATTATCATAAAACTGCATTATCTGGGTATGTAAAACTATCATTTTTGTAAGGTGCTTACATGTTTTAGGCTTTTGATAAAGAATTGTTTATTTGCTTCTCACAATGTTTAATTTTTGCCATTATTAGTCTGAGATCGATTATATAAAGTATGTTAGTGCTTACTATTGCAAGATAGAATGATAATCGATTTAATGAAGCAAATATAGCATATACTAACTTTTAAAATATTGTAAACTTGTTCAACACTTTTAGTTTGCTTGAACGTGGACTCACGGAGAGTCTCTTATAACTATAAAGGGGTATAACTATTTTCATCGGAACTCTCTGTAAGGGCTTCCAGTGAATCATAGACCTTCAACTGTTAGTCTTGGCCTATAATGAGAGGAAGGTCAAGTGGTATTATTCTCTACTATCAAGAAAAACTAGCTTGTGGTATTAAGCTAGTTATGCAGACTGATAATGCTATCTGGATTAAAATACAACAAGATTTCCTTAACCTACAATGTCCAATATTTCTAGCAGACTTTGATGTGCCATCAAAGAGATAAAGTTTCGAAATAAAATTTTTGTATATCCGAATTATTAGTAGACGATAAGAATAGATGGTCAAGTTGTGTTGATGGGTGACTTCAACGTTCGAATAAAAACATATCAGACTTTGCGCAAGAAGTAGACGATTCTCATTTCTGACTCCTATCTGGCCTTAACCAACAATACATTTGCAAAATAAGACAAGCCGTAGAATACTTATATGTTTATGGTTGCAAATGTCTTTGTCACAGCAGAAAACTTCTAATACATATCTCCACAAAAACAATTACGGTTTATTTCTTGACTGCATTGTTATTTTATTACTGAAATTGTATTGGAACAAAAGAAGTGATATATAAACTTGTCTCTAAAGTCAGCCAACGGTAACACCTGTCACATGATCGATAGCGAAATTCCCATTTCTGTAACAGACAAATGAGAAAGTGTAATACTCGAATATAGGCATTCAGTGTGTCAAGCCGGAGATGAATGAAACCGCAATCATATGTTGGTGTTTTGACCAAAAAGATACTTGAATGATTCAGCAGGATGGGTGTGTAGTGATTACTTAATCAGATAATGTGTAGCTGACACTGTGGATTAGTGTGGACTCTTTCCAATAACAATCACCCATTACTCAACTGCGGTTTATATGAAGATAATTCGAGCACCATGCTGTAGATCTGGGTGCCTAGAAGGTCAATTTAATGATCACATTCTTGCTGCTGGGGAAAGTTAAATTAATATCATACAAAGACAACTGTGATGTTAACTGAGTGAAAATGTGCATCACAGAAGGCTTCTATACCTGAGAAAATTAAACGCGCATTCAGTTAAGCTCACAGTTGGCTTTGCATGATACTAATTTAACTTTCCCGAGCATAACATTCGCTTTCTGTGCATATCAAAACACAATCCTTTTACTCTTTGGTTTGAAAATTAAGAGCATACCTTCACATTCTCTAATTATGTCTCAGAATGGTATGCTGGTAATTGAAAGAAAAAAAACCTCTTAATAAAATTTGCACACGCTTCTTGAACTTAGACAATGAACAAAATAAAAGGATGACAGATACAACATATATTTAGTTTTATAATGTCACTGGCCCATTTATAACTCATATTATCAACTATACAAAACCAGAGAGAAAAAAGTTAAGACCGGATTTAGATTGCCATGATACGTATATAACCCTAAGTAAACAATTAGATTAGACAGCCTAGAGGACAATTATTTTCAAAGTAAGAACGGACCAACTTTCTTTTAAAGGAAGCATAATTCAAATTATTTTACTTTCATATTAAAGGAAGTAGCAGATGATCTTGCAATAATAGCAGCCTTATCAGAGCGCAGAGGTAAATTATTTTTACTTCGGTTTAATAACATCGACATAATCGTGGAAGTAATAATTCTATCTTAGCTCCGAATAGTGTTTGTACTGACGAAACAAGATCATGTCATCCGTTCTGCTATGCATCACAAATGGCATACGTAAAAAGCACAAGCCAACACTAATAAAGTATAGTAAATGTATAGAATACAACATTGTAAGACTTTTTTTTTATTGTACTCACTTTTGGATCGTTGTACTTTCGTGATAATCAACAGGTATGCATTATTTGTGTCAGTCCTTCTGTTTTGTCTGTCCGTCTGACTGTATTCAATCATGTATCTGTGTATGTATGTATACGATGTATGCATGTTCAACAGCTGTGGAACACACACGCACACAGTATTAGGTACCTTTCTTTGGGTGAAATTAGCAATACATCGCTGTAAGTCGTAATTTGGAGAATTATGCGTATCTTTGGAATACTTTATCACCGGTCTGATATTTGTATACATGTCAATTTATCGGCAAGGTTATGGCAGCATCAGCAATTAAAACAATTCAATTCGATTCATGTTTGTTCTTGAAGCAGAGGCCTTCGATGCTAGGTTTTATGGCGAACGCATCTCGAGTGATGTTTCGCGCCTCTCAAAAAGATATTTATTTATTTATTTTATTTATTTATTTATTTTGTAAAATGTATCATTTTGCAAAAAGGTCATGCTGAAAAATAGACTATCCATATCTTGGTCTCGTTCTGGAAACGAGATTATCCAACCGCAATATTACTCATTTAAAGGAATTTCGTAGGTAGTACTAAAAAGTTTTCGCTATTTTAAAAATGCAAATTGCATTTTCTCAACATAGCAACTAATGTTATGACAAAAGACGGGAATATTAAACTTTCCACAATTATTCCTGAGATGTCACTAATAAATTGTACAGGTTGAACAGGGCTGGACCAGATCAGGTTTACAGAGATTAAAGGTCAAAGGATAAAAATTTTGCTAACTTTTCTAATACTAGTGCTACGACTCTAGGTCTTAAAATATGTAACAGAAATAAAGTAAAACCAATAAAATCAAGTAAAATCAACAAGCAATTTATATCCAGACAATTAAAGTGAAAATTCAAAAGACACTTACAATTTGTGAGTTAAATTCCAAATAATCCTAAACGTCCTAAACACAAGTCCAAAATAATTGAATGTTCCGAATGAATTCCAATAGCCTTGAATGTCCTGATGTACCACAACGATATAATCCAGAATTTATTTGAATGAGTTCACATAAATCCCAAAATCATGTATTAATCAAAAAGTCAATAAGCACTTTAGTATTTGCAATGAATATTGTAAACAAATAATTCCTCTCAAATTATATCTGATTTCAACAACACAACTGTAATTACTAAAATAGATTCCTTACAGACTGATCTTCAAAACAGGAATTCTAGAACAGAAATTACTTTGTTTACCAAAATCTGTACATAAATGCACATGCCTACATGACCTATGTCACTTAAGAATATGAGTAATTCTAATGGACAAATACTGGCCTACCTGATATATGTCACAAAAGTTTAATTGCGAAATGCCTATGAGAATACTAGCTTACCTGACACATGTCACAACTTAAAAGCATGGACAAATGTCAGGTATGTATTTTCAAATAACCATACAACTTATAATCATAAACAAAAGTTAAGTATATAAACATCATGCATAACACTAGAATGCAGAAGAAAGCGAATCTGCTTTGTCATCATTTTCTCCTTGATTTTATTACAAGCGAATGAAAAGAAACTTTTTTGCTGTATGTTTCTTTCACCTAATCCAGCAGTTTTAAATATAAGTTGTCTTTTCTTTTGTGTTATAAAACTTCTAATTTCCCTATAATTAAGGTCATTTCACACACAATACTACCACAAGGTATATTGTATAAGCAAGAGCAAAATAGGCATAATTAGCTTATTTTCATACATAACATCAATGTTAATGTACCATTTTATTGGGAAAATCATAATGATGATATGAAAAAGAGAAAAACAATTGCACAAATGTAAATATTTGCTTTAAGGTTGCACTCTACAGTTTCGCACTTTTGAATAGGGTGTGGTTTTTAAAGAAAAAGAATTTCCCAGGTTGACCTCACTGGTTATCCTGGTTATTTAAAACAAACATTGTCGATCTTAGATATTGTTAAAATAACTTGTAATTCCCTTTTTAGGTGCATGATTGATGGATGTAATTTGGGTTGTAGAGGATACAGCTTGGCCTTACTTCGGAGGTGCACCTCTCAAAAGACCACTAGCTCCGCTTGGTCTTTTTCACTTCATGGATTCAAAGGTAAATTGGAAAAAGAGCCAATAAACTTTTTTTTTACTTTTTATAAATTTTATGATTTATTCATTGCACTTTCAGAAGCTGGTATTGTCTAATCAGGCAAAATTAAGTTTCCCTTTTTTAATAACTAAACTTAGTGTACTTTGGACTAGTTTAGGCTCATTTTTCGAGCACATGGGAGCAGACATTTTATCAGCTGATGCTTTAGATAGTGCATAATTTCCATAATGATCACATATAAAGAAATTTCAGTCACATTACAAGAAAGTAGCGTAGAGATATGGCAACATTCTCTCCACTATGCATGTTGCCAATGCAAACAACTTCACATTATACCGGTCCCTCTCTCAGAAGCACATACTAACTGGTAGCGAGCTAGCAAAGCTGATCCGTCTATGATTACCCCCTTCACAATGAAGCCCCCCCCCCCCACACACACACACACACAACGCCTGAAAATCCCTAACAACACAATTTTTAACCCCATGAGGAACCTCTACTGAACAACACTGACGAGATTTCATATACAAGACGGTGTGAAAAGAATAGTTTTGAGCGGGGACACGACCGTATCCATACAAATACGACGTATAAATATTGAGGTCCTGAGCTGGGACACGTCCATAATTTTCTTCTTAACTCGATTCTGCTCTTCGACATAGGTGGTTCATTGACGATAAACATCTTTAGATATAAACACTTTGGTTCTAAGGGACATAAATGGCTCTTGGCAGGGATATAAAATGAAAGCATTTTCGCAAGTTATCGCTAAGTTCAGACACACTCTAATGCTGTTTTTTTTTATAATTTTTTTTTTAAGCTTTGCCCTGATTGGGGATATAACTGGTTCTTTAAAGGCACATACCTTACTGTCTATTTAAAAGGTTGGTCATGAGCGTGAACATTCCTATATGGCGTGTATGGCGTGTAAATAGAATAGTTTTGAGCTGGGACACGACCGTATCCATATAAATATATTGATTCTGAGATAGAACACTTGATACAGTCTCATTAAAAGTATGTTTCTCAGAAGTAACTGTGTTGGAGTTTTGCAAGAACAATATGTTTTGTCTGTTTTAATGTTTGGTTATGAGCAGGGACAAAGCTGTTACACGACGTGTAAATAGTCGGGTTCTGAGCAGTGACACGCCCATACCTCTCTTTCTAAGCCTTGTTCTGATCTAGGACATAGGTGGTTCATTCCAGATAGATGTCTTCAAGTATATGTTAAACTTTGGTTCTGAACAGGGACATAATTGGTTCTGGGCATGGACATAAATCTAGGGTGTTTTCATATGTTCCTTCCTAGTGTAAGCACAATATTGTGCTGATTATGTTAAAGCTGCTCTCTGATTTGGGAAACAGTTCGTTATTTGCAGGTATATACCCTAGTGTATGTTTGAAAGGATGGTTGAATTCTCATTAAAACTCAGTATCTCAGCAACAACTTTGTTGGATTCTTGCAAGAACAATCGGTTTCGTCCGTTTTTATGTTAGTTCTGAGCAAGAACAAAGATGGTTCTGCGCGGGTATATACATATGCGACGGATAAATAACAGGATTCTGAGCGGGAAGGCGCTCAAAAATCTTTTTTTAAGCATGGATCTTTTGTAAGACACAGGTGATTCTTTGCAAATAAACGGCTTTGAGTCTTTTTAAACTTTGACTCCGAGCAGGGACATAATTGGTTCTAGGCAAGTACATAAATCTTGGGGTTTTTAATATGTTCCCTCAAAGTTCGAGCACACTCTAATGCTATTTTTTTATCTTAAAGCTTCCTTCCAATTGAGGACATAGCTTTTCTTTGAAGGTACATATCTTGGTGTCTCTTTTAAAGGCAAGTCATGAGCGGGAACATCCAAATAAGGCGTGTGAATTGTGTGATTCTGATCGGGGACACGACCTTATCCTTATGAATATATTATTTCTGAGTGAGAACACTTAATAAAGCCTCATTAAAAGTATTTTTGTCCGCAGTAACATTCTAACATTGTTAGATGTTTGCAAGAATAATCTGTTCCTTCTTTTAATGCTGAGTTCTGAGCAGGGGCTCAGATGGATCTCTGCGGGGATATAAATATTCGACTGTAGATAGTCGGGTTCTGAGCGGGGATACACTCACAAGTTTCTTTACATAGTTTGGATCTGACCTATGACATAACTGGTTCTTTCCAGGTAAACGTCATTACGTCTATTTTATACTTTGGTTCTGAGCAGGGACATAATTGGCTCTTTGCTATGGACATAAACCTAGGGCGTTTTCATTGGTTTTCTCTAAGTTTAGACACACTAACATGCTGATTTTGTAAACGTTTCGGTCTGATTGGGGACGTAGCTGTCTATTTGCAGGTACATACCCTAGTGTCTGTTTACAAGTTTGGTCCTGTGCGGGGACCTGATCATAAGGCGTGCGAATAGTGTGATTCTG
Source organism: Margaritifera margaritifera (assembly GCA_029931535.1). Lineage (NCBI taxonomy): Eukaryota > Metazoa > Mollusca > Bivalvia > Unionida > Margaritiferidae > Margaritifera > Margaritifera margaritifera. The sequence goes on along the minus strand of JAQPZY010001362.1, from coordinate 1,910,985 downwards.
GACGGGCACATGACCGTATCCATATAAATTAATAATTCTGTGCAAGAACACTTAATAAATACTCTTTAAAAACGTATTTCTCAGCAATAACATTGTTGAAGTTTTGCGAGAACAATCTGTTCCGTCTGTTTTAATGTTTGGCTTCGTGCAGGGACAAAGTTGGTTCTCCGCGGGGACATACATATACAACGGGTAAATTAATCAGGTTCTGAACGGAAAGAGGCTCAAAATTATTTTTCTACGCTTGGTTCTGATCTAGGATATAGATTATTCTGTGGATATAAACGTCCCTAAGTCTATTTTAAACTTTTGTTCTGAGCAAAGACATAATTGGTTCTGAACACCAAATTTAGGGCCTTTTTAATAGGTTCAGTCTAGGTTCAGACATTCTGTCATGCTGTTTGTTTTTTTGTTTTTTTCTACGGTTCGCTCCGACTGGTGACATAGCTGGTTCTTTGCAGGTATATACCCTTTTGTCTGCTTTAAATGTTGGGTCTGTTCGGGCACACATTCGTAATCCTCTTTAAATCTTCAACTGCTCTAAATTTGTGGTTATGAGCACGAAGAGTATTGATTCTGGGCAGGAAAATTAACCTAGGGCGTTTAAATACGTTCCATCTCAGTTCAGACACAATTTCATGCTGTTTTTAAAAGCTTCACTCTGATTGGGGACATAGCGTGTTCTTTGCAAGAACATACCCTATTGTGTATTTGAAACGTTGGTTCTGAGTCAGGTTAGACATACCCAAAATTCTTGCGAATAGTTTGGATCTAAGCAAGGACACGCCCCAATTCATATAAATATATCGGTTCTGAGCGAAAACACTTAATAAAGACTCATTAAAAGTTTGATGTTCTGCAATTACATTCTTGGATGTTTGCTAAAATAATCTGTTCCGTCTGTTTGAGTGTTCGCAAGGGCGACATGCTAATAACTATCTTTCGAATCTTGGTTCTCATCTAGAAAACAATTGGTTCTTTCCAGATAAGCAGCTTTTGGGCTTTTTGAAACCTTTGTTCTGAGCAGGGACATATTTGCTTCTTGGCAGGGTCATAAACTTGGGGTGCTTTAATAGGTTCACTCTAAGTTCAGACACACTATAATGCTGATTTTGTCAAAGATTCGCTCTGATTGGGGATACACAAAGTGTAAATTGTCGGCTTCTGGGCGGAAATAGGTGATTCTTTGCATATAAACGTCTTTAAGTCTATTTGAAACTTTGGTTCTGAGCAGGGACATAATTGGTTCTGACTAAGTACATAAACACTGGGCGTTTCAATAGGTTTCCTCAAAGTTCCGGAACACTCAAATGCGGGGTTTTATTTTTATTTTTATTTTTTTTTCTTCTTAAAGCTTCGCTCCGATTCGGGACATAGTATGTTCTTTACAGAAACACACCCTTGTGTCTGTTGGTTCTGAGCGGGGACATAACCGTGTGAATAGTGTGGTTCTTTGCAGGGAATTGCTGGTAATCGTCTTTAAGTCTACTTTAAATGTTAGTTCTAATCAGGGACATAAACCTATGGCGTTTAAATATGTTGTTGTTGTTATTGTTGTTGTTTAAAGCGTCATTTAGATTTGGATAATAGCTGATTCTTTGTAAGTACATACCATCGAGTGTGTTTAAAATGTTGGTTCCGAGTTGGAACGTGCCCATAATGCGCTTGAATAGTGTTCTTCTGAACGGGGAAACGACCTTATCAATATAAATATATTGGTTTTGAGCTAGAACACTTAATAAAGTCTCATTCAAAGTTTGATTTTCAGCAATAACACTGTTGGATTTTTGCAAGAACAATCTGTTCCATTTGTTTTAATGGTTGATTCCGAGCAGGAACAAAGTTAGTATTCAGCGGAGACAGATATACAGCCGAAATATAGTCGGGTTTTGAGCAGGGAACACTCTCATAAACCTTTTTCTAAGTTTGGTTCTGTTCTAGGACATGTGTGTGTGTGTGGTCTTTCCAGAGAAACGTGTTTAAATCTATTTTAAACTTTGGTTCTGAGCAGGGACATAATTGGTTATGGCCAGGTTCATAAACCTGGTGCGTTTTAACAGGTGCACTCTAGTTCAGACACACTATCATACTAATTTTTTTTTAGATCTGATTGGGGATATAGCTGGCTATTTCCAGGCACATACCCTAGTGCAGAGGTGCACAACTCAAACGTTTACATGGGCCAGAATCGACTTTGATTGGACCTAAGCGGGCCACACTGCGAAAGTTTTGTGCCTATAATAAAAGCATAAATACACATGCGTTAAGAAAGGCCGCGGGCCACACAAAATGTGTTGGAGGGCCGCATGTTGTGCACACCTGCAATAGCGTATGCTTTTAGGTTGATACTGAACGGGAATTTAACCGTGTGAATTGTGTGCGTCTGTGCAGAGACACGCTAGTGAACCTCTTTAAGTTTTTTTTTTTTTAAACATTAGTTCTGAGCAAGGGCATAATTGGTTCTGGGCAGGGACATAAACCTTGGGCGTTTTAATATGTTCCCTCTCTCGTGCTCTATTTATTAAAGCTTCACTCTGATTGGGGCCATATCCCTAGGGTGTTTGAATAGGTTCCCTGTAAGTTCAGATACACTCTCATGATGTTAGTTTTTTGAAGCTTTGCTCTGATTGGGGACATAGCTTGATCTTTGCAGGTACATACCCTAGTGCAGTGGTCCCCAACGCGGTGCCCGCGGGCCCCATGGCACCCGCCAAGGTTTTTTGTGTGCCCGCGGAAGAGGTTATAATAATAATAATAATAATAATAATAATAATAATAATAATAATAATAATAATAATAAATGAGTCAGGTTAATTGGTTGGTGCCCGCCACTCTCTCATAAACTCACAAATTTACGCGTAGGCACAAAAAGGTTGGGGACCCCTGCCCTAGTGTCTGTTTAAAAGGTTGCTTCTGGGGAGAAGACATCGCCATAAGGCGTGTGAAAAGTGTGACTTTCAGCGGGGACACAGTCTTATCCATATAAATATATTGATTTGGAGCGAGAACTCCTGATAAAGTCTCATTAAAGGCTTGTTAAAAAGAAATAAATTTAGAGAACCGATGGAAAAGTACCTACCTATAGAGCAAATGGGACAACTCCTCACTCATTCACATATCAGTGAATTTAAGTATCGACAAAAGTCTATTTTGCTGCAAAGCCAGAAAAATTTATTTTAACAAATAAATGAATTCACAGTGTTATTGTTTCTGGAATGTCATCATTGTATAGTATTGGGGCTAAATGCGTTGGAGGAACTGGGATGAAGGGTTTAGTTTTTCCAGTTTAGAATTCGTAGCGATTTGATACATTCATTAAATATTAATGATAAAGCAACTGATGCATTTATTCCCTCTCCTATCCATTGATTGCATATTATCATTATACTAACAGAACCAGTCAGCTGTAATTGCATCCTTTTGAAGTCCCTTAGAAAATTATTTATATTTTTCTTTGATTTTTAATGGAGATGTGCTAAACAGTGAAAAATCCTACCTGCATTCAATAGAAATTAGCAGCAAAGCCTCAACAGAAAATAAATTGTTGATTTAGGGAAGCCTTACTGCTTTTGAGTAGGATGACAAATCAAAAATGTGTTTTGGTGGTTTCAGAAATGCCGCAAGCATTAAAAAAACTAAATCATTTCATGAAAATGTAACTATTTTCAGAAATATCTGCATAACCCATGCTTATATTGGGATATGATTCGTTCAAGTTAGTGCCTAACACAAGTAAAATAGTTTTGATGCATCTGAACCTATAACTAATGCCCTGCATTCACAAAAACATGTAGAGAAAATAGCGGACGTATATAAGGAACTTAATATCTTTTTCTATCTGCCTCTGCCACTCTTCACACACACGCACGCACACCTAAAATAACTTTTCTACCAACAGATCATCTCAAACAGAAACAAAGATGCACCTTTTATATTCTTCTCTCTCTCTCTCTATCTACATACACACGCGAACGCACGCAAGATCGCCCAAGTGAAATCACATACAGATTACATGTTAATATTTTGGGTGTTCGAATCAAAGGATGCTGATTTAGTGTGTTAATCCTAAGCTGATCCGCACGAGTGGAAGTAAAAGCAATGTTTCTGCCGACTTAGACGAATTCTAACTAATCCCTATCTTTTTGGGTGCGACAGAAGTAAATACCGGAGAACGATTATCGCTTCATTCTTTTCTTTACTTCTTTTTTTCATGAAACATGTCAGAATTATAAGCAAGTATTCGCGTGATTTAAAAATTAAAAAAAAAATGAAATAAAGTTATCTGTATATAATAGGAATTTACATTGAGAGTGTGTATTCACATTGTCACATGCATTCACTTTCTAATGTCTTGTGAAAATAAAAATAAAACCCTCCCATTTACACATTATTAAATACACAAACCTTTCTAAAGAGAGAGGAAAAGAGATTGCTTGCACTGGATGAGTATAATATTTAGTTTTCCGGTTGGGTAAACAATCAAATTCCTTTATTGAAGTGTCCACGTTTCAGTTACTTCCACTGATCACAAGCTGCATCGCTGCATTCAGCTAATTAGTCGCACGATTATGGTAATCGAAATACCTCGTAGCTTTCTCTGTGTTCAGATTGGTTCTTGGAGAGGGCAGATTCTGGCGAGGCCCGATTCTCACGAAAGCCAGCGGATGCCAGATACTTATGTACAAAACAGACCGATGCATGAGAAGAAACGATTTTTTCCCCCCTCCTGGCTATTGCTTTTTGTCAACATTTGCGTCAGCCATCTGTGCTCGGAATATTATCGTCTCGCAGAAATAGCCGAGTTGGTCCGAATATGTGCTCCATAAAGTAGGAATCGGAAAATTCTCGGCTTTTCCGTCAAGTCGAAAAAGAAACCTCGGATGTAATTCGACGCTACTGAGAACTATATTCGGAAGTACTTTTGTTCACATGTTACGATATTGTGGCAGAAGGAGACAAAGTTGCAATAGGATTGTCGTCCGTTTCTGTCGCAACATATGTGTGCACTCTGCCGAAAGCGAATCACCAAACCCATCAGATTTATTTGTATTCCTACAGCTGCTCCGAGGGTTATTTCTCCACTTGACGGAAATGGCTGAGCGATGTTTCGTTCGATAAAGTAACGAAGGGATCTACAAGACAGACATACCAATAGGAACAGTATCAGCTTTTCCGTCAAGTCTTTCTTAAATGGCCGAGCTAAGCGCCGATTGACATACGGAACATCGCTGGGTCATTTCCGTGAATTGATATATATATATATATATATATATATATATATATATATATATATATATATATATATATATATATATATATATATATATGATACAAACATTCTGAATATCATCGTCTCTTTCCGATGCGAGTCGAATAACTTGACTCTCTGACAAGAGACTAGGGGATAATAGTAGTTTTTTTTCTAGCGTGCGACTGAAAACGCCAAGGATACTCTGACTGATGGTACGAAATCACACGACAGCAGTGATGAAGTCTTTCCGCACAACACGGTCGAGAGAGAGAGAGAGCTGTATGTGTCACATGATCACCAAGCGCGTTTGGATTTAGTGATGTCGTTTGTAATAAGACCAGCAAAAGTTTATAATCCTCTATGCAGGACCGGATTAAGACCTTTAGAGGTCATAAGCACTGAAAAGATTATGGTGTCCCCCTCCCATATGTAATTAAAAATAAAAACAATACTAAACCGTAATTTCTCTTTTTTTTTTTTTTTTTTTTTTCCGTCCCTGCTTTGCTGGTGCCCTAAGCACGTGCTTAGTCTGCCTATTGAGTAATCCAGCACTGCCTCTAGAGCCTGTGGATGCTTAAGGAAAATAAAAACACTAGTGTACCAATCAAGATCACCCATACCCAAACTTATGAATATTCTTACAGCCTCCAGGTACTTGTTCATGTAGACCTTCCGTCTGTCCTTGACATCAAGTGTTTACCCAACTCGGAGGTGACTGCTACTTTTGCGAGAGAAAATTATGCTCTGTAGAACTGACCTCGAAGTTGCGAATGGTGTCTACCCAACAACGAGCTAAGTTCTGATTGACATATATACCGATCGGAACATCGCTGGGCCATTTCCTGTCAAGTCAAGTTTCTTTAACAACTTGATGGAAAAGTCCAAACAAATTCCGATTGACATACAAACATATGGCACAGGTCATTCAGAATATTATCGTCTCTTTCCGATGCGAGTCGAATAACTTCGACTTCCTGAAACAGACTCGGAGGTAATCATATTTTTTTTAAAAAAAATTTCCTAGCATGGCATGGAAAAGGCCGAGGATGTTCCGATTGAAGGTACGAAATGACACGACAGCGTGGAGAAGTTATTCCGCATATCCGGACTTCAGCGTTACGATGATACGAGTGGAATAAGAGAACTGTTGATTCTTTGAGATGTGACGAATACGTGATTTGCTTGTAGTACATAGTTATTAGCCTCAATCCTGTCGTAGCTGTGCTGTGACCGAGGGTTACCATATTTCAGTATCTACCAATTCATATTGTATTAATGTGTTATATATATATATATATATATATATATATATATATATATATATATATATATATATATATATATATATATATATATATATATATATGAGCAAATACAACGAATAAAAGTGAGTATACAACATGAGTATATATTATATAATATACTGCAACCTGTGTACTACATGTCGTCCTTTACTTTCCCCAGTCCTTCCTTCAGTTGTATATTAATTGGAAAAAAGTCCATGTAGCCTACAATGTTCCAATAAGTTACACGAAGGGTTTCAATTCACTGACATTAAGGAAATATAAAGTTGTTTGTTTTTTTTTTTTGTATTTTTTGTCATTGTTATGCATAATGTGTATACTTAACGGGCTTTAGACGAACTCGATGCATTTTGTTTACTTGTTTAAAAAAATACCTTTATATTTCCATAATGTCAATGAATTGAAACCCTTGGTGCAACATATAACGTTCAATATTTTTACATTAGTTAACTAATATCTCAAAGAAGTACATACAAGGAAAAAACCTACATTGTAAGTTCTTTCCTTGTATGTACTTCTTTGAGATATTAACTAATGCAAAAATATTAAACATTATATGTTTGATACAGAACAAGCAGGGCAAAATCCCGGACATTTTTAGATATTTAAAAAACCCGGCCGGCCGGAGATTTAAGGACCGAAAAGGAGAACATGTCCGGGGAAAAGAGGACGTATGGTAGCCCTAGACAAACATACACTGACAGAGCTTGGTAAAGTATCGTCGTGGAATCAGTTTCGGGACGTCATTTGTTTCCGAGTGGCCATTTTATTTTGTTTGTATCACGTGATAATATGCAGCTGATGATGCAATTTTCAGACGTTTTGTTGACAGTACTTTCACGCTTTGCAGCAAGTAAACAAAATGCTTAAAGTTCATCTAAATGCCGTAAGTATACACATTATGCAAAACAATGACCAGAAGAAAAAAAAAATTACCTTTATACTTCTATAATGTCAATGAATTGAAACCATTGGTTCTGAAAATAAGAGTTTTGAAGAAAGTAATGGGTATATTTCAAGAGGTGTGGTAAATTTAGCGACTATATAGGTAGTTGCTAAATGTCATCCGGGGGAAATTTAGAGAATACCTATATAGAACTTTCTTTCTAAAAAAAAAAAAAATGGGGCTTGGTATTTTTTTTTGGGGGGGGGGGAAAGGTTCTAAAAATAAGAGTTTTGAAGAAAGTAATAGGTATATTTTAATTGGCGGGGTAAATTTGGCGACTATATAGGTAGTTGCTAAATATCCCCCGGGGGAAATTTAGCGATTACCTATATAGAATGTTCTTTCTAAAAAAAAAAAAATTAGGCTTGGTATTTTTTTTTTTTTTTTTTTTGGGGGGGGGGGTCAAGGTTATAAAAGTAAGAGTTTTGAAGAAAGTAATAGGTATATTTCAAGAGGCAGGGTAAATTTGGCGACTATATAAGTAGTTCCTAAATATCCCCCGGGGGAAATTTAGAGAATACCTATATAGAACGTTCTTTCTGTAAAGACGAACTTTATAGTACGCTCAAATGGAAGTTTTTTTCCCGAAAGGATGGGTTTCTTTGGGGGACAGTCCATATAAAAATTGGGGCTTGGTAATTTGGGGGGTCAAGGTTCTGAAAATAAGACTTTTCAAGAAAGTAATAGGTATATTTAAAGAGGCGGGGTAAATTTGGCGACTATACAGGTAGTCGCTAAATATCCCCCGGGGAACTTTAGCGATTACCTATATAGAATGTTCTTTCTGTATAGACCAGGCATATAGTCCGCTCAAAGGGAAATTTTTCCCGGGAAAAAGGTTTCTTTGGGGGACAGTTCATGTAAAAAAGGGGGCTTGCATTTTTGGGATGAAAGCTATATAAATAAGAGTTTTGAAGAAAGTTATATGTATATTTCAAGAGGTGGGGTGAAATTGGCGACTATATAGGTAGTCGCTAAATATCCCCCGGGGGAAATGTAGCAATTACCTATAGAGTACGTTGTTTCTCCATACACGAACTTTATAATCCACTAAAAAAAATGGAAGTTTTCCTGGGAAAAGTTTATTTGGAAGACATTCTATATTAAAAATGGGCTTGAGTTTTTATGCAAGCTATGGGTATATTTAAATACGCGTGGTAAAGTTAGCGATTATGTGGGTTTTCGCTAATTATTCTCCGTGGAAAATTTTGCGATAACCTATATAGTACATTCTTTTTTCCTAAATTAAGTTTAATGTGCACGAAATTGGAAGTTGCCTGGCAAAAAGAGTTTCTTTAGGGGAAAATACATAGGAATAATTGTGATCGGCATTTTCTCCCATGGAAGGTTGTTAACACTGAGTTTTTATTACATGATTTACAAGTACAGCATAATCTAACATGTAGTCCTAATTAAGGCATGCATATGCACATTCATACACTGCAGGAGATCTTGCATTCGTGCGCATACTTGCAGTGACCATTCCCAAAATGAGAGATTAAAGATAAAGACGTAGTAGAGAGGGCGGACTTAGCCCGCATTAAGGAAGATTTGTCAACCATGAATATTGCACTGGTTTGTATTGAAACTATATGTATTAAAATGGACATTCCATTTTTGACGGAATCAACCTCATTATTATGCAGGAATGTGCTTATAAATATTTAGGTTTATATCGTATAAGAAGACCTTTTTTTGATTCATTGCAATAAGTTCGGCATCTTTTCTTAATGCTTATAATCCTGAGGTTGATTCCATGTAAGAAAACCTAATGTGATTAATTGCAATCATTTCCACGTCTAATTTTTATGGAGTAAAAATGTGTTGATAATCATGATTTGTACTATGTATAATAAAACATACTTTGATTCGTTGCATTAATTTCCAGGTATGTTTCACTGATTGCATTTTGCATGAATCTGTTTTGTATTGTTTATAAGTACTATTACGGATCACAGTGTCTGGCCTCAGACCACAATTAATTTTCCTATATAGTCTCTACATTTGTTTGTCAGTACAGAACTTTCCACTGTGTCCAAATCCTAATAAATCATATATTGCTGTAAAGTATTTTCAAAGATGAACTCATGCTGAAGTTCTTGTCATAGGTTAACTGGCATTCTTATGAATGGCTGGACTGTAAACAAAGCAACGTGCAATGAGTCACAGATTTCACTTCCTGATCAAAACAAATGCCTCATTACTCACTGTGCACTGTCGCCAAAATACACACAGACAACCACACTATAATGCTCATATTCTAAACAATAACCAGTTTCCTTTAAATTAATACTAAGAATGACTAAATCTAATGCATACATCACCACCAAATTGAGAGAGGAAAAAATGATCTAAAAATAGACTCGGACTACATTCGTGGGTACTGAACCGGAAGCATTAATTGTGTCCTGATTCCTATCAGGGTCAGAAATTTTCACCTGAATGGAAAAAAACTAAAATAAATGTGTCTGAAGTACTGCTGCAAAGTTTCAATGAATATGATGCATGCATATACATTTTATCTGACACCATTGTATTAAAAACACTATGAATTTCAAAATGGCCAACTGTGAACAATGCACAAAACTTAAAGTTGAATGGTTAATTTATTAATTAAGATAAACACTTGAAATAAACTGTAGTTAGTTTTTAGTCCTCATACAAATCTGGAAATTACCAGAAATTAAACATGGCTGCTAAACTCACTGTGGAGAGTCAATTTTAAAATATGATACATATTTTTATTTAAAAATTTGAATTTAAATTAAATTATCATGAAAATTTAAAAACTCAAGTTGACAAATTTTGTTCTTTTGCAACATGTCTCCATTCCTTTATCACAAACATCAATGGTTTTCCTTATCAGGTGTGAAGTAATTAAACCAGGGCCTGTCAATAATAGGTAGCACGTTAAATCTGGTAGCATCTGAATACGCTAGTTAGGGGTGGTAACTAAGGTAGTGATGTCATTTTCACCCCTGAAGGGTAGATGTTAAGCTTCCAATAGTATTGAAGATTTGGTGGAGTTCTATAATACCAGGGCAGCACACCTTTTCCTAGTTATATAAGGGGGAGAGAGGATAATTCTTGTACTTTTACATGCAGTTTTTTTAACTGAAACCATGAAAGGGTACACCAAGAAGAAGAAAACTTTTTTAAACCAGGACATATTCCACATAACAAAAGGGGTCAGATTTCTGACTGATGATACTCTACCAAGTTCCAGTGCTGCATCTGCTCAAGTGACCAGAAGAATGGATGCAGAGAAGTTCTCTCTCATGGCAGTGATGAAGCCGACAGGTGGGGGTCTCCAGTCAGTTGTGGCACCAGACTGTAATGGCACACCTGGGTCTGCTAGAATTCTATGGCCATCATCCAAAGCAAGACTGACCCTGAAAGAGACAGAAGTGAATGAGCATGAGGGGACACATATGATCTGTATGAATAAAAATGTTGAAATGTGGAATGATATAATCCATTGTAATGGCAATCAAGACAACAGATGAGAGAGATCTGATCTCAAACAGTGCAGTTCTGCAACTTTTAGTGAAAAATATGTTTCTGGGAATAAGAACAAGAGAAGGAAAAAAGCTTAAGCAGACAATTCTCAGTCAAGATGTTAAAGCCTGCTGCAGTTTTGATCTTCAAACAAATGATGGAAGACACCGGTGGTGATGTTAGAATTATCCAATGTCAACTTCCCCAAGTTCTGGATTCTTCTCTGCAGTGTTATTCTGGCGACTGCAACAAATGTCAGCATTATTCTAAGGTTTGTGGGGGAGGAAGTACTAACAGTTGGTGGATATGATTTGCATTTCTGGGACTTCATCAAGTGACTCATCTAAACATGACAGAAAGTGATAAGAATATTCTCCGGAAGTTCTAAAAATGAAACTTTCCTGTGATGTTGTACAAAGACTGCAACTTAATACAAACGCGCAGAAATGTGAGGCTGTGAACAGATCAATCAGTGTTTCCGTACCTAAAAATGTTAACTATTCAAGAAACTTTGAGGCAAGAGTGTATTCAACAATTCTTCACAGACTCAATAACAGACTTGGATCATCTCTGAAAACAAAAGTAAAACACTTGGGGGGTATACTTTCACCAAGTACTCTGAGATCACTGGATCAAATGGATAAAACACTGTACTTACCATCATTTGTATCAAAAGTATCCGGAAAACAGGAAACATGTACTGGAAAGACAGGAATACATGATTCAGGCTCATCTGAGGTACAGAACTCAGCCCAGCAACACAGGAAGTCTGACTGCACAGTTATTCCAAGGGCGATCACTCCTACACACAGGTTTACCAGGAGCCAAGGACACTGCAGACAGAAAAGATGATCTTAGTCCATGTACAAAAGGACAGTGCCCAAAAGACACAATGAAAAACACTCAAAACAAACAATTATCAATGGATACATCTATTTATCAATCAATCAATCAATCAATAAACTAATCCCATTTTATCCATGCAACCAGCAAGCCAGTCATGTCATGCTAATGTACATTTCTCTATGGATGTAGGTGGGTGGGTGTGCAGGGCATATCATTATACCTATAATTATTCCATATCACAATTTCAACTGTAGCATGCAGTTTGGAAATTCACCATGTCCAAAATAATTCCCATATCCTAAGCAGTACTGCCTATTTGTTGTTGATATGATGGGGTTCCAGGCTGAGGTGATCCGCATTCACACACAAACTATTGTGGCATAAATGTGATGCATCTAACTCTTTTGGAATGTTTACACTTCCCATCTTTATCATGAATACCAGTCTATGGACATGTTTCTTTTTCCAAATGTTAGTCTCAGGGTCCCATTATGACAATAGCTCATATAACCTATTTGATGTTACATTGCCTGTCCAAAGTATACAAATACTGTTAGGTGCTGGCACAGATTTGAACAAGATTTTCTCTGACAGAATTTCAAAAATATCCACCTTTGTAACTTGTATAAGATGTAGAAATACATACATGGTGATAATAATGAGTATCAACCCCATAGGCTAGATATACATGTGCATTTGTTTACAAAAATTTTAAAATTTTAATTTTATTTAAAAAATTAATTTAATTTTTAAAAAATATTTAAATTTTTTAATTTTTAATTTCATAGTTCTATTTTTAAAGTCAATATACACAAAATGTCCAAATTTCATGCATCTACCTTGAAGAAACTATTACGGATCACAGCGTCTAATAAATTTCAAGCGTTTCTGTGATCAAGATCATGTTCGGATTAAATGTTCCCATTGGTGGATGATCGGGGGAAATTTAGCGATATTACCTTTCAGTGCAGGTATAACGATGATTCAAAGTGTAAATGAACTTTTAATAAAACTTACATTGTTTACTAACTATTCCGCGATTTCTTCTTATGGGCTCCGAAGCTGATACCGCGAGGATATAACAACACAAACCGGCCTACTTATTGACTCTGGAACGTAAGGTGTTGCAGCCCCACACTGTGTGCTGTTGGTAAAATATAGGTGTTGTTTTCTATGACTTATTTCCTGTTGATTTCAGTTATAGTGTGAGAACCTTAATTTTGAAATAATACAGTCGAAACATCTATATTAGCTGTATTATGACACTAATTTGTGAACCCCTTTCTTTACAAAGAAAAATGGGCTCGAACTTTGGAAGTTAAGCGAAAATCCTTAAAAACTTTGTTACTTTTTCACCCAAAATAACCGTTGAAATTCTCTTGGCATTAATCTAGTTCACAGAATGATAATACTATCAGGGTTAAACTACAACAAAACTACAAGAAGATTTATGTCACCTACAGTTCACAAGCACGGTTTATGTGTCATCAAAGAGATAAAGTTTTGAAAATCAGATTTTCTTTCAGATTTATTAGTAGACATAATAAATAGGCTGTATTGATGCAGGCCTTGAATTTCACATAAACTTCCTTGTAGCCAGAGTTGGGATTAGTAGATTGGGAAATTGACTAGTCCTTCACACAAAATAATGTCAGACGCATCTCTAGATTAACAACACTTTTATTTTTTAAATATCACAATTATTCATAATTAAGAAGTAAAAATCTTGCTTTAGAAATCCACCAAGGTCACTTGAAAATATTCACTACAAGTTCACAAGAAAAACAATAATTCTCCAGAAATTAATTGCATATCATAACTTCACAGTCAATTTAAGGCAGTACCTGTCACGGTACAGTGAAAGCAGGGTGAAAATATCTCTCAATGTGACAGTATCCGCATTGTGCGGGGTTTTCACAACTGATGTACAAACAATATGAACCTTTGAACATAATATGTATCTCCATCATTGCTAATCCTTTAAAGTTGGAATGATTGATCATAATAGGGATTTTGATGACTATGGCACTACAATGGCGGTTTGACAAGCCGTAAGTCTGGTTTACAGTCTTTGACACACCACTTTACCATATAAATCTAGCAAAACCGTCAAATCCTAATTGTTCTAACCCTCTAGGGTAACAGCTGAATCTCAGGGATTTATGCAAGTAGCTACAATTCAACTTGGACATCATTCAGATTTTCAAAAATTATCTACGATCGTATGAATAAACACTGACTGGTGACAACTGAAACTTTACTAGCCAACAGAGTATTAAAATTATGACAACTACTAGTCTGGCAGGAAGTTTACTAGCCTCAGGCTAGCTGACTACTGCAAATTTCGAGCCCTGTGATGGATGACTTCAATGCCCACATAAAAAGCCTACCAGACTTTGTGCTAGAAGAAGGCGCTTGTTATATCTGCCTTCTATTTGACTTTCATGCATTCGACGTAACATAAATAAAGGGTAAAGCTTAAACTTTACCATAATTTAGTTTGAGATACATCTTGTTTTGCATGTAACATATAACATAAATTAGCTTGAGACCCATCTTGTTTTGTTAATGGAACTGGAGGTACTGCCTAGACATGTGCATGGGATGCTTTTGTATGATTTACAATGACTAAAAAACTATGCAATGACTTAATAACATGAAACTGTTGCTTTAAAATAAAATGATACCAATCAAAGGTTCTGTTAACAAACATAATGTTTAAAGGTAAATCAGCATGATATGTAAGGCCAAATAAAAAAGTATGTGTGGTTATGACTACCTGACCAATCCTATTTTTTCCTGCCGATCCTAAATTTAAAAAAAAATTAATAAAAAAATTGGAGAAAAGAAAACAAAATGAACAAAGGGATGTAACTACAATCAAAGTTATATTCAGGATGTGAATCGTGCTTATTTTCTTGTTTATGGTTCATTTAAATCCATCCCAACATTTATGTAAAAGAAAGAAGTTTGCTGAATCAGAGACATATATAACACCATGATATTGAGTGTTAAGTATCACAGGTTTGGTATTCTTCCCCATGTAAAAAGTGTGCAGACCAGACAAAAAAGTAAATAGGAGAATACAAGATGCATACATTTCAGTATAACAATTTATAAAAATTAGCAAAATAATACACCATAGGGAGTAAAATGAATAATTTGCGATATACAACTGAAGAAAAGGGATGAAGAAAAAAAATTGTCAGAGAAATGTACAATTGCAGGCTAGCATAAACTATGTGCAGTGTTGTAATTAACAATCAGAATTTCTTTGTACAGTTCTAGGTATTTGTTTGCAAGTAATATTTTTTTCCAATATTAATTTTGTTCCAATGAGAACATATTTCTTTTATAAATTTATTTTGCAGATAATTGTTTCTAAAAACTGTGCCACATTTTAAATTCTTAAAAATTTGGAATAAGTTTGATATGTGTGGTGAAATATTGGTAGGGTTTGATAGTTACAAGTATTGCCATATTAAAGTGTCAAAAACATTTGTCATTGATATGTTATCACATGTATTGTGCATTATTTTAAGGCATTTCATATTCAGTGTCAGTACTCACAAATTATTTTAAATTTGCTTCCAGGCTAGCAAGCTGTTTTGACACCAAAAAAATGTCACTATGTAATCACATTAAGGCAGTTTGTATATTTCTTGATAAAAATTATTAATTTTCAAAATATAATATGACTCAGCATGTTATGTGTACCTGGCTAAATTTAGAAACTGTTCTAATCTGTCTTGTTGACTCTTTTACATTTAGTATGCCTACTTTCATGGTCCTGCAAAAAAAGGTTATTGTAAGTTTTATTTCCAGTATGGTAACCTATGAATTTTCTATTGTTTTTGTACACCCACACAAGGCAGATCGTACATGTATTATGCTCTGACGTTGTCTGAACATCCATCTGGCTATTCATGAATTACCAATTTGGTTTCCACACAATAACTTGAGTTATCGACCATCTACATTTACCAAATGCTGTGGGTAGCTTGCACTTGGGATAAGGAAGAACTCTATCGATTTTGGGATCAAAAGCTTAAAAGTTAAAATCACCTTGATTGAAAGAAGGAAAATGGTATATGCACAATAACTCCAGTCTCCACCATCTACAGTTTCCAAACTTTGTGGATAGCTTGCACTTTGCGTAAGGAAGAACCCTGTTGATTTTGGGGTCCAAAGGTCATGTCACCGACTGAAAGAAGAACAATGGTTTCTGCACAATAACTTGAGTTTTCCACCATCTGCAGTTGTCAAACTTTATTGATGGCTTTCACTTAGCACGATGAAGCACCCTGTCAAATTTGGGCTCAACAGGTGAAACCTCCAGGTCACTGGCTGAAAGAAGATAAATGGTTTTGCACAATACAGGGCTGATCAAATCCCATAGCCTGATGTCCCAGACTATTAATTTTCGAAGTCGGACAAGTAAAATGTTGCAGGATGCTAATCCGGGACAAGTGCTTATTTCCTATTTTAAAACAAGTCAGGCAAGTGCTAATTTTCATGCTTCAATCACATTGTCTGGCTATTCATGCCCCCCGGGCATACTGAATACCTGAATCTACCTCTTGCCACTTATTCATTTATATCCTGTGATACTACAGTAAGCAGTTATTGATAACTGTTGCATGTTTGCACATTCTATTACCGCTTGGACTGCATATTGGGCTGAGTAAGCGAATTATCAGCAAATCAAATAAAACAAATCGGGTATGATTAATTAGCAGTGTTTTATACAGCTTTGTTATATTGTGCTTACTCAACCCAGATACTCATGAGTGGATCACCCTTTGATTTCAATCCAGTGAGTCAGTGCAATTAAAAATACTAAAAGGCACTTTACCAACATTAGTGTCCATTTCCTCTATGAACTGGATAAATGACAGTAATGATTCTTTAATTTTTAATTGATTATACAGAGGATCAGCTTCCATGTGTGATATTCCATTTGAAACGAAGCAATTACACTAATTAAGGAGCTGTCTGTATTTATATTTAAACCACAAAATGTATGTTGTGACAACTTTATAAGTAGTTGATGAGCAAGGTTATCTTTACTATGTGGATAAAATAGTTGCAATAATTATTTTTTTGAGGAAGGTTTTAGGGAAAATTCAGAGAAGGAACATTCATGTAAAAGTGGAGGAATAAAACGTAAGGCTGCCACTGAGTCGGAGGTAACTATTTCTCCAAAGAGACATAAGCTAGACTCTGGCAGCAAAACGTGTCAAATATGACACCAATGAGACAGAGAAATTTTCAGTCACATTGGATTGATAATTATCCATGGCTTGAATCATTGAAGGAAAGATGTTTTGCAGTTATTGCAAACAATATCCCAAACTGGCACAGGTTGGAAAGTCAGCTGGTGTCTTTGTCATTGGAAATGACAGATTCAGGATTAAACCAATCAAGTCTCATTACAGCTCTGCAGTGATCTCCCCAGAAATTTTTGATAGCATCGGGGTAAGCACGTTAGGGTCATTAAATGTTTTAAAAGGCGTGCGTTAACGTCATAAAAGTGAAATAAATTAAGATCAATGGAAAAAAAAGAAGTGCATATATTTACATAGTATTCTTTATTTACCTAGGTTATAACAAGATATGATGTCCATCTCATTTGTTTCTAAATTTAAATGAATGATATACGTCTCTTCTTCTTTTCGCCTTATATACTGACTATCATATCAAAATTAAAGTCTTTTAAGGATTGTCCTTCAGTACTGCTTGTTATCAGGTTGTTCAGTACCCTCTGTGTCAACCTGTTCCTTAAAACACTCTTAATTCGATTCACTGAGGAGAATGACCTTTCACAATCTCAAAAAAAATGGAACATAAAATTTATGAACAGATGTACAAAAAGAGAAAACTACCTGAATCCTTGTATTGTTTAATTTCTTCACTGAATCAATGTCAGCGAGCTTAAATGTTCAAAAGTTTAAAATGTTTTATATACCTGCTGTTGACACAGTTAGCCCCCCACCCCCCAGTAGATCTGAATAATAATAAAACTTGCCATCCGATCCACCAATTTCCACCCAAGGGTATAACGTCTTCCATTCATTGTTAAATTCCGTCCTTCATTTCTTGATAACTTTCTTTGTGGAAATCATGCTGTCGGAATTGGAATCACTGCCACTATTGGTGACACCAATTTCTGATTTTCTTAATCAGGTCAACATGGGCTAGCCGGGCGCTGGATAATTTTACATTTCTTGGAAGGTGGTGTGTTCATCTTTCACAAAAATTTTTAATGTAATATGTGTAACTGCTTTGGCTGGTAGTGAAAATGTATGAAATATATATAACACTACCGGTAGACTCCATCGTCGCTGGCCAATCACGTGACTATGTTTGTGCAGACGAGACACGCACCAAAGGTCGCGCAAACCTACCTGGCTTGATAATGGTCAAGTGAGTGGGTAATTATCGAGAATTATCTGAACAAAATACCCAAGAAGAGGTAAGAACAGGTGTCATTTGAGTAATAGGGCTCTGAATTAGGTGACAGGATGTTTGTTTAACAGATTCAATTTATAAGGGTAGTGGGAAACATTAAAGCGTAGTGGCACAAGAGCATAGCGTAGCGGCAGGTTTTGAAGCATCGGGGTTGTCGGGGGTTGAAACAATAGCGTAGTGGGCTCGCTCCGGTGAAAGGCAATGGAGAGAACACTGCTCTGGACCTCATAAGGTCTGTGCACCACAGTATATGCATGACACTAGCCAGCATGTGCAGAAAATCCCTGGAGTTAGAGTTGCTGACACTCCACTAGGAAAGGACATTTTAAAACTATATATGAATGAATAAAAAAAAATGACGTCTCTCTTTATCACAACCTACACGCTACCCTTTTATGGAAAACCATTGTTATGGAAATGCTGTGTGCACTCCAGAAGAATGGCGTTGAACTTGGTGTTAATTACAAGAACAGACTTAGGTCACAAGACTTTTGTTCTGTCATTTGATCAAGTCTTTAGAGAATTAGTTAGGGAAAGTCTGAATTCCAGTAAATTCCTTTACATTCATGCTGATGTAAGTACTGATGCTACTGTATCAGAGCAAGATATAGTGTATACAAGATACCTTGACAATTGAAAACTGAAAAATTAAGCCCTTTGAGGTAACAAATATGTTATACTTTATTTCTTTTGTTCTTTCTATGGATTAAAGTGCATACATCTCATCAAATCTAGGCAAGTTATTGACATTTTGAGACAAGTGAAAAGGTAGGTGGGACAAGTGAATTTTCTGCAACCACTAGTCCTGGACAAGTGGATGAAAACAAAATTAATCAGCCTGACAATAAATTGAGCTCTGCACCATCTGCAGTTACCAAGCTTTGTCAATGGCATGCACTTGGGGTGAGGAACAACCCTATCAATTCAGGCTCAAAATGTCAAAGGTCAAGGTCACTGACTGAAAGAGGAAAATATGGTTGCTGCACAATAACATGAGTTTTCCATCATTTATAGTTATCTAACTTTGTGGATGGATTGCACTTGGGGTAAGGTAGAACACTATAATTTTGGAATCAAAAGGTCAAAGATCAAGGTCACTGTGAAGTGAATGATTGAATAAAAATGGTTTCTGCACAATAACATCAGCTCTACATCACAGACAGGGTAAGGAAGAAGCCTTTCAATATGGGTAAAAAGGTCATGGTCACTGTGATTGAAAGAAGATAAATGATTTCTACACAAAAATTTTGGCCATCTACATAGAGGACTATTAAACACGGAGGCGAGCATTCAGTGTGTCATTCACAGTATTCTTGTTCAGAAAATGATATAATTCAGGATATTATATTGCTAGAGCTGAAGATTTCCTCCTGCATATATTAATTTAACTGAAAAGTGGTCAGTAAAAGGGGGTTAGCTTATGATTTATATATATATATATATATATATATATATATATATATATATATATATATATATATATATATATATATATATATATATATATACACATATACATACATACAGCTGTAAGTGAAACTATGCTTCACATCCTCAGAAAATGGCAGCTTTTCTTCAGTTAACTTTTTTTTTTACAATACACTGAATTTTCCTTGTGTTTATTTTTTTTAAAATAAAATTTTTTAATAAAATTTGGAGTTTACACTCAGATCTGTGGACAAAAAAAAACATTTTGTCAAAAAAAAAAAACGTGAAGCCAATCAATTGAAAACATATATAGGAAAATGTCAATCACCAGTGCAGATAGACAGTGGGAGACCCTGTGCAAGAGAAATGTTTCTTCATACTAGAGTTTGGAAAAATGTACAAAACAATTAGATGGCTCCAAGGGAAAATTTCATCTCTTCTTTAAACTTATAAGTGTTTGCTTAAACATGTACATACCTGCTGCTAATACAGTAAACTTCGCAAATAGTGGGAGCTGATATATCAAGAAACTGCATATAGCAAGCATGTTTTTATTCTCTGGTAAAACTGAATGTTATATTCACATTTTCTTATAAGTAGATCCACGTATAACTAGCTGAATTTCTAGCTGGACTTTGTTATATATGAAGTTTGCTGAATTTGTATGTACCCTAGATTTTGTTATATATGAAGTTTGCTGAATTTGTATGTACCCTAGATTTTGTTATATATGAAGTTTAGGAGGTTGCGGTAGCTCAGTTGGTAGAGCGTCGGACTCGTAATCTAAGGGTCACAGGGTTGATGCTAGCCCAGGTTGGCTACCTCAGTGTGTCCTTGGTAGGGCACTCTGCTTCTATTTCCACAGCATGATATGGCCGGTAATGTGTTAAAAGTGTCATCAAAACCAACAAACACTAAAAAAAATATGAAGTTTACTGAATTTGTATGTACCCTGGACTTTGTTACATATGAAGTTTACTGAATTTGTATGCACCCTGGACTTTGTTATGTGAAGTTGACTGAATTTGTATGTACTCTGGACATCATTGCTAGAAATGGTGATGTCGAGGAATTGTGCACATTCACTGTAATTCCAATTTCTGTGCCATTAGAAATTGAGCCATCATTTTACAGAGAGAAAAACTTGATAATGTAAAGTATTATCTATTATGCAAAATCATGCCTAATTATCGTATGACGCAATTAATTTGAAACTTTCTGACAGGATTGTTTAATTGTCATATGACACAATCAATTTTATACTTGCTAACAGGATGGTTTAATTATCATACGACACAATTGATTTTATTCTTGCTGACAGGATTTTTAATTATCATATGACAATAAATTTTAAACTTGCTGACTCTTTGGTTTAATTATGATATGTCACAATCAATTTTATACTTGCTGACAGGATGGTTTAATTATCATATAACACATGTACCTGAATATAATGTGTGCATAGCAAATATAGTCCGAAGCACTTATTAAAGATTTGAAGAGAAAAAAAAGCAATGTCTCAAAGGCAGTGTATCTACTTGATAATACTTATATGTGGAAATGTTTGGAAATTGAGTCATGATCAAAGACTAGTTTATTTCATTATATATTTTCTTTCCCAAAATGCAGGTAAATGTGCACAAAGAAAGAGAAGATACAGTACAGGGAGAAAACTTTGATAAATTCAAAGTTTGTTGAGATGTAGTTACATTTGTCCATGACTAGCTTATAAAGAAGCAGGTGTTATTAACTTCCAGTAATTAATCTGTCTAGAATGGAGGATGTTTCTGAGAGATTGCACCTGCTTCACAGCAATAATGCAGGAAACAAGGACCAGGAGAGAAATGCAACCCCTTCAATTCCATCTAGATACATCCCACTAGAGGTCATAAACAGTCTGTACTTTGTATCTTTTGCAGTTTGTTTTCCTATTCAGCAATTCTATATCTATGATTATATAGGAAACAAGTATGGCATCCCCCACATTTCCAAGGGAAACACACAGGGTGGCACAACATGCTCTCATTCTGGGGGTCATGAGGACAACTCTTCCAGAATCCTGAATCAAATCCAGAAGGAGGCTTCAGATCAGTTTATGTATCTGTCTTTAGCCAGCAATCTTCCTAGTGCAGTCATAATTTTGTTTTTTGGTTCCTTATCAGACAAAATAGGAAGGAAATTTTTCCTTCTGGCAACCATCCTAGGTGGGGCATTAAAGCAGTCAGTATATGTGATAGTCATCTATTGGAATCTAAGTATTGGCATTTTGTACATTGTAAATGCTCTAGAAAGTTTGACGGGTGGGATGGGTGCCACACTAATGGCCACATTTTCAATCATAGCAGACATGTGCCCTCCTGGCAAGCAGCGGGCAATTCGCATTACACTACTTGAAGCAATTTTAGCGGTGGTTGTGGGACTGGCACTCCTTGGGGCAGCCTTCTGGCTTCAATATTCAAACTACACTATACCAACATTGGCAGTTTTGGGACTCAGTATCCTTAACTTCTTTGTCTGTATCATTTTTATACCAGAAACTTTGCAAAATAGAAATGAAAGGAGCAGAGAGGGAGTGATAGCACAACTCACTAGATGTTTTACAGTGTACACTAATAACACGGAAAATCAAAGATGGAAACTTTTACTATGCCTGTTTTGTTTTTTCCTGGCAAGTGCTTCCATTTTGGCTAAGTCCAATGTGTGGACATTGTTTGTTCTCCATCAACCTTTCTGCTGGTCACAGCTACATGTGAATATCTTTTCTGCAGTGCAGATCTGCCTGGTCTGGTCCTCCTCCATACTCTTTGTGAAGCTTTTACATCACAAACTGGGAGATATAGGCCTCATTCTCATCGGAACAGCATCGGGAATTTTAGCAATGGTTATCCTGGCACTTGCTCAAGCTGAATGGTGGATATATGTCTGTAAGTTATAAAAAAAAAAATCACAATATGAATAGGTATATACAATGAGCCCACGCTATAAAGATACAAAATACTGGATTTCAGGGGCCAGACTAATACATTTCTCTAAAAGTAGAGGGTTGCCTTATTATCATTGATTTTCTTGTAAGTATTTGCCAGAAGTTTGTAAAAAGAATGGTGGTGGTGGTGGTGACTTATTATTGGATAAGTATGGTAAATATATTTTTAAAGTTGATATTTTATTCATTTCACTTAATTGTACATCTTTGCTGATGATTACCCATTGTAATGTGGTTACACATAAAATGCTGTCATTATGTGGTTTTGCATACTTCATATACATTCAGTCTGATAATGTTTCTTACGACATACCCAAGGCCTTAATTAAGATAAATCCACCTATGGCAAAATAAATACCGTATATACTCGCGTATAACCCGATACCAACTGCAAATTGCATAGACCCAGATCTGCTGTCGCATAATGGTCTGGCAGATCTGGGTCTATGCAGTTTGTAAGGACTAATCAGAGGAACAAACAACATAGACCCTGGTCTGCCATCGCATTATGCGACGGCAGATCAGGGTCTATGTTGTTTGCATTTGGACCTGGCTTATACGCGAGTATAGACGGTATATAAAATACATAAAAAATGTAACACTGGAGTACAAAATAAAAATTTAGATTTTATATTTTTTTTTTAAAGTCACAGTTATAAAATTCATTACGGGTTCTTTTGCGCTTTACTTCAGAACATGCATGCAACAGCAAGTTTGAGTTGAGCAGTTAAATTCAATCATTATTCAGTTTTTGACACTGATTATTGAAAATTGATTGTAAATTTTTTAACTCGCTTTACAATATTATTATCAGTGTATACAAAATTATTTGCACATTGTGTGTGTGTAAATTACAGTATGTTGGACGGTATAAATTGAACTTGTGTTTGAATTTTAAAATACTGGTAACAGACTGGGTCAATTTCTTTCAAATGTAATCAATTAAATTACAATTATTTTTGAACATTTTTATTGCAATTACAGTTACTCACTTTTGGACAGAGTAATTAATTAAATTACATTACATTTTTTGTAATTTTTTTCAATATAATCAATTACATTTTAATTACTTTTGATCACATATGTAAAATCAAAAATATATTTTTGTGTATTATGGATTTTAAGAGCAACAGGGTAATGCCTACATTATGTCTTAAACTCAAAATGAAGATACATATCAACACTCCCAGTTTCAGTCACGAGTCCAACACGCTAACCACTGTGCCACAGTGGCTCCTGCCTCCTTTTGTAGCCTTTTACGACATACCTGAGGGCACATTTGGGGCTATTCCATGTCTTTGAGCCTGCTGGGGGGGGGGGGGTATTAAATCTCAACTTAATTCATACAAAATTCCATCCAAAACACTTGTAACATAATATTAGAACAGAGCAGATAGTTTCAATTTCTAATAAAGAAACAACTATTTAATTTTCTTGGGGTGGGGGGGGCCTGGGATTTTTGGGAAACAAAATGTTTCACCCCCATGTGACTTAAAAAGTTTTCTTGTTCAAATTATTAAAAAAAAAAAAATCTTATTACAGATATACCCGTTTATCTCGACATCCTCATGCCTGAGGTAATATTGTCAACATAATTGGGTGTCGAGATAAGTGGGGAGTGTGTGTGAAAAAAAGCACATTTCTCTTTGACCCGCATACAAGGGAAATTCGTCTGAAAGGGTGTCCTGTCGTCAGTAAGTAGGATTTATACTTTGAGAAAATAAACAATGGAAATTTGTATTCAATGAAGACAAAGCCAGTGTGAAATAAACTTGTATATTGACACATTTTTTTTTACCTTTGTGTAATAAAATCCATAATGCATTAAGTACATGTGTGTGAAAAATCCATGAATTCTTGTACCATGATGTTGGGTAATCCTGTGCACCTAAGGATTGTATCATGCCGTTATTTGTCTTCGGAGTAAATTCTAATTGTTTGCTTTTTTTCATTGAAAATATCTACTTTCACTTTGAATAGGTATAAACCGTAAATACGTAAAAAAAAAAATGCGTAACATCGGATGCGAAGGATTAGCCGATGCGCAAAATTGGACAAAATGGCTGTGTATATGTCCCATGTTAGAAAATTCATGTATCGGTCACATTCTGTTAGAAAACACATGTATACAAAAAATGGTAGTCCTCGTTTGATCTATATCTCATTGTCAACCAATACGTGTGACAAAACAAATCACTACGATATTCATTGTAGCCAGTTGCATGTGGCAGTATAGTTGTTATTTACATGCTAATTAAATTGGCCTAGATTGTCCTCTTACTATGGCAACAGATGTAATCATATTACTGAGGCTACCAAGTGGATGAGGCTATTCATAGGGAAATGAAAAGCTGTCAACAAGTTATGAATTTTGAAATAGCAAAAATGTTAATGACAAATGATCTCAAAACATTTAATTGCATTTTTTAAAAAGTTTGAATTAAGCACAAGTAGAACTTGTAGCGTGGTCCACCCAATTTCGGTGACTTTAAGCATAATGGTAAAATTACAGGATATGACGACAAGAACGAAGATACAAGCATATACCTACTTTTATATAAACTAAAGCTCCATTAGTGTATCGAACACAAATGCACCTCCAAGACATTGAGAAAACCGGCATGAGAGAATCCATGTCAGCACAGAAATATGCGCACTATGTCGACCTCTTTTGGTGACCATTTTGGAAACCAGTCTGCTTACAGTGCAGTAAAAAAATTAGGTCTTAACTTCAAGAATATTGAAAATGACGGTAACTTGAAGCACGAAACGTTCAAAATAAACATATTTACACAAGAATATAGGTCTTTTGTGGTTCTTACTCTTCCAAATAACATGGACAGATACATGTGTCATTCCTCATTATCACATTTTGCTTACAACAGTATATTAAATGGGTCCAGTGTTTGCAGTTATGAAAATCGCCTTGTGCCCACTTTGTGAAAACAAAACCCCAAAAAAACAACAACAAAAAACACACAGTTTTTAAGTATCTTTGGTTGATATTCCTTGCAGACACAAGACACGGCACTTTTCTTTTCACTATCATCAATCCCATCTTTTGCATCAAACTCTGATGACACAGGGACCAAGGGATCACCTGTAACCCTGAAGGGCCTGGTTGAATAACTGATGATGGCCCTTTATCTTTGAAATTTTTGACTGGTATAATTGTCTTTCCTGATGATTTCCTTTAGAAGTCCACAAGCCTTGGTGATCTTCAAAATTAACACTCGATTATCCCAAGCGTATACAAACCAAGCAGAGACGCTGTAAAACTTTCATCAAATATGCATCCGGGAATCGTATCAACGATACAGCATGTTGGTGAAACAGTCATGGTTAACATTTTTCTTATAGTGAAATTTATAATGCCTGGCCATGCAACCAAAGATGGCTTTACACCATCTATAACATCACATCCGTGGTTTCATAGTGATGCCCTTGTGATCTTTAACCATAAAGACACTGAGGTCATCAATGGTGAAATTGACAAAAGTTATGCAAAGATCCTTGAGAGGTTTGAAACATACTCCAGAGGAGATTCAGGATGGATGCTTAACAGATGTTTACAAGTTCAGCTTCATTTTCCCCTGTACAAACCTATTCGTGGATCGAGTTGCATACCAACACCATTGTGTATTCCACCGCGGTCAGTAACCAGTGTAAAAAGCTATGACAACCAATGTTTTGAATGGTCGTGCGAGGCCACGTTACATCCCGTGAGTGATCATACAGATCAACCTCAAAAATACAAACAATACCTGGGCAAACTTAAGTTTGGTAACATATAATTTCCTATGCAGGTTACGAATATTAGCAAGTCTGAATGACTCAACCCTGACATCGCCATGAATGTGTTTGTTTGGAAAAAAGGCCTGCAGTAAATTCGACTATCCCCATATGCACGCGAGCGGGCTTTAATTAACCTGTTATTGTTGAGTGACATGAATGGTTCAGATGTGCGGAACCATTACGTATGGATAAAAGATTTTCAAGATTTGTATACCGACACAAGAAGCAGAAGGGGAAAAAGTTTCCTTGTGAACGTTGTATGCATGTATTTAGCACATCGTAGTTGCTTGACAATCACAAGTTTTACTATGGTGGAATAAGTGAAAAGATGCAGCGCACTATCATGCCAGAGCCTGATAAAAACATTTTAAAATTTACTGCGGTGTACGAAAGATGAAAGTTCCGTATGTCATTTACGCGGACTTTGAAAGTTTTAAACGTCCCTGTGAATGAGGTCATCGGAGGAAGCTTCGCTTTCCAACAACTAAACAAATACGATGCAATTTACTGAACAAATCCCATGCGGGTTTTGTTACACTGTTGTTAGATGTGATGGAGTGACTGAACCACCAATGTTGTATCGTGGCCAGAACTCAGTTGAGGTGTTTATTAAATTGCTCGAGGTTATAGCGAAATGGATCCAACAACAGATCTATTCACCTGCAGACATGATTATGACCTGTGATAACATGCACGAGTTTTCCATAACCACTTACTGTTGGATCTGTGATGGCGCTTTCAGCTACATCAATGAAAAAGTTCGAGATCACTGTCACATCACTGGTATGTTCAGAGGAGCCACACACAGCACATGTAATTTACAGTTGCGGAGTTACCCCAACAAAACAAGAATTCCTGTGGTACCTCATAACCAGTGTGGGTATGATGGTCACCTGATTATGCAAAGAGTCACCGCAGCATCAAAGGTGCCAATAAGCGTACTCCCAACAACATGGAAAAATACATGACGTTTAGACTCGGACAACTGCAGTTTATTGATTCGCTGCAGGTTCTCAATTCCAGCCTGTACAAACTCGTGAGCAACCTTGCAGCGAATGGTAATGATCGTTGTACAATTACTCGTCAATACGGTGGTGCTTCCCCTACAGAGAAGTTCATCCTGCTGACTCGTAAAGGAATCTATCCCTATTAGTACATTAGCGACTGGGACAAGTTGCTGAAACTCAG
This sequence comes from Margaritifera margaritifera, assembly GCA_029931535.1. Lineage (NCBI taxonomy): Eukaryota > Metazoa > Mollusca > Bivalvia > Unionida > Margaritiferidae > Margaritifera > Margaritifera margaritifera. Next base: position 1,883,275 of record JAQPZY010001362.1, on the reverse strand, counting down.
TTACCACCGATCGCATTCCATTCATCGTTGTCTCACGAAGGTATTTCCGCCAACGACTATACACATGCAATGTCTGGTCCGATTTTGAATGTAAAAACCTTGGCGACTATCACGATCTGTATTTGAGAACAGATGTGTTGTTGCTCATGGATGTCTTTGATGCGTTTTGTGATACAACCAAGTGTGTGTAAAATCTCGATCTCACGCACCAATTTTCTTCCACGGGAATGTCTCGGGACACTCTCCTGTCAAAAACTAAGGTGGGGTTGGAACTTCTCACTGATATTGACCAGCATCTGTTTGTGGAACATGGTATCCGAGGTTGGATTGCAATGGCGAGTCACTGTTATGCTCGTGCAAACAACCCAAGCGTGGATATGTATGATCCAGCGTCCCCAAAGAGTTACGTCATGTATCTTGATGCCAACAATGCATGTTGGTGGGTTTCAATGGATCAATCCCACGGATATAGACATTCACAAACACATACATGAGTACGACAGCAACAGCGACCACAGATACTTCTTTGAAGTTGACTTGGAATACCCCGACGAGCTTCGCTACATCCATAACGATTATCCACGCTCCAGAAGCGTTGGTAGTGCCACACAGGTGGTTGTCCCTGTATCAGTGTGGAATTCTGGTTTACTGAATGCACCAAGCTTATTCCGAATCTTCGGCCTGATATAACTGTGTAGTCCATGTATGAAACCAACAGTTGTATCTGCGATTTGGAATGCGTGTAAGAGGAAAGTCCACCGGGTGTTTGGATTTCCCCAACGAGCTTGGATGGCTCCTTATATCCTGATGAATATGAATCTGCAGACGGATGCTAAGAATGAGTTTGAGAAAGACTTTTTAAAGCTCATGAATAATTCCGTATTCGGCAAAACTATGGAAAACTTGCGGAAGCGAATCCACATTGACATTGTCCGTGATAGTGAACAAGACAAGCTTCAAAGGCCATCGTCGACCTGGCATTTCAGTCACGCAGGCTATTTGATGGCGGACTCGTAGCTGTTCATAGTAAAAAAAATATAAAAGCTGAAGTTAACGAAGCCAATCTATGTTGGCGTGTCCATATTGGATTTGTCAAAGCTGCTCATGTACGAGTTTTATTACAAGATTAAACCATTTTACCAGGATTGTGTAAAGATGCTCTCCACGGACACCGATTCACTTATGCATATCATCACTGACGATGTCTATGCGGATATGGCATTGGACATAACTGTACACGAATTTGATACAAGTGCTTATCCAAAAGACCATTCAGTGTTTAGTAACACCAACAAAAAGGTTTTTGTAAGTTCAAGGATGAATGTGCAGGAAAGTCAATCGAAGAATATGTGGGACTGCGTCCTAATATGTACTTGATTGTGGTCGGACCGCAGAGCGGTAACAACATCAAAAAGGCAAATGGAGTCCCCTGGGTTATTGTTGCAAAAGATCTCAAACATGACATGTATGTGGAATGTTTGTGTGAGCGACGTAAATTCGCACTCGCAGCTAATCTGACCTGGTCGTGGAAACATCGCATGGGTGTGTATCATTGCACAAAGGTGAGTTTGTGTCCGCTTGATACCAAGCGATGGATTTTCCCAACGGAATCGCTACTTACGCGTACGAGCACCACGTGATTGTTAATCAACTTATGGTTGATGCACTAGCACATCAAAATACTCTTTGGTGGTAGTTCTTTATCCCCGGGAATGACTTGCAATTCTTATCACACAAATGCTCTGTTAGGAGGCTTTGCCTCCCATGGACGTCGTCCACTCGCTGACGGCACCAAATGGTAACGTTTTGGCTGTACCGGAAAATCAATTCGGTCTGAAATTGTAAATACATCGATGGACCTATCCGTGTAAGTAGCACGACATTGTCCACCTTCTAGCTCCCCAGATGCATACAGATACCAAACAAAATTGTTTCCGAGTGGGGCTTACACAGGTGGTTGTGCAACTGTTTTATGTGTAGCAGTGACAGTCTTTTGCCTAATCGCTTCAGCAGGTTTTAATCCAATCGCGCGTGTGATTTCATTATATTTATTGCTTGTATGACTGATCGAAGCCGTGTTACCCACTCGCGAGATCACTCTGCGATCTGAGACCGAGCACTTTTGGTCAGAGACCTCATTAACAATTCTTGCGCATACTGATGTCCAAATAATCGTTCCACAAGTGTACGGTTAAATCGTTTCACAATGGCTTGATTGCGATGTATGTTAACATGTGCAACACAAACCCGCACCTTATGTTTTGTGAACAATGCAGCAACAGCTCCGAGAAATTCTTTGCCCGGGTCTGCTTCCTTGTATCTGCTGGCAGCATCTATGACGGTTAGCGCGTACTTGTACGTTCGTCCACGTACCCGATCATGTGGAAGAAACAAAAGATCAGCCTGTTGAACAGTGTTTGTACATGAAACCATCCATGGGAAATCTTCCTTGGCAAGGGTAGGTAAATTTGCCTCAACACTTGTTTGGCCAACCATGCTTGAGCAATCCTGTGAGTGACCCTTGCCGTGCTTGCTAATTTTTCAGCAGCAGTTTCACCTTTCCAATAACCGTGAGGACTGTAGTAGATTTTATTCATGTTTGTTTAATTATATATTTTTCCTCCAATGCGTGGACTTTTTTCTACCACCTAGCGACCTATTAATGCAATCTTAACTTTCATGCCTCCTTTGATGATCCATTTGGCAATTCTTTCTCTGAGTGTAGGGCTGATTGCGTTTAAGTCATGGATGAGATCTATAACAGCACTTTGATGCGCACGAATATCATTTGATGCTTTGTAAACAAGATTATGTCAGTAACATGCATTATTGACACGATTTATGGGTGCTTCTCCAGGTTTCGGTTGATTGCTAGAATCAAGTCTTATATCCAGTCCTGTTCCATGCCTGCAATAATTGTATCTAGGTCCCGGAGGGAGCCAGATATACTTTTCACCAAGGTATTTGCTCCACTGTGTTCCCGGTAGGTTTGCTAACGCAGCAGCGACATCACTGCCAACTTTTTTTTTAGACCTGGAGCTTTCAGCTTCACCGATAGACCTGGAAGGTCTGACAGACGTGAACTTGTTTGCTGCACACCGAACACAAAATCCAGAGATCATGGCTCTACCATTACATGTTTGAACTCTGGCTGGATTTGCAGTATGTGTTTTTGCATGGCATCACACACAGTATGAAGACATGATTGTGTTATACAACAATTGATGCTGAACATGGCATAACAAAATAGGAAAAGATCTGGTTTGAAAAAAAACAGATTTTTCCATCATTGAGTTTTCTGCACAGGCAAAGTCCAAACTACCCAAGCACGGTGACATGTTTCCAAAGTTGGTTCGCGCGTTAATCATTGGCCCGGCCAGATCAGGGAAAACTCAACTGTTGTTATATATGATTATGCTTTGTTAATATGGGATCATCCGTACATGATTGCACCGTTAGCGGATGATCAACCATGTTATGATGTACTCAAGGATTTTACGGAAGCGCTTTCAGTCGTAGCCAAGAAACAAATCGTCATGATTGATTTCTTTTCCACGATCGATGATGCCCTTACCATTGATAACCTTGATTTGAGCACAAATAATCTTGTTGTGTACGATGATGTGACGCTTGAACAACGAGAAAAAATCCCAGCAAGAACATTTTCCCGAGGTTGACACAAAAGCACAGATGTGATCTACATGACACAACGATATGCACACATGCCTAAAGTGATCCGAGACAACTGTAACATGTTGATGATATTTCGTGGTATTGACGCACATGGTCTCACAAACATTCATTGGACCTGGTGTGCCGCCAACCACTCATGAGATGAGTTTCGGAACATGTTTGCGGAGGTCACCCAGGACCCGTATAGTTTTCTCACTATTGATTTGACCAAAACTTCTGGAAAATATCATGTGGGTTAGGACGCAAGCGTGTAAAGCAATTTAAATGATTATAATATATACAATGTCAAAACATGCCAGTGATAACATAGCAGAGTATGGGAAGCGACGCCACAAAGCTGCTCATGAACACCAGGAACTGATTCCTAATGTTATAGCTGGCCGCAAAAGTGTCAAAGATATGTTACAGTCATGACAGACTGCATGGAAAAACACACAGATGGCTTCGAACAAATGTCTGCACCGCTGATCAAACCCACACATGAAACCGCGGAAGATAAGAACATAAGAAAATCCGGGTCCGATTCTCAAGTCAGCTGACGCCATTGAAGGCAGATCACCGCAGAGACACTTAGGAATACTCCACAAAAACAGCCACTCCGGTACAAGTCAGAGACGAAAACAGACCCTTATTTCTTTACTGAAGATGCTCGCGCGTGGATCCATGAAAATACTCTTAATACTGGTATTATGCCACCACTCAGCTGGCAAGATTGGATGTTGAAACTACCAAAAAAGAGACATCATCAACACATAAACGATGAATGGTCCAAATGGGTATGTAAGGAGTTTATGGGAAAAATCACGACTTATGGATACTGGTCATGGGTCGATTCTTTTTGATAGCGCATGTAGGGAATTTCAAACTGGAATCCAGGACAAAGGTGATGAATTGTGGAAACAATTGATGGGAAAGTATTATACATGAGAAATTATCCCATCTGGTCCACCTATGCATCGCAGTCGTGGCACCTATATCCCCACATTTCCATATGATTTTTTCTATGAACATTTACGTGAACCAGGGCCATCATACGAACCTGAACCTAGGTCATCATACGAACCTGAAACCCGACCACTATCCAAACCTGAAGTTCAGCCATTTATACAAACCTCAAGTCCCTAAAAAAGCAGTACGTACACCCGAACCCACGCGGAAAGAAAAAAAAAACAGCCATGTTACTAGAACCATTTAGCAGGCGGGTAGAACTCCAAACAGATGTACCCGTACACAAACATTTACCTATACCTCCACGGGCACAAATACATGCACCCAAATGGAAAGAACAACTTAAAAGATTTACCTAAACCGTGAATCCAACCCTGAACTCGAAGAATTTGCCAGGGCTATGGAAAAACAACCAAAGGAGGAAAAGGCCTTGGTGGACCATGTGACCCTCTTGACCTTGTGGATCGGCTGAAAACTCTCGTGGGATCAGTTCATGCGAGCAACAACGCACTAGAAGTCACTAATGAGGCTGCATTGATTTGTCATCAGTTGCTCACCAAACGACATCATGGACCCAGGGAAGTTTCGTGCATCGATGCATGAACTTCTTGAAGACATCGATGATGTATACCACACTGATGATGAATTCTGAAATACTTCCTGTTTTATGTGAAATCAGTGCTGCATGTCAGCATGTCATTGCGAACACATCCCCGAGCATTACCTCGATGATTATGATCTCATCAACGAAACCAGAATTTAACGTGACTTTTTCTACACCAATCACCATGGGAGAATCAAGCAAACTTGAAATTGCATTAGCGTCGTTGCGCGTGTATTACAGTTGGCCTAATATTCGATCACAACTGTTTGGTGGTCTTCCTGTGAATAACTCGTTTGTGTTTTCGATGGATGATGGCGTAACCTGGTAAGAAGTTGAGCTTTACACTAAAGACTGGCAAAGGCTCTTCAGTTTTCATACGCGAACATGAGCCCACACTCACTTGTATAATCTCTGCACCGTACGCAGTTGATATCACACGGTCATCAATAAGATCAATTTTAGGTTGGCCCAAAGACATTCCTGAGGACAAACGAATCTTACATGTGGGATGTCTTATCGTGCCTGACATTGTCAATATTACCTCAACGATTCAAATTAATTTAACCTGTGACATCATCAGTGGCGTAGCTTCCTAAAGTATAGCTGCTCAGGGTTACTGTTTGGGTTTTCCCCAACTGTGGAACCATGTGATTTGATATAGATTGTTCCCGCGGCACCTGTGTATCTTCCATTTTATAATAACCAGTTTACACATATTTGTTTCACTCATGTGGACCAGGACAGGCACATGTTGGACCTGCGTGGGGAGACTTTAACAATGCAACTGTACACTAGAGATCGACCAGACATTTAAACATAATGACAGTCGTACGTGGACATGTGATACCCGTGCATGTTGTAAACGCGAGAAAACCCATTTACAAATATCATATTACAGAGCTGACTTTGGCGACGTTGTTTGTTTATTGTTTACAGGCGCACCAAATTATATATATATCGGAGTCAGAAAATTTCTGTATAAAATGCCAAAACTTCATCATTTATCTACATGCCTGTTTCTCATTCAGTTTTTAAAGAATTTAAAATCAGTTCATGATGTAAGCGTATTTGTAAAAATTTAATCATGTTGTAATATATATAAAAAAAATCATCTTGATTACAGGGTATATTAGACTGTGATTGATTAAATTACAATTACATGTAATCAATCAATGATTACAATTACTTGTGATTACTTTGAAAATTTATAATCAATTACAAATGATTATAGTGACCAATTATAATTACCCCAGGTCTGACTGGTAAAGTGTGCATATATTAATGTTAGATAAGCATATTACCCCAGATCTGACTGGTAAAGTGTGCATATATTAATGTTAGATAAGCATATTACCCCAGATCTGACTGGTAAAGTGTGCATATATTAATGTTAGATAAGCATATTACCCCAGATCTGACTGGTAAAGTGTGCATATATTAATGTTAGATAAGCATATTACCTTAGCTCTCACCGGTAAAGTGTGCATATATTAATGTTAGATAAGCAGAGATGAAAAGATAACAACCACAATATTTTGCAAGTAGGTATGTATGTGTGGATAATTTGTTGTAGTTATTGATGGAGGTGGTGGCAGTGGTGATGTTTTGTTTACATTTTTGGAATAAACTCTGACCCTTACAGCGAGAGCAGTTTGCTATCATGCTTTTATATATTTTGCAGCGACTGTGACCAGCATCCTCTTGAGTCTGCTGATCCCCATGTTTCGTGCCACCATGTCCCATTTAGTGTCCCCTGAGGAACAAGGTAACTTACTTTTTGGTAGGGCCAGTATGTGCCCTTGTATACACTATTTAGTGTCCCCTGAGGAACAAGGTAACTTACTTTTTGGTAGGGCTCGCATATGCCCTTGTTATACATGACTGGAAAAATGGAAGATTTCTAAACTTGCTTGGTTTCATGATTTTTAAAGAATTTTGTAATTTCTAAAAGTGTAAATCATTTTATATTTGATAATCTTGCCAAGTAAAAATTTTTCACTTGCACATTTTTTTTTTTTTTAATGGCTTTGGGTAAACAATAGATTTTCCTGACTCATTGCAGTGTAGTGGTAACAGGGAGCAATATTTCATGATTGTGTGAGATAATAGTGCACCAAATAGCAGATAATCATGTTTACCCTTTATAATGTACACAGGGTCATCTAATTACGGGTTTGGTTATTGATATTTTGCTTCTGTTGAAACAGTAAATTTACAAAATGCTAAATTTCTTTCAAAAGTCAATACATAAGCTAACAACTATTAAATGCTTAAATTTTTGTCATTAAATTATCTATTGATAAGCATATGTTCACACCGAGACTAAATATTTATGTTGGATGAAATATTCTCATGTAAAACTTGTGCTCTTGCTGGGAATCCAACACAGGCTGTTAAGGTAGCAGAGCAAGTGCTCTGCCAAGTACAGTACAAGGCTGAATAATTTAGAGTTGTGATCAGAGTTAAGAAGAAAATGTTTTCTCATGCCTTAGATTTTTAAACATCAAATCTAAAACTGAAAATTATGTTAAGTCGAAACCTAATTGAAATCTAAGTCAAGCCTATATGCTGTAAGGCCTGACTAACCTTGCAATAGTTTTATGATCCATATACCAGTTATCTGAGTCATAGGTAACTTGATAGATACTCTAACAGAACATTTACATAAAGAAGACAAGAAGCTTATGACTTTATAATGTTGCTTTGCAGCTCGATAATGATTTCAGCTTTATTTTTTTTGGTCAAATCGTAGGTTCTTATATTTCCATTTTGCTCTTTCAGGCACAGTGTTTGCTGGGATAGGTAGTGTAGAGATGCTGTCTAATGGAGTGGGAGGAATGACATTCAGTCTAATCTACAAGGCCACTGTAGACTGGTTCCCTGGCTTTGTCTTTCTGATCATAGCCATATTCCTGACTACCATCTTCATACTGTCAACGTAAGAGCAAATTTGTGCACTTTTCAGTTATTTGTATCAGCGTCTTTATCATATTAACCAGAAACTTGTTCATTTATTTGTTATTAATTGATTGGTTAGTAAGTTTATCATCAAGAAATATTTTATAATTTGCAAATTGTATGACTTTTTTTTGCAAAATTGGTGAATATAGCAGTACATGTTATCATTCTTCACCTGTATTGAAATTTAAGCTCGTGTTAAACTCAAAAATCTTTGTTAAGCCCACATTAGAGGAAAAGTGAAATATAGTGGTCACTATTTATGATGATGGGAGCAGTGATGGCTACACTGTATACAGCTAGGTTAAAACATTGGTCCAGGTTTTCCATTTTTCGAACTCCTTCATGGGATCTGTTCATGCTTCGGATATCTCAGTATGAAGTAAAAACAGTTCAGTTTGTGACATTTCCTCACCACATTGTTCATGGGCCAGGGTATTGGTCATAGATGATTTGTTTACAGTTTTCATATGCTAATTGTAATGGTGGGTTTATCAGGTGATTGTATTTTTCTGTCTATTTTTTTGCCACTTGTCTATCGGTCAGTTTACTGGTTTCTACACAAGTAGATTTACAGGTAATCTTTGAGACTCTGGCCTTTCTTGATGCACTATGGCATCAGACTGTGCAATTTCCTTAATAGCATTGACAAAGCTTCCAATTTTAGAAGCAGAGTTTGAATTAAAGATTACGAGCTGCTTCATCAATCTAATCAGTCAAATGCTGTATTACTTAATTGTTTGTTTTTTTTTAACTAGACCTACTATAACAATGTTTTTTTGATGTTTCATTCAGAAGTTCATAAACTCAAAATCTTGGTTGCATTTTTGATTATCCTTCATGAAGTCATCATATTCCATGACTTTCAGATCGATATATGCAACTAAATTCTGTCTTGGCTATAATTTTGCTGCTTTGTAATTTCAGGATTCTACTTTTAAAGACAAGGAATTCCCAAGCACTTTGTCTTGAAGGGGCTTCCCATCCAGTTGAAAGGACTTCCAATTCCCAAGAAGCCTAAACTTGGTACAGATCTATGCATCAAAGTCTGCATCATGCAGTGATCGACTACAAGTTCCACCATCAACTCCTCAGTTCATTCAGGCTCAAGACAATGAAACACATTTCACCAAAGTCTAAGCATGGCTTAGACCAGTATTCCCCTTATTCCCTGCAGTAACAGATGTAGACAGCACCTTTAGTATAGTTATATCCACATGTATTACAAAGATGCTGGGGTTCATGGGATACATTCCGTGTGGTTCTGACCAAGTTTTTCCAGTCTTTGCTGGATCCGAGGAGTATAAGCATATTTTTGCTTCATTTGAAATGTGTTCCGTAACTCTTTGCAGAACTCTAAATCAAGTGCTCTCACTTGGTGTAGACCACCTGATTTACATATGCATTTCAGATCTGCAAGTGTTCACATGAAAGTTCTTGCCGGTCTATTTGTTAGTTCTACTAATTTTGGGTGTTTTCATAATATTCACTCACCACCAGATTTATACTGCATTGTTCAAGGGAGATCACCCCAAACTATTCCGACCACTGATTAACAAATCTGCACTAGATCTGACCACCAGATTTACAGCTGAAATTTACATAGATTATCTGTACATTTTATAATCTTAAAGATGATTTATATGATCTTCCTAATTTGTATGTATTTACATAGATCTGTTGGTTTGGGGAATATTTACACACTGTTTCAATGAATGCTAAATCAAATGTCATTTTACATCTTTATTTTTTTATTCCTATATTTTTTAATTGTTAATTGTTGCAAGTCTGTGTTCTACGGCAGTTGTAATTTATAAACATTTTATTATGCCTTATAAACCAGGATAGCATAGGTAATGTATTTCAAATTTAATATATTTCTGGATGAAAAAAGATGCTGATTGAAGTTCATACTTATATATGATAAATTTTGTTTTGCCCACCTTGGCAGAAGCTCTATATAGTGATCACTTTGGCGTCCTGTGTGTGTTCATACATCCACATCTGTCCACACTCTAGGTTAAGGTCAATGTTAATGTTTTTTTTGTTTAGAGTAAGTGATATGTTGAATCTTATTTACCTTCTGTCTGTGAAAAGATGGGCTTGACAGAAAGGGAGTCTCTTGTTTTAAAGACTTTTTGTCGAACAATTTCAGGTTCCATCACCACTCATTCTTTTCTTGTTGAAGGAAATTTTCATTTAAAATGTATTTATTCAATTTGTACTTTGATTCCAGCAATTATTTCACAACAGCACAAAAGTGACATTGAAAACCTTTCAGTGATATTTATCCTTCAAATATGAAATTACAAGACGGACAATGGCTAAAATCAAAATGGATCACTTATAGTGTTAGAAAACATCAGATAATGTTCATAAAAGATGTAGTATTCGGTTAATACTAAACTGTTTTATTAAGAAATCCATATATTTCATTTTATTTTCGTGTTTTTCTAATTAACTATATATTGTTGATCATATATTTCAGCAGTTTTAATCTAGTTCTTTATTCTCTGTTACATATGTATGTTAACAAATTACACATATAGTTTTGTTAAAAAATCATAACAAGAGATTAATAGTAAAGAATATGACCTTTATCTATTTGAAAGTGGTATTGTTGTCCCACTATAGAATTTCTTAACCAAACTTTCAAATACTTCATATTTATGTATAAATTCCAAATTTATAATAAGTTATATAAATTGTTTGGAAAATGTGTAATTCTCTTTCAGGATTCGACATTTATGCTAGTCAGGTCACCCAAAGCTAGGAAAAATGTTGGGGAACTAGTGGAATTTTGCTTGTAGCTAGTCTGTCCTAGTTGGGGGGGGGGGAACGTAAGAAAGAAATGGATGCAGTCTGGTCTGTCAAGTAGCAGCAAGAAACCAAAATAATGAATATGAAGTTCCAACTCACATCACGGGATATAACCAACTATGTTCCAGGTCATCAAGATGTTTGACTTTTGTGCACATGCATGATGATGATATAATCATTTTATGACCAGGACCAGATTATGTGAGGTAAGGCCCTTCAGTCATAAAACATTACTCAACATTTCAAGTAATATATGTTACTCCAGACTTGGAGATTTTATAAAACAATTGACAAATACAGCATTTTGAACAGTCATAAAATTTGGAGTCTAGTAAAGTTTTATGATTGAGGTCTGATTGGCTATTGAGTATTACAAATGGCTTCCCTCACAAGATACCCACGTTTTGTGTGTTATGACTGTGATCACAGTAATCTTATGTTCTGTCTTTAAAATGGGCCATAAATTAAAAATTACTGCGATAGCCCAAAACCTCTCTGCCTGTGCTGTGATGGAGAAATATCAGATCAGAATGTATCACAAATTTCAAGGTACTAGTATTTTAGGGACAATCAAAATCACCAGGGGACTATAACTTTTGAACCTCACTAGTCCTCTTGGCAAGAAAGCAAATTTGGCAGTTGTCAATCCATGTATTTGTGAGTAGAGTTGGGAATTTTATAATTTAAAAAAAAACTAACTTTTTTTGATAAACCAGATAGGTGAGAAAAAAGGTTATCCAAGTTAAAATTTGTAGAAAACTTCATTAAGATTATTTTATAGTAGTATAAACAAAGCAGATGGTGGATGCAAAATGTAATTTTTAATGATACTTTTTTATTAGTTCATTGTTATGCACTCTCAAACCATAATGTTTATAAGATTTTCAGTGTATACTCATGTATCCTTAGATGTAACCTTATAATGAAGTTGAAATATTTCATACATTGCTAACTTAATATCCCCTGTACCATGACCAGTTCATCTTGTAGACATATTAAATAGGCTTCAAGCAAATTACTCAATGAATACTAGTCATTTACATGCCAATATTGAACTTGGAAGTTTAAAAATAGTGCAATTGACTATTGGACCTCAAAACAGGTAAAATTATGGGCATAGTTTCTTGTTGTCTTTGTCTCAGACATATGAGCATGGTGAAATTATGGGCATAGTTTCTCACGTCTATCTGCATAAGCATGGTGAGACAGTTATCACTTTTCTGGTGATGATGGAGGCACCAGTGGTTGGGACTTCAACAAGTTTTGGGTTAAATTTTTTGCTAGTAATGTATCGCATGGGGAGGGAGGACATCATTGCATGGATGCAAGTAAGACACTGGGTTCCACAGAACACTTGTTAATATCATTGTCAGTTAGAATTGGTCTGACATAAGTTTAGATATCATATCCATTTCTCTAATAGTCTGAATTTTCTGTGTGATAACTCTATTCAATAATTCACTTTTTATATGCCTGCCATATGACAGAACATATTATGTTATGATCTTGTCCATCTGGTACCAGTTTCTTTCCACACACCGACTCTAGTTCTCCACCATCTACAGTTACCAAACTTTGTAGATGGTTTGCACTTGAGGTAATGAAGAACCCTATCGATTTTTTGGGTAAAAAAAATCACAGTGACTAAAAGAAAAAAAATGGTTTTCATACAAGAACTCGAGTTCTCTGCAATCTACAGGCATCATACTTTGGGGATGACTTGTACTTCGGGTAAGGAAGAATCTATTGATTTGGGGGTCAAAAGGTCCAGGTCACTGTGACTAAAGAAAGAAAAGCGGTTTCTGCACAATAACTCGAGTTCTCCACCATCTTGAGTTACCACACTTTGTAGCTGGCTTGCACTTGGGGTAAGGTTTGGATTGGTTTGGTGCTTTGTGGCACAGCAACACGAGTAGGTTATTTAGTGCCAAGGCAATTGGAGTAAAGTGCCTTGCCCAAGGATGCACCATGGTAGCTGACCCAGGCTGGTCCAATGGTAGGATTCAAACCCACACCTTTTCGGTTGCGAGTCCAGCACACTAACAACTGAGCCACCATGGCAAGGTAAGGAAGAATCCTATTGGTTTCAGGGTCAAAAGGTCAATCTCACTTGACTGAAAGAAGAAAATTGGTTATCACAGAATAACATTTGTTCTGCATCACATACATTGACCAAGCACTGTGGATGGCTTAATACTTGGAGTAAGGAAGAAGCCTATCAGTATTTGCATAAAAACATTCAAGGTCAAGGTCACTGTAACAGAAAGAAATAAAATGGTTTCAGCATAGTTTCTTGTTGTCTCAGAAATTTCATTTATCTACCATGTACCTGCACCAAAGTTTGTGGATAACTTAAACATTGTAAGAAAGAAACCTATTGTTTTTGGAGCCAAAGGTCAAGGTCATTGTGGCTGCTAGAGGCAGCCTGATTTTTGCATAACAACTTGGACTATATACCTTGACCAGAGTTTATGGAAGGCTTGTACTTAAGCTATGGAACAGTTCTATTGGTTTAGGGGTCAAAAGGTCAAAGGTCAGGGTCATTTTGGCTAAAATAAAAATGGGTTTTGCAGAATAAGTTTTGTTCTAAGGTAATTTCTTTGACCAAACTTTATGGATGGCTTGCACTTAGGGTAATAAAGTCTGAAAACCAGAGGTCACAGTGATGGTAAGTCTAACAAGAAAATAATGGTTCTGCACATTAAGTTTAGTTCAAGACCACATAATTTGACCAAATATCGTGGTTATTGAGACCCATTAGTCAATCATGACCAGTGACCAGATTCAACTGTATCCTACTAGTGCCTACTAAAAGGACTATTAAACATGGGATGGGTGTATAATGTGTCATTCATGGTACTCCTGTTAAATCCTGGATGAATTCAGTTTTTTTTTTGTTATTTTGAGAATATATTCCACATTGAAACCTGATTGTGTTTGTGTTTATCTCTTTCTCTTTTGCTTACCATAGTGGCCATGTTGGAGGTCAGATCAGCACCATTTTTATTTAGGACCACCTGTATATATTCAGTAAGAAGTGTTTGTTGAAAACACCATGTTGATATGACCATCTAGGAGGAATACAGTGAAACCCCGCGATAACGCGATCGTGGCGTGGCTCCCAAAATTTCCTATATTCATTCGCACATAATAAAAAAAATTCTTCAAAGTACGAGAAATAGTGTATAAAATGTGAATATTATCATTTTGGGGAAGAGATCGCGCATGAATTCGAGTATAATACGTTTGTGGCGTGGTTCCTGAAATTTTATATACATGTATTTTTCTCATACATGGAAAACAAATTTTTTTTAAGTACGAGAAATAGTGTATAAAAAGTTTATTAGTATTTTGGGGAAGAGATCACGTATGAATTCGATTGTGGCGTGGCTTCTGAAATTTAACAATTTCACCAAGTGTTATGCCAAAATAAACATTATCGGAAATGTTACTTATTACTGATCCATGAGTAAAGCCAGTAAGTCTTCTTTGTTTTTGTCTTCAATTCATTCTGTATACAATCTTTGCTCAAATAATAGCCGACATGTGCTTCTTCTTTAACTGCATACACAACCGAGCATCAGACAATGTGGTGGTTGATAAAAGATTCTCACGATTTAATAAACATCAAAAAACATAAGCCGCCAACACATGCGCTGGACTTCAATTCATCCTGTATACAATCATTGCGCAAATAATAGCCGACTTATGTTTTTTCTAATCTTTAACTGCATACACAACCAAGCACCAGACAATGCGGTGGTTGATCAAAGATTGTCATATGTGGGTGCTTATGTAGAGACTGAGCTTGGGCTCTGTAAGTAACACTTTGATCATCAAGTCTGTGAAATCTATTAAAGGATGCAACTGAACACATGTCAATTGTGCGGCAAGATCACGGGGAGTTCAAATAACCACTCTCTGTTACTTGGCACTGAACTAGTATCAAACTCGCGGCTCAATCAAAGGGTTGTCATGTGGGAAAGCAAAGACGGCTTGATATCAGATAGTAAACGGTGTTGATACCCTATTCATGCAATACATTAAACGTGTATACGTTGTTCTCTGAATAAAGTAAAATACAGTAAAACCCTGCAATAACGCGACCCCGCTTTTTCCGCGATTGAATTTTATGGACCCCAATTATCACGTTATTGCGGGGTTTCACTGTATATATAACAGGATTTTTAAGATGGCTGCCATATTGGATGTCCATGGGGCACCATATTTATGTAGGACTGACTAGACCTCAACCTGAAACTGTGCAGAGTTTCATGACTTTTCTCCATGTACTTTAGGATGACCAGTGATAACAAACATTTACAATGGAAGTCAGTTGAGAAACCATGAATAATGGATACCAGACACAAGACCATTGCATAAGTCTTCTAGTATTCAACCAGTAGAGCTAAAAGTTTGGAAGCACAACTCCCATATTCACCGAAGTAGTGAAGGTTTTTAAAAATACAAGATTATAATAGTATAGAAGTATATAAACAAGCATATATTCTAAGCCCTTTCAGTTTCATTGAAGGGGCGGGTGAACATATAGAGCAAATTGGAATATTTTTGCATCTTTAAATTTTGGAAAAGTCAAGAAATCTGTGCAGTTGGTGTTGTAAAATGTTTGCAATAAGCTAACTAGCAATTAATCTTTCCAGTTGGCGATGTAAAATGTTTGCAATAAGCTAATTGGCAATGAATCTTTGCAGTTGATGATATAAAATGTTAGCAGTAAACTTACTGGCAATTAATCTATGCAGTTGGTGATATAAAATGTTTGCAATAACCTAATTTGCAATCCCTACTATATTACTGTGTTTCTATACCAGCACAATGTAGTGCACCAAATCAGTATCAGATGTCATCAAGATAATATCTGTCAGAAGCAGTGCACAAAAGCATTCTTTTATAAGGAGAAGATGCCTTATTATGGACAAATGAACTAGAACCATTTCTCAAGCCCAATTGGCCATTTGCCCAGTTGAGGTTAACAGCACTACAGTTTTAAAATGTTTGCATCTGCGTCTGAAGAAGGGGCAAACCATTAATATAACAGCATTTCATTTATTCACTTTTTTGATTGCACATGGATTGTTTACTATGGTATACCAACACACAAAGTGTACATTAAAATAATACGTCGAGTTCTATCTCAGTGCTATTAATTCAATCTGTTAAAAATGTTGCCTTTAACAAGTTATCCTGAATTTGTCTGGTACCTGCAAAT
Source organism: Margaritifera margaritifera (assembly GCA_029931535.1). Classification (NCBI taxonomy): domain Eukaryota; kingdom Metazoa; phylum Mollusca; class Bivalvia; order Unionida; family Margaritiferidae; genus Margaritifera; species Margaritifera margaritifera. The sequence continues at coordinate 1,867,022 of JAQPZY010001362.1, read as the reverse complement.
AGCATAAAGAGAACAGAACTTAATGACAAAAACCTCTTGGGTCACAGGCAACCCATCTACAAATAGTGTAGAGGCAGTTCAAGGTCAATGACGTTCATGATTGAATGTAACCATGTAGTAGACCGCGATCTGCCATGGCAACATGCAACAACAGAGGTGGATCCATGCTGTTCATGATGGAATGTAACAGTTTAGTAGAACCATATCTGGATCTATGTTCACAGTGGGACTGTATCAATGAGCAAATATGCCACAGTGAATATGGTCATGGAATATACCGTACCTGATGACTCGGTGGTGGTTGGTTCAATTTCCACCATCTGATCAGCCTGGATCGGCTACAGTGATATTCCTTGGGCAAGGTAGACCCAGATCTGCCATCACAACAGATCAGGGTCCATGTTGTTCATGACTGAATGTAAGTGTAGTTGATCCAGATCTGCTAGCGCAACATACGACAACAGATCAGGGCCAGTGTTGTTCGTGATGGAATGTAAGCCGTAGATCTGGATCTATGCTGTCCACAGTTGGATTGTTTATAAAGGAACAAACAGACTACAGTCAGTATTGTGATGGAATATATCATGCTCGGTGACTCTTCGATGACCAAAAGGGTACTGGCTTAATTCCAAGCATTAGATCAGCCGCTATGATGTGTCCTTGGACACGGCACTTTACGCTACCTGCCTTGGCATGATATAACTTAAAAGTGTTGCCATGTAGTAAAATAAAGAAACAAAACCCAACCTAAAACATGTTAAAAACCTGTATTTAACCATCTTATGCTTGATCAAACATGAAAAATAAGATTGGCAACTGGTCATATATTTAGGTTTCAGATTACAAAATTTAACTACTTAGAATATTTGCGTTCTTTTTCCCATAGTCAAAACAATGCAATTAATTCAACTTAACATTCCAAACAATACATACATTTTTAAAAACAACAAATTCTAAATGTTTTTGCGAAACTCATTTTGTATAGGTGTGTGATTGCATAATTTTGAAAAAAAGACTATTCTTCATTACGAGTCATTGGTAATTATAAAACCAGCTCAATGCAAATATCAGACAAAACGAAGGCATAATCAATGGATAAATACATGTCAAAATAAAATACCTAATCTGTATTAGCATCAGATTAATTAGATGAAACAGACCTAATTAAAACAACAGCCTGACAATCTCAAAATGTCTCGTCTATAGAGGATCTCAGATGGGTAATGATTTAATATTGAATTTATGAAACAAGTTGAATAATTTCCAGCTTTTGCGAGCCTTGGCAAGCTTTATGGGTAATGATTTAATATTGAATTTATGAAACAAGTTGAATAATTTCCAGCTTTTGCGAGCCTTGGCAAGCTTTATGGGTAATGATTTAATATTGAATTTATGAAACAAGTTGAATAATTTCCAGCTTTTGCGAGCCTTGGCAAGCTTTATGGGTAATGATTTAATATTGAATTTATGAAACAAGTTTAATAATTTCCAGCTTTTGCGAGCCTTGGCAAGCAAAAGCTGGAAGTTATTTAACTAGTTTCATAAATGTAATATTAAATCATTACCCACTTGAGATTCTGTTTATCACATAGTTTTTATTTTAGTGGAAAGAGTTGGATAGAGAGAAGAACAGATGAATTTTGGCACTCTTTAAATTCTGGCTCAGACGATGCACCTTTCTGTTTTTGCTCATGAAAAAATAGCCCTAAACGTGAGTTGAATCAATAATGCACAATTCGATAACCAGTAACATTTAGAGATAGATTTTTAAAAAAAAAATATAATTCCAAGAGAAACTGTCTTTCCAAATCAATGGAACATTTGAAACAGCATAATTTTTCAACACTGGATCTCCCATGGAAATTCCTGTGTGATGTCACATAGTTCGCTCGCTTCGAGTAGCTGGCACTCCATATACATGGATTTTGCCAACAGTTTACAATGTTTCCACCTTAAGTGTCGATTCCACTAAAGCTGCATTCCAGATGTTGGATATTCTTGTGAAGGGATTATGACCAGATGCAGAAATTTTACTAAATCTGGACTATACAGGTGTTACTGTGTATAATGGTGATTCAAGATTTAATGTTGTTTTGTGACAGGATATTTGCATTATTTGATTTGGATGAATGTTGTGGTTGGAAATCTTTCTCTCTGTTGGGAGACTGGCATTTGTCCACATTCTTCTCTAAAAAAAGGCGAGTTTATTTACTCCTATAGGTTGACATTTAAACCATGCCTGTCCTGGGAGTGGGTAGCTACGATGTCATAGCCTCAACATGGTCAACAATGTAGAGGTACTTATATTAGTACTAGGAGTTGGGTAAAATGTACTCGTGTTATAGTTTTACATTGGGACCCTCCAGCCCTCTATCCATTGACTGATACTATTAATTTTATTTGTAACGAGCCCCTGTGGGTTAAATTGGACATATTCCAACAGACGTAACCTTTTTTTCTCCATGCCCTTTTAACATTCTGAATGATAAAAGTCCATCAATTCTTGTAGGTGCCAATACATCCATCTAAATTTATATTATTGACAAAACCTGAGGAAAATTTTTAAATCATAAAAGGTGTGGATGCATAATCTGGAGAATGATGTAGCTGGCCTGCTGGAATGTAACTGGCAGATTTGATAATCAAAATGTACTGACTTGAGATCACATTGTGTCTGGCCTGCTGGAATGTAACTAACATATTTGATAAATGTGATCCACTGATCTGAAATCATATTTGTGTCTGGCCCGCAGGACTGTAACTGACATTTGATATTCAAGATGTACTGATAAGATATACTGATCAAACCAAATACACAAAAAATAAAAAAAACGATTTATTCAAATTACATGCGACTTAAACATGTTAAACATGAACAAAGATATGCTGCTGTGATCAAGGATTCGTATTTTACATGTTGAATATAGGCAGTGTTGTACAATAGACCTTTTGTGCAAAGATAGTTAACAGCTGGTATGTACCTGTACATATATACAAACGTGTAATAGATATTACCTATTCAGAAAACAGGTTATTTGCAATGCTTATGTAATTACAAATGCTAGTTTTAAATAGCATTGACAGTGAAGGTCATAAGCTGCAAGTTTAAATTATTTTTCTGTTTAAAATTGGTTCAATTTATTGGAAATCAATAGGAAATGTAATTATAGCTGAATTAAAAGCAAACATAATTCGAGATTAAAGTGTGGTTACTTTTTTTTATTTTATGAAAATACATGTATTTCTCTCGAACAACATTCTTAGCTGCATTGTATTTAGTACTGCAGGGAACACAAACTGACATCGTGACAACAAACAAAATTTTGAAACCCTCTAATGCTTTCATACTATTGATACAATATATTAGTGCCAAACACTTGGCAGATGCAGTTGATTTTCAAGTTTTGAACTAAAGTATATTTAGAAGCACGGGTTTTTTGAAACTTAAAATACCTTTTTTGTTTTTGTAAACCAAATATCAGATAGTAAAGAGCACACATTTTCCTGGATTTTCCCTTTTCATTATCATCAATAGCTTCAGAGATATTTGAACTTGAAATTACAAATAAATTCCCAGTCTCGGACTTGAAAGTTGAATGAACTGACAAATCCTCAGTTCAGAGATAGCAACATCTACAATTAGCATATAACTTTCTATTAAATCAAAAAAATTCTTTTGAAAATTCTATCACTTTATAAGAGAGTACTTGTTGGTTCATAGTGAAATTTTCATGAAATCTGGGTAAAAGATAGTGACGTTATGATGGCTTTAATTTGCAAGTGTCGTAAAGTAAAACTGACCAAAGTGTTGGACCATCACAAGCAGCCTAGTACCGCAGACATTACTATAGAATACATAACACATTGTCTAGCTAGAAAGTGGGCAGCGGTCGATTGCAATTTTTAATCAATAAAGATCGACTGATAGCTGGAGGTGGATAGGTGTAGCCTGAGGATTCATCAATTTGATGCATTGGCATGAAGGAATGCAGGGGAGCATGAGGTTACAATGGCTAAAACAGCCAGCCATTGTAAGTTATAAAGTGTATAAATAGTCAATATTGTTAGACACAAGTACTAAAGTGATGCAGCTTCCTCGAGTTAACATTAAACTTTTACTAACAATATTAAAATGTGTCACAAGTAAATTCTTGTCTATTTAAATTTGTACCATCCACAAAAAGCACATGCTGAATGCAATTTTTAGCACATTGATAATTATACTGGTGGGATGGAAAGCTTCCTTGGAAGATACACTGTTGTACAGTCAATCACTGACTTTGTGTGCATAATAGGAAAATAAAATTTAAAAACCTAGTAGGTAGGCATCCATCACAAAATGAAACCCGATTTATACCAAAATTCCCTAAAAGTTCTTGAGATTTTTCTCTTCTGATCAATGGATTCAAAGGTATATGAAATACTGAACATTATTGTATACTTCCGAATAAATCTACCTACCATATGTACTCAGTTATAAGTCCAGTCCAACTGCAAACTGCACAGACTCAGATCTACTGTTGCATTATGCACCAATGGATCTGGGTCTATGCAGTTTGCCAGGAGTAATCAGTAGAGCAGACAACGTAGAATCTGATCTACCAGTGCTTTTTGTGACAGCAAAGCAGGGCCTATGTTGTTTGCAGTTGGACTTGACATAAGTACATACGGTATATGATACAGCACCCTTCTTCACAAGACTCCCTTCCTTTAAAACATGAAGGAACATAATCTTAGTAGTTTACATTATAATGTTGTTCAATTATCTAAATATTAAGGCAATCCCATTTAAATCTATCCTGGGGGGAGGGGAACACCAATTTTTTTAGGGGTTCCACCAACAGAAAAGAATTAAAATTATACATACAAAATAAAAAAAAGGTTCAGAACCATCTCCTACAGAAAAATAAGTGTTCCAAATCCTAGGTCAAATTAAATGGAAGAGCCATGACATAATGAATAAAATACTGTTAGCTCTGACCTTGATTCATATCTTGCTGTTTTTATATATAAGAACATTAAACACTGACACAAGCATAAAATAAAATACAGCATAGTAATTTATTTCAAAGTTTCACATTTGTGTCAAAGTTTAGTGTTTGTGTATTTGACTTGTTTGCATATTTACTGAAGCTAACAGTTATATTCCACATCTTAATAAATATTCAGTGTAACAGCATAAGAAAAACAAACATCATAGCACTTATCCAAAATAATTTACATTGCACATGAAATATTAAGTCTGGCATTACATTAAATACAGAATTCTTTACATGAAGAATGAATATATCTTGCATGCTGCATTTGTGACCAAAAAAATATGTCGCAACTCCTTATTATACCCCAAATATTTACAACTAACATTAAGGCAACAGTGACCTATATTTAGTCCAAATCCCCCTTCAGAAACTTGTTGAGCTAGAAAAATTCTCAAAACTTTGTAATCCATGGGTGAGATATTCCTAAAAAGGAGTTGGCAAAAGAATTTGCAGCAGAGCCAAATATAGGCTGCAATGACCAAATTCTTGCACTGAAGAATCTTTAGGGCAATTACATATACATAATTCAAGCTTCATGAGGTCTGTTCCATTAAAATATACATGGGACCATGAAAGCAGTTTTGAATTTGGGTAGTAACCCTAAGATGCAATTAGGGCCTTTCTGGATCCACCCATAAAATTTATTTCCAATAAAAGTCACCCACCAATTTTTTTAATTTTTTATATACAGGGTCAGAAATCCCTAAACAGCCATATTTGCCGCACAAATGACCTGATCATCATTTGCTAACTTGACATGTTGGACATTGGGCACAGGATGTCCATAATTATTCCACATGCTACTGTTTAATCATGTTTAGCCCATTTCCTTATATATATATATATATATATATATATATATATATATATATATATATATATATATATATATATATATAGTTTTACAAATTGCACTTAGTTTTTCTTTGGTAAATATCGATTTAAAATTAGAGTTATAAATCCAATGTGTATTTCCATATGACTAGCATTAAAAGACCAACTCCAGTTGGGTCATTATGTTTGTGATAGACATAGTGTAAGAGGGCAGGGCACTTTACCCCTATTGCCCTGGCACTATATTGCGAATAAACTGACTGGTCAGTCTCACCTTACTTATGCACACTTCACATGCCAGTGTTCCACAATGAAATACATATCTACACCTGACTACCAGATTGAGTGGCTATTTTTGTTCCAAATGTTAACAGGGAATTTCATTGGATATGAGGATTAGTCTTGCATCTTGTAAAACTTTATCCTGTCTTTACTACTGTGAATGTCAATAACAACATTAAGCTTTGTGGAGTGTGCAGTGGAGGGTGAGTATTTATGGTGGAGTAAAAAACAGACACATTTTGAGTCATTGTTGACATGTATAAAGGCTAGTGATGCCAAGAAATAGGTATTAACATGCCAAGGTGTAGACATGGCATATTGCAACACCATGACATGCGAAGAGAATTGTTACAAATAACTGTTTCAATCTGCATTATGCTTTGTTTCTTTCCTTATTTCTTTACATCTAGTTTTTCTTCCGAGTGCGTATTAACATTGACAGCGATACTCGTATCCTAAATACTACACTAATCCTTCACTAAGATGTCGTTAACAGGAGCTCTAAAAGTGTAGTCATATACAGGATCCACACACTTGGGTGAAATAGAGGCAAAATAGTTGCCTTATTTCACCCACATGTGCACTGTAAAACAGTTTCAATATAGTAATTTTCCTGATTTTTTATCAGTTTTTGTATCGACTGATGGATTATGTCTGCAATTACATTTCAAACTATAAGATTCCTCCCAAAAATTCACACACGAAGCATGAAGAAGTGAGTGAAATTCCATGCATTTATAGGCCAATCATGACCAAATTATTACTCTGTGGAGGTTTATTGGCTGATTGCTAGTATTAAAGATAAAAGAAGTTTTATTTCATATTTCATCCTGTAAAGGTAGGAAAACAGGATTTGTGCCTCGATATCTGTTGTTACTGTCTTTGGCAAAAACAGTCATACAATTTGCTGAAACAAACTAAGAAATTTTTAAAAATAATGATAAACTTCAATTAATATTTATTTTATATCATATAGCTCAAATGATTTGTAAAAAAGGATGGTTTCAAGACAGTTTTAAACATTGTAAATTTTGACCCCTTTACACTCACTTTCTATTTTCCAACCACTTAGTCCTTTTCTGGCAGGGAAGAGATCACTTCAACAAAAACTTTGAGTCTAGCATGGGCCCTGCTTATAGGTAAAGTTGCCCTTATACTTATTTATATCTTAAATAATATTACACTAAATTATGCAATAGGATCCATGTCTCTAGTACCTATCTTACAGTGTAGAGGTGTTCTATGTAGTAGCTTTCAGTTTGTTTTCCGTTTTCTTTTTGCAAACTCAAAATGGCATACAATTTAATATCTTTGTTTCAGAATACCATGCCAAAATAATGGTACATCAGAAAATCATGTCATAACGGCATATTAGCACAATCCTGGCTATACAGTGCCAAATAAGTTTAGGTATCACCCCCAAAAGGCATACAAAACAAAGATAAAGGCTAAAGGATGCACTCCTTAAAACACAAAGTAAAATTTTCAATATAAATCAAATTCTTTGAAAGTGTCCATGACCTTTGCAGCTAGAACATCATGAGATTCATCCCAGGGCAAAAATGTTGCATCCATTAGTTGCCTCTTTTGACAAGCAGGAGGAATCAAAGGGGCTACTTTAAATCCAGGTCCCACAGGGTGATAACAAACATGCATGACCATGTTTAATTTCCAACTTGTTACACTTGATACTGTTCAATTTCAGACTTGTTAAACTTTATACTTTGCTCATGACAACTTCCGCAGAAATGAAGCAAACACAAGCACAGTTTCAGAAAACTTTTAAATGTATCTACACTGTACATTTTACATCTTAAATACTGATCAAAAGTACTGCTAAAACAAAGCTAAAATAAAAACAAACAAAAATAAAAAAAAAACTTTTTCTTTCTTTCTATGTCTTTGATACAGATCACAAACAAATATAAATGAACCTTGACTATTGTATACAAGTGTAAAGGTAGTTAATGTTAAATTAAATCTTAAGCAAACTTTACAAGTCCAAGTATGTCCAGGATATGTTCTACAAAGTTGAACATCCTATCTGAAATTCTGTAAAATGTACAAACCAACTATCATCTGTGTACATGCACTTTAACATAACAACTTCTGCTAAAATATAATTAGCATGGTACCAGAAAACTTTTTCCATGTGTCTATATTCTATATATCAGTTACAGATCATAAGCACAAGTTCCTTGACTGTAAAAACATATCACATTTAAAATAAAAACAAAACTATAGTTACTGTAACAATCACTGGGTGAACACTTCATCAACTTCAGCAGATGCAGTTGAACAAGAACTGTCTCCACGGATGAAGAAAATGTCTTGCTAATACACATTAAAATGACCAGTGGCAACCAGGACTACTGAATCTGTGAAGCATGTATCAACTGTAGAATATTTCATTCAGGCACAACCACTCTGTAGAAAAATGGACTTTACACTCATTTCAACTTTTATATATAGCTCCAAAGAAATGACTTTCATCGTGATAAAATGATTGTGTTAAAACCAACCAGAAGCATATATTTCACATGTCAACAAAGTACATCATATAGAAAGAAACAAATACAATTATCTCTTCAAGGTTTACCACTCGGAAACATGAAACATTCCACATCAGCACATGTCAATTACATGACCTGTTTATTACACCATCAAATATCCATACCTTGGAGTAGAACCAAGTGACAACTGGAAGGACATTCTACATATTAATAACATCTAAAAAAAATCTTCAAGGGTGCTGAGATTTCTTAAATGTAATTTAAGGAATTTTGTCCATCCAAGTAAAAAAAAGGGACCTACTTCAGCTAAGTGAGACCAAAGCTGGAATATGCATCCACCATCTGGAACCCTCAACAAAAGACCCAGATCAAGCAGATGGAACAGATCCAGAGGAATGCAGCCTGCTTTGTACTAAAAAAAACATACAACAAGTACCATCCTAACAGAGCTTCTGCCATGATTAACACATTGCAATGACAATCATTACAACAACAGTGCATCTATGCAAATATTACCCTATTATATAAAGTCATCATTATCTTAGTAGCTGTACCATGCATCTACCACCCAACCCAAGCATCAGTAACATCTACAAGACACAACCACTCACAGAAGTGCATCATGTACCAGTTTTGCAGCATTGGACAGTTGCTCACTGGAACCAACTTCCTGAAAGTGCAGTGACAGCTCCCAGCCTGGACACCTTCAAATCTGCCATTCAACAAATGCCATTTTTGGGACTGACCATTTAATTTTCAGGAGGGGGGCCTGGGATTTGTTTGAAAAATAAATTCCAGGTCTCAAATACCTTGAAAAAATATTCTTGCTCTGATTTATAGCAACAACAAAAAAAAACTATTAGATCCATCATATTAGTTTAAAAAAAAAATTATCTTCAGTTAAAAAGACAAAAAAGAATATCCCAGCTCAAAAGAAAATCACAGGCTTCCCACCCCCAAAAATAAAGCAGTCAGTCCCTAAGTAGATACCATTATGAAATTATTTAAACAAGGTATATATGTTATTTTTTAAATATTTTTTCCACCCTGCATGCAAGTACAATGTTCACCCTTGGTAGTTGATGTCCATCAAACAGATTTTACAGAGCATTATACTGGAGTGAAGTTGAATACAAAACACTGCTATCAATCATTAGCCACTTGCATGTACCTCAAAATTCTATGCTGACAAAACCATGTGCAGGACCATTTCATTATGCGAGTGTGATCAAGAATACAGATGACAAAAATGACTATCTCAATAAATGGGAATGTCTCATTGTTATATATCAAGCTTAAAAAAAAAAATTCTGAAAGAGTATGAACTGAAAAGCATGGGCTCCACCATTGCAGTCACTAACCGGCTCAGTTCGGTCATTTTCACAGTGCTCCATGTATCTGAGAGCAGCTGAATGAGGCAGACTCAACTCGTGTGAGACTTAAATCAATGCAGACAACAATTAATCTTTGGTAAACAGTTTTATAACTGAATCTACTTTTAATTTACTTTTTGAAACGAAAAGAAATTTTTGATATTGAATTTAACTTTGTTTATGATTCAGTAGCGTTCACTGTGATATAAACTGATCACCTATCATTCTTTGGCTAATGTTATTCACGTAACGTGGTAACTGCATATGCACCTGGGACAAGGCTCCTCTTGTGACATCATGTTCTAGGCTTGCCCCAACCTATTTATAGCTGACCAGTGAAATTGTTTGTTGTATAGATCCAATCAAAGCGATAGACACAGAGATACCCTCGCCAAATCATAGACTGTTCACTCCTTCACTGCAATGCAATGCAAAATAATTTGCGTTTGATGATGGAATTTATAAAGTGGAAGTTTTCTAAACACATCTGGCTTGCACGTTTAAGCAGACCTCCCAAGCCACCCACAGAAGCGATTTTATTGAATAAACAACCAGGGCTGAAGTAATTTTGGATCCAATGACCCTGGCATATATTTTTTTAAACTGCTATCCCCAGATCCCATGTATATTTTAATGGAACAGCCCTGAGCCAAAGTTATTGGGCAGTGCTTGGTATTGTAAACAAATCTAAACTGAGTTTTTATCTTGATGAAACCTGAAGATTTGTTATTTCTCATTCATTTAGCTGCCTCTCTTTTAGCAGCTTTGTATATGATGAGCATTTGTTTTAAAAAAATTTGACAATATTTTACTTTACTTGCAACAATCTTGGTACAGGTTATGAGAGACCTGTAAAAGTGTTGAAAAATACATGAAAGCCTTCAAGAGCAATACAAAATCTGAGAATCCAACTCTGAATAAACAATAGTGTACTACTTCTAAAGAACTGAACTTTGGGCTTCAAACTTCAAAAGAGTCCCTTGAAGGGATTAATACTCTAGTGGCCAAAAAGAATTTCCAGGAATCCAACATAAGACTGTTTCTTCGTTTTAACTGCCGAGTATTGCAACCATCTGAGATATTCTTGTGGAAACTTCAACATACCAAATTTGGTAACAAAAATATTTTCTGACATGTCTGAGTTAAGATGTTTACATGATACCTGTAAGTGTTGGACAAAATTCTTTGTTATGGCCACTGATCTTGAACCTGATATCATCATGGTTAGAAAATCATTCAACTTGTCTCAATGTTAAAATATACCATTGTGATAAGTTAAATCTATAAATTAATAAAAGCAGTATCATTCAAGGTATTCATCACATATATCCACAAACTGGATTTAATAAAAATACCATATATACTCATGTATAGGCTGATACCAACTTCAAACTGAGTAGACCCAGATCTGTCATCACATAATGCGCCGGCAAATCTGGGTCTATGCAGTTTGTAAGGACTACTCAGTGGAACAAACAACATAGACCCGGATCTGCCGGCACATTATGTAACAGCAGATCAGGGTCTATGTTGTTTGCATTTGGACCCGGTTTATACGCGAGTACATACGGTAATTCATACTTGTCCGTGTTATCATGCTTACAAGCTAGTACAGTAAAAATCCCGAGTCAAGACCTCTGACCTGAAAAAAATGTCCAAGTGCTGACTATCAACTTTCTCGTTGTAATGCAACCAAATACAAAATCTGGTCAAAATTCACATGTATATGTGCAAGTCACTCTGTTCATAAGCTTCATGAAGTACAAAAATGCAAGCAATGACGTTAAACTTGACTCTGAGTCTGGTTTTCAGAACCAATTAAATATTGCAAAAAGTGCTATAGTGTAAACTCCATGTCCATGCCATAATTCATTCAAGAGGAGTAGTGATAACAAGATTTTTAAGATGGTTACTATGGTGCCATGTTTTAGGGAAAACCCCCAACGACCTTTTTCAAATTTTGGGAGGAGACATTTAGGACCAACTGCATATAGTGACAAGTGCTTTCGTGAAAACCCCATGTCGATACAACCATCCCTTCTAGAGCAGTAGTGAGAACAAGGTTTTTAAAGGCCCAAAACTGATCAGCACTATTTTTATTTAGGACTAAGCAGACATCATAAGAAGTCTTTTAGTTAAAACCCCATGTCAATATGACCATCCGCTCAGAAGGAGTAGCTGTAAAAAAAATTTCAAGATGGCCACCATAGTAGTCATATTGGATGTCCAAGGTGCCGCATTTTCATTTAGGACCAACCAGACATCAAAATAAGCATTTTAGTGAAAATCCAATGACAATACAACCATTCATTCAGGAGGAGTATTGATAACAAAATTCTGAAGATGGCCACTAGGCAGACAGATTAGATGTTGGATCAGCACCATTTTCATTTAGGATCAACTAGACATTATAAGAAGTCTTTTGGATAAAATTCCATGCCTATATAACTTTACATTCAGGAGTAGTGATAACAAGATTTTCAAGATGGCTGCCATGATGGGCATTCTAGATGTCAGGTCAGCACCATTTTCATTTAGGACCATAATACATTTTTTGGTGAAAACTGCATGTCAATATGACTTTTTGTTCAGGAGCAGTGATACGATTTTCAAGATGGCTGCTATGGTGGACATATTGGATGTCAGATAGGCACCATTTTCATTTAAGATCAACAACACATCACGAGCCTTCTGGTGACACCCCTCATCAATATGTTATTCAGGAGGATGAGTAGCAATAAGATTTTCAAGATGAACATTGTGGCAGCCATATTGGATGTAAGACTGGCACCATTTTCATACATCTTTTGGTGAAAACCCTATGTTGATATGACTTTCCATTCAGAAGGAGTAGCAGAAACAAGATTTACAAGATGGCTGCTGTGGTGATCATACTAGATGTCAGATTGCCACCATTTTCATTTAGGACCAACCAGACTTCATAAGAAGTCATTTAGTGAAAACCCTATGTCAATATGACCATCAATTTAGGAGAAGTAGCGATAATAAGATTTTCAAGATGATTGCTGTGAGGCCATACTTGATGCCCGAGTGGTACCATTTTCATTTATGACCAACTAGACCTATAAATGAATGTATGTGCAAAGTAATGCATGGTAATCATCCAAGTAGTTTAAAAGGAGTAGAGATAACAATCTTGTGCTAATGGGCAGATGACCGACAGACAGCCAACAGACAACAGGCCATCCTGTAAGCTCTCCTGGATTATGAACAGAAAAGCTAAAAATGGAAATTAATGTATATGGTGAGTAACAGCACCCTTAAATTCCCTTCTGTGAGGAAGAAAATAGCTTAAGTCTCTATGTTTGTAAGTTTACTCCCTGAATATGACAAAATCTGGCTAATTGCTACAAGCACATAAAAAGACTACACGTTGCAAAAGCACCATGAAAAAAAAGTCTCGTCTTATTACACCACAGATTACAAAAGTTAGCATAGTGGAACTGATGACTTTTAAATCCATGGAATGACCTCTCATCATATAGAATACAAGTGTAGTTTGTGATGGAGAACACAGGCTGATCAATCACTAAAATTGTTAGAAATGGGGAACATCAGTACTTTTTCCTTCATGAAAGCCAAGTCAGGTAGTGACTGAAGAATGCGTTGTGCCTCTTGGCTTAAAGCTTCATTCTGACTGGTCTGTTTAAATGTGCTGGTTGCCTTCATGTTGGCCAGAATGTTCACCAGTGGCTGCAGGGTTGGCTTTGTAATAGATGGTGGGTTTTCAACAAGGAACTCGGATTCAAGAGCTGAAAGGAAGAGGAAATATGATCAAGATTTCTTCTACCCTATCTTTTTATGAAACCGTGACATGGCTGGATAAATGGAAGAGATCATCAGAAAAATATTAGAATCAAAATATGCTCATATCCTGTAAAGATTATAAAGAAAAATTAGTAAAAAATACATTACAGGTCTTTACACTGAAACAAATAGCATATTTTGTTGCTAGGTTTGGATATGGCTCAAACTGAAATATCTGTGTCAGCTTCACATTTATCCTTTTACTCACTCATTGATGATGCTTCCTGGAACAAAGGGTTGGCATTTTAAGCAAAAACTTAAAATATACTCTACTGCTGAATGTTTCTGAATCACTACCATCTTACTGTGTTATCATATTACAACTCTAAACTATAAAAAACATCCATAAAAGAAGTTTACATTATATTAATCTGTACAATAACTGAATTATCTCTTGACATTAAAAATCAATTCAACTCCCTTAATGAACTAGAGAAGTTTAGCAAGATTGCAAGAAATTTAAAGTCTCACAAAAAAGCCACATTTTCACAAGACATGAGGATACAAAGGAAAGTGTGACAATGTCATAATCATGACACACAGTAACAACAGCTTGAGGGTTATACTGACAAAGAAAGTGTGGCAGACACGTGTATCATGAATGAGGACCTAATGTAACAACAGCTAGCTGGTAATGTAAACAAAAATGTGCAACAGGTCTATTGTGACAAAGGGCCAATTTAACAATATCTAGCGGGTTAAACAGACAAGAAAGTGACAGATCTATTGTGATACACAAATGACAGTCAACTGTAACAACATCTAGCTAGTTATACTGGCAAGAAAGTGTGACAAATAGGTCCAATGTGAGAGAGGGCACACGGTAACATCTGGCAGGTTCCATGGAATATAAAGAATAACAGGGGGACCCACTGTATCAACAAATAGCTTGTTACACTGATAATCAAGTGTGACAGACAGGCATGCTGCAACAGAGGGCCCACTGTAACAATTGCTAGCAAGATACAATGGACAAAAAAGTGTGACAGATAGGTCCACTGTCACAGAGGGGTCACTGTAACAAATGCCAGCAAGTTACACAGGACAAGAAAAGTGAGACAGACAGATCCATTGTGACAGATGGCCCAATGTTGGCCCAATGTAACAACAGCTGGTTACAAAGACAAAAAAATGTAACAGACTAGTCTACTTTGACAGAGGATATCTGATTAAAAGTAAAAGTTAGTGAATGTGATTACAATAAAAAGAATCTTAGTTTTGCATAAGAGTTCAATTTGTAGGAGACAGACATCCATATTATATCATTTGGAAAGGAAGAAAACCAATAGGTGATATACCATGGATTTACTTGTAATTTCATTTGTGCTTCATAAATCACACCAAGAATTTAGAGTATAGGTTATTCATCCTGCACAAAGATTTCTTCTGATAACACTGACCCCAATCAGAATAGTTTCTCCAAATATGGGCCTAATTAGCAATCTTTATTGTACTTGCTCATGTATTAAGATGCACCTAACTGTAATTTTGTATATACCTGGATCTGTCATTGTATATTGTGCCTGCAAATCAGTGTGTATACTGTTAATTCTACAAATTAAACATGATCACTTGTAAATCTTGCGAGTATTTACTTTTTTTAAATTGATATTTTATATAGCTAAGGGTCCAAGCAATTAACAAGAGTCCCTAGAAGAGAGTGACACTCTACCGGGCAAAAAGAATTACCAGGAAATCAAGACCATTTATTTCTTATAACCATGTCTACCATTTTGAATGATGAAAACGCATGATTTCAAATCATTTCATTCACTCTGCAAGATGGTGGACAGGTAAACAATTGCTTTGAAGTACTTTGTCCAAATGAGTGAATATCATATGATTATTCATTCATCTATAATTTATTCAACATGGATATTGTTCATCTCAGTATTTACATGCTTTTGGTAAATCCTCACTGTGACTAATGCTGCTAAAAATTTTAATATTTTTTGAAAATACTTACCAGAGTTCTGCATACAAATAAAATGGTGGCAAATCTAACAATGTCAATACTGCAGAAAATTTTAAATTGATCCAGTCTATTTGAGTTCTCTGGATTCACCCAAGAGGATATTCATGATGTGAAAGTAAATTCATACAGAAAGGCAATACCCAGATTTTATCCACATCAAAGAAAATCAAGACAGTATCCCTATCCATGTCAGGAACAACTCATCACTGAAGCAGATGAATAAACATAGGACTAATTTCCAACTCTACAAATACTCCTAGCAACATTAGTATGTGTCCAATATCACTACTTCACATGAAAATAAAGTTCCATGTACTGTATTCTCATCAACAAATACCATTTTATTTCAGGGCAGTGGATGCTTGGCTTGGTCTTATAATGGATTTCTTGAACTGTGTTAAGCCATAAACAATAGATCTAACACCAACACTGTGTCACCACAGCCATCCTCAGCTTGGCCCATAACCTCCACTCCTAAAAGTGCCTGCCAAGCAAGGCCATACTTAATTAAAAACTCAATTGGTCAAGAAGACACAAGCTACACAGGGCCTTCCTCTCCCCATAGCCATGAAAGACCCAGATAAACTTCATTAAAATTGTAGAAGACAATGCCACTAATCAAGATAATGAAAATCCACCTTCACCTGCACAGGCAGACACAAGCCACACAGTCCCTAAATATTAAATACCTCTAACACATCCCTCCCCAAGCCCAGGTAGACCCAGATAAACTTCATCAATGTGTAGAAGACAATGACACTAATCATTATGAGACTTCTTTCATACACAATGCAAGTCACAGTTCACAGTGCCATGGACAATTATGTTCTAAATGAATGACTTGATAGCTATGATCAGAGATCTTAATATATATGTGCATGTATGTATATGTGTGTCTATATATATATATATATATATATATATATATATATATATATATATATATATATATATATATATATATATATATATATATATAATTTCAAGGCAATCCTGAAAGTAGCTTAGAAGGAGTAGTGATAACTAACTTGTGCTAACAGATGGACGGACATCGAACAACAGACAGTGGATCAGCACCATTTTCATTTAGGACCAAGCAGACATGATAAGGAGTCTTTCAGTGAAAACCCATCCATTCAGAGGGAGTAGCGATAACAAGATTTTCAAGATGGCTGCCATGGTGGCCATATTGGACATCAGAGTGGCACCATTTTCATTTAGAACCAACCAGACAACATAAAAAGCCTTCTAGTGAAAACCACATGTTGATATGACCATCTATTCCAGCGGAGTAGCTATAACAAGATTTTCAAGATGGCTGCCATGGCAGCCATATTGGACATCACATCCACCTCATTTTCATTTTGGATCAAGCAGACATCATATGAAGTCTTTTAGTGAAAACCCCACATCAATATACCTTTCTGTTCAGGAGGAATTGCAATAAGAAGATTTTCAAGATGGCTGCCATGGTGGCCATATTGGACTTCAGATTGGCACCATTTTTATATAGGACCAACTGGACATCATAAGAAGTCTTTTAGTGAAAAGTCCATGTTGATATGGCCATCCATGTAGGAGAAGTAGCGATAACAAGATTTTCAAGATGGCTGGTGAACATTGTCTTATGCGACTCCTAGCTGAATATCTATCCTCAAGTAATAGCTATTACATAGAAGAGTATAGAATAAGTACTCTGACACCAATTGTCCATAAAATAATAGATGTAAGAATATTTAACAGATTAAAGTTCATAGACTCCTCATATCAAATGCACAGAGAAAAGTATTTGTTGGTGAGTGAATTTTTTCAGTAGGACACAAGTATTGATATCACTTCAGTTTTTCTCAACTGAAAGCATGCATGGCCAATTTATTGCAGGTTGTAATCACTAAAGATATTCTAAATATACTTTTTGCTGATTTTATCATTTTCTTACAAACTACTGTTATTGTGATATTTAAAATTGTATAGTAATTTTGTTCTCTTTCATTATTAAATAAGAGACATAAGTTGCAATCATGTTATTTTACATCCCATCTCTCCCAGAGTTCATAGCACTACAATACACCTAGGTAAAAAGTGATGTCATATTGATGACATCATATTGCAATGATCACATCATACAGAACTGCATAGCAAGAACTGATTGTACAAAAGCAGATTACCTTAACAGTGCTAACCCTGATCCGAGGGTACATTATGCATCAACAGCCTAATCGCACTTAGGAATATATTACAATAATAATAATAATAATAATAATAACAATGATAATAATGATTTTTTATTTAACAAGGATAGCTCAATTAGAATACATGTGTATCTAGTCTCCAGTGAAGCCCTCAACTAATCGATTTGTCTATGTATCAGAAAGTCCTAGTTCAGGAACAAAAAGCTGCATAATGATGAGCAATATTGAAATCGGATCTTGTGCACTAAATCAGAGAAAACATCAACTATGTTAAACACATAAAAAATAAAAGATGCTGATATGCACTGAACATGAACAAAGTTAAAGCAAACAGAGGAAGAATAACAAAACATATTATTGTATGATGGCAGCTTTCTCATCTGATCTTTCATGTGTTCTAAATTCTAGTACCCCATGACTACGCCATGCTCCAAGTTTAGCTCATATTCTATAGATGGGCATTATTAAATGCAATATTGATTAATTATGTCAGATGCCACCTCTGTTCTCTGGCAGAATAAGTCTAGATTACACTGAGAGGAAGAGAGAGTAAATTTGTGATATCGATTAACTTAGCGAATAAAATGAAAAGGCAGACATTGATTTTTGCTTGCAATTATCGTGCAATATGAACAATACAGAGAAAATATGAAATTGCAAACAGACAAAACTGAATCAATGCAATGAATAATCTCGATTACAATGAGAGAGTAAATTTATGAAATCGATTAAGCAAATAAAATTAAATGGTAGACATTGAAAATTGCTCTTATTTATCATACCATCCTGTACATGAATAATGAAAAACAACATCAAATTGAGAAAAGACAAAACTGAACCAACGCTAACCAGAAATTACTAGTATAGTTGCGAAAATTCAATTTGATGTATTGTGAAAATATTTTGCAGGTATAAATTCCACAAAGCTAACTACTTCTAACACAATGTGAATATGTCCCAGAAAATAAAACAATGTAACATTTCCAGGTAAATTTAGTTTAGACTGTTAGTTAGTTTAGCATTATCAAGGCAGTTTTCCTTCGGCAGATGAAGTAATGGCAGTTTTCCTTCAGCAATGAAAAATTATCAAGAAGCAGTCACATTTACATGTCAAACTGTCCGAAAATCATCCTTAGATATGGCATACATTTCCAGTGGATTTTCTTTAACAAGATCCATAATTAAAGTTATGTCCTCACTTTCCACCCTGCCTTAAAAATGGTCCAAAACATGTGACAAACTAAAGATATGTTCTCACTTTCCACCCTGCCTTAAAAATGGTCCAAAACATGTGACAAAATGATGCAGAATAGTCTTATTAAAAAATGCTCACAGCCCTGTCAATTGTACATGTACAAATGACAATGCTGAGGAATTTACAAAAGAAATGAGTATGATCATGTGAGCAGTCAAAATGATTGCATTCATGTTCAGTGCTCCATGTTGATCAGTTTGCAAGAGACACTGGTGTGATCACATGAGCAACTGGCTGCATTCACATTCAGTGCTCCAAGTACCTATCAATTTAGGAGCCAAAAGTAGAAATACTTGACAATTTTAGAGGCCATTTCAAATTTTAGGCCTACAAGCTCTAATAAATTTGCAGAAATCAATTTAGTGCGGAATTACTGGTAGAAGATGACAAAATTTGAAGGTTTTAGTTAAGTCAATTTAAAGAGTATTTATAAAAGAAAACCAGGTTGTTTTTAATAGTATACCTAGAGCTGTCTGCCAGAACTTTCAACAATCATCATCTGCTTCAACCTCAGGCCAGCCATTAAAATTCATTATTTGGAGTTCCATAAACCATACAAACCATCTCTCTACATATTGCTTGGCCTCAAGTTCAGTTGTAAATTTATTTATTTGCTTCAGATGATAGTTTATATTAATAACACCTTGAAAATTTCTGTATTTATGGTAGTTTAATAGTAGTTTTACTGCCTACTAAATTTTCAACATTTGTCCCCATGTCTGCATTTGTCCAGATCCATACCATTAGCTGCAGTTGATTACACAGGTCATGTATTAAACTGGTTACTTATAGGCTTTATCCAGACTCATCACATGTAAAAATAGCAAATTAATGTAGAACCAGCCGTCTCCAAACTGAAAAGGGATAATGCAGTGGTATAAATTGCATTTGTTGAATATTTTTAGTGTAAAACATATATAATTGTAATTAGAAAGTGCTGCTGCATGATAGTCCTCCATGTTGATAACTTAAATTTTTGTGCTGAAACCATTTTGCTTCTTTCAGTCAGTGACTTTGACCCTTGACCTTTTGACCCAAAAAATCAAAGGCTTCTTCCTTACAGCAAGTGCAATCCATCCACAACGTTTGGTCCAGGTCTGTGATGTAGCACCAATGTTACTGTGTGAAAACCATTTCTCCTCATTCAGTGAGTGACCTTGACCTTTGACCTCAAAGTCAAATTAGGCTTCTTCCTTACCCCACATGCAAATAATCGACAAAGTTTGGTCTAAGTATGTGATGTAGAACTAACGTTATTGTGTAGAAACAATCTGTATTTTTTCAGTCAGTGACCTTGACCTCTGACCCCAAAATCAATAGGGTTCTTCACTACCTCAAATGCAAGCCATCCACAATGTTTGCTAACTGTATATGGCGGAGAATTCAAGTTACTGTGCAGAAACCATATTTCTTCTTTCAGTCAGAGATGTTGACCTTTGACCTTTCAGCCTTGAAATCAACAGGATTCTTCCTTACTCTAAGTGCAAGCCATCCACAAAGTTTCGTGTATATGGTGGAGAACTCAAGTTATTGTGCAGAAACCATTTTTCTTATTTCAGTCACAGTGGCCTCAACCTTTGACCACAAAATTAAAAGGGTTCTTTTTTTATCCCAAGTGTACACCATCCACAAAGTTCTGTAACCGTATATGGTAGAGAGATTGAGTTATTGTTCAGAAACCATTTTTCTTCTTGCAGTCAACATGGCCCTGACCTTTGAGCTTTTGACCCTGAAATCGATGTGGTACTTCCTTACCTCCAGTGCAAGCCATCTATAAGATGTGGTAACTGTAGATGATGGACAACTTGAGTTATTGTGCAGAAACAATATTGGTATCACATGGATGGAGGACATATATAAAAAAAAAGAAAACAGGGGTGGAAAAGAGGAAAATCATGACACATGGGGGAGAAAAAATATGAAAGAAAGCCACAGTCATACAATAAATTAGTTCAACAATATTCTCTCATGTGATACTAGGTACAGTATATTGTAGGGTGGGACTCAAAGAATACTGAATACTCAGCACCCTATATTTCCCTACCAAAACCCTTTACACTGCCCCACCCTACAATATATATGGTATCCCAGTCAAGTATATCATCAAACTAATACGTAACCAACCATTCAAAAAGTATGGTTCAAACATCTAACATACTTTTCTTTAAAGCTTTCAACAGATTTTGCTGCCTTAACATGTGCAGGCAAAGAGTTCCATATCTTAACTCCAGAATATTTAAAAATACACTTAAACTGTTCAGTATTATGTATTGGATGTTTGAAAGGACTTTGTGAAATTAACTGTGAAGTATAGGGCCCATGATTTTGGTAAAAAAGTTCTTTCATTTATTCTTTTTAATTACAATTTCCACATTTGTAAACAAGTAATACTTTAAGAAAGCTTATTCGGTCACTCATTTTTTTAGCCATTTCAATTCAAAGAAATAAAGTTTCTGATGGTCAGTCAATTCGAGGTTAAACAATGTATTTCTCTTCTGAAAGGGGCAATGTGCAGTGTCTACACTGAAACTTTATTTGGTAAAATCAGTATCAGATAACCCTACTTACCACTACTTTTATTGATTGCCTCTGAATCCTGAATAAGAAAATCCAAATTCAAGTTATTGTTAGCTGAAAAGAAAGAAAGAATAAAGCAAAGTCAATGGCAGTTTTGATACACAATACAGTCTAGTCTCACTTACAAGACTTCTCTTCATCCAACTATTGCTGTAATATGACATCACCAATGACACAATATGTAGATGATAATCGTATTTAACTGTCAAATGTACCAAACTATGAAAATTATGATCAAAAGGTTCTGTTGCATCATTTGCCTCAAGATCAAGGTCAACACTTTTCTCTTGAATCATATCTAGAACATACAGTGTAACCCTGATCTACTGGCATTATCATGCAATGGTAGATCTCAGTCTGGTTTGAATCATATCTTGAACTTACAGCATAACCTTCATATACTGGTGTATTATTTGATGGCAGCCATGGGTCAGGGTCAAATCATATCCAGAACATACATCATAAACATCATCTACTTGTGTATTATTTGATGGTAGATATGTGTCTGGGTCAAATCATATCCAGAATATACATCATACACCTCATATACTGGTGCATTATTTGATGGTACATTTTGGTCTGGGTAGAATAATATTCCTGAATAAACAGCGTAAAGGTGTATTATTTGATGGCAGTCCTGGATCTGGTTGAATCATATCTAGAACATACAGCATAAACCTCATCTATTGATGTATTATTTGATGGCAGATCTGGGTCTGGGTCAAACAATATCTAGAATATACAGCATATCCCTCATCTACAAGTGTATTATTTGATGGTAGATCTGGGTCTGGGTCAAATCATATCTAGAACATACAGCATAAACCTCATCTACTGATGTATTATTTGATGCCAGATCTGGGTCTGGTTCAACTCATATCAAGAATATACATCGTAACCCTCATCTACTAGTGTATTATTTGATGGTAGATCTGGGTTTGGGTCGAACCATATTATGATGTTTTAAATTACATGAAATTACCTTTTTGAATCTCATTTGGTCTGATTTTACTATATAATTAAATGCTCTCAACCTTGAAGAATGCTGGTGACACAGCTGATGACATCATTATCTCGAAACAATCGCGTTAGATCGCGAGAAATATGGCGCACGATAGAATGGAACCGAACGACATCGGGTGGTTGGACTATATTTGATGGTAGATCTGGGTCTGGGTCAAATCATATCCAGAACATACCATGTAACCCTCATCTACTGGTTTAGTATTTGATGGTAGCTCTGGGTCTGGGCTGTTCAGCATGTATTATTACTAATAAAGTCAACATTGTTTATCTAACAGTCACAATACTGAGGTGTTTGTGATGGGCAAGTTTTATGTCAGATAAATAAGACCAGACTGTACCATACAGGTGAAACAAAAAAAGCCAAGGAAACTATTAATACTGGGATTAAAAGGAAGTAGATCTTCTCATCTTGGCAGTCTGCAAACTAATAATTCTTTTGTCATTAGGGAAAGTTCAAGCATTAAAAAATATATAAATGGGAAAAGTTACCCACCACCAAAGGAGTGGTACTGTACTAACGATGAATTGATTCAAGCATATAATTTAACTTGGTGGTATGAAAACATGGCCTGTATAAAGAATATAATGGATTTAAAAACACCAGCAACATAATCCAACTTTACGAATCATATGACAAGATTGTAACAGATTGTAACAGACACTGAAATGACCAAGTTAGTACATCCTATTTTTTGAATATATTTAAAAATCCCAGTTCAAAGTAAGTTTGCTACAGAAAACAAAAACTATCCAACTTTTCATCAGAAATTTGTTTGAATGCCATTATGTTACAAACCTTATAAAAATAGTACAAATTTGTACCAAAGTTTATCACTTTTAATATAAAGAGCATGTGATATCTTCCCCCAATACTATGGAAGGAAAATTACAGATTATTCAGCATTCTAACTATGATGGTTGAGTTGTAACTTGTATACCATATATACTCACATATAAATGCCAAAGGCAAACAACATAGACCTGATCTTCCATTGCATAATGCACCAGCAGATCAAGGTCTATGTTGTTTGTTCTACTGATTAGTCCTAACAAACTGCATAGATCTGGGTCTATGCAGTTTGCAATTGGCATTGGCTTATATGCGAGTATATATGGTAAGTTTAATTCTAAGAAAACTGCCAAATCTAACATTTCAACACATAGTAAGTTCTTGTAGAATGCCAATTTTCCAATCTAGAAGGTTCTAAAATGCAATTTACAATTATCTCTGTTAATCACGATAAGTTTCTTCCACAGTTTTTGCTGCTGTTAAAAAGAGAAACAATAATGATAAATGGCAGTCAAAGCAAGATGAGGTATACATTTGTTGTCAACAGTGCATACCATACAGTACACACAAAGTGTAATGACTATTTCCTGCACATGTCTGTGTAGTATCCACTGAAGTATACCCCACTACACAGTGAAATCTCCAGGATGTACAGGTGGAGTCCAGCCTGAGTTACACTGCACTGCTGGGTAACAGACTTCACTGATTTAAGACCCATGATGTTACCGCCTGCAGCAAGTCCTTTAGGTATCCACAAGCTGGTCAGGTAGATTCCACTCTTGATGTGGAGCTGAGTGAAAGTTACACCTCATCAGAGAAGTATAGCTAGAAACAGGAGATTTCACAGGCATAGTTCACTGAACTCTACAGTCAACAGCACCCTCTACCAGCATGTGTCAAACATGGTCGATACACTTTGTGCATATTGTATTTTTGCATGTATAACATGTGCCCAACACATCAGACTTTGATCTGCCATCACGTAATCCATACACAGATCAAAGTCTAACTGATGAGACTTAGATCTGCCATCGCATAATCCGAGGACAGACCAAAGTCTATGCTGTTTTTTTTATTATCCCTACAATTTAACGAGGAGGTATTTTGATACCCCTCTGTCTGTCAATCAGTCCATATGTCACCATATCTCCTCCTAAACATCTGGGTGGAAATTCACCAAACTTGGTATATAAGTTGCCAATGCTGTGACCCTCTATGAGAATGGTACTATTTTTGTGGTCCTCCCCTGGGGTTCCAGGTAGGGGGTCAAAGGTCAAATATACAAAAATTGCAATTAGCATCATCTTTTTCAATATTTTGTTACCAAACTTTGTATGTGCATTGGTAGAAAGAGGACAAATAATGTATTTAACAGCTTTTGAGTTATGACCCCTGGTCATGGTCTGAAAAAGAGGGGGGGGGGTCAGGGAGGAGGGATTGGGAAGACATGGAATATAAAAAGCACAGGAATTAGCCATGGTAAGAATATAAGGCATAAATGTAGCTTTAGTAACTATGATTTTAAGCAAATTGCATAAACCGAAATCTAAATCAATATTTTTCTCTGTTGGGTGTGTTATACATGAGCAAATTAGGTATGTGTTGTGACAAAATAAACATAAGGGTCAATACATAGGTAAGGTGCGAAATATTGCATACAACAATTCTGGTATTGGACTCATTACCTCCTCCCAGAGGGTTGACAAGCCCGCTGCTGCTCCAGTCAAACTGGGCTGGGGGAATTTCCTGAAAAGAAATAGGAATGAAGCCCAATATTACATCACTTCATGCTGATTTGGAAACTCTTAGGGAGGAATTCTGTACATCACATCATACATGAAGGTATAAGATGGTAATCACCATCATTAGAACTAGAACATATTAATACATCTTCTACAGCACACAGCAACCTCTATGCATGTGAACTTCATTACATCATTAACCAAATGATTTCTAATAGCACAATTACTGTACTTTGTAAGCAAAAGCAACTAAGCATATGGTTAGACTTACCACCAAAAGTTTAATTGGAAGCCTGCTGCTGCTGAACTATCTTAGTGAAACAGGTACTAGGTGCTATGTTGGGATTATTCATGACCTACATCTTTTAGTATTTCCCCCTTTCCCTCTGGACAACTTTTAGGACTTCAGAATTAAACAAATTCAGGGAAAAAAGAAATTGAAAAAAAAAACAACAGGATTTCTGCAAAGGACTCGGAATTTAAATGTACGCATCCTTCTTAAATATCATTATGGTACTAAAACTGTACAAACCATGTTTTCCTTGAGCATTTTCTGGTATTAAAGGCAAAAAAAAAAGAACACCTTTTTACTGTAAACTCTTTCAAAGTTTTGAAAAAATGATATTTTTGTCTCTTTAAATTTATGGATTGGGAAAGGGCTCCTACTGTTTCCACTGAAAGATTATTCTTCTTTGGGTTTTCAGATTTGTTGTTCCAGCAACCATAAAATTACTAAAAATTAATACCCCACAAAAGATTGTGAATTCACCATATTTTTTACCATGTCTCCATAGATAGGCCATATGGCCATTGCTAATAATTTTCATCTACTTTAAGTTGTTGATATTGCTAAACATGGGTCCCTCGAAGGGACTGATGCTCTACAGTCAAAAAAGAATTTTCAATAATCAAAGAAAAGACTATTTCTTTTTTTAACTGCTGCACATTGAAACTATGTCTTATATATTTGAGTGATAAGAAGATTTTCAAATTGGCCACTGTGGTGGTCACACTGGATGTCAGATCAGCACCATTTTCATTTAGGACCAACCATATATCATCTGAAGTCTTTTGGTATAAACCCAATATCAATATGACCATCTATTTAGGAGGAGTAGTGGTAACAAGATTTTCAAGCTGGCCATTATGGCAGCCATATTGTATGCAAGATTGACACCAATTACATTTAGGATCAACCAGATATTGTAAAAAATGTTCTGGTGAAAACCCCTGACTTTCCATTTAGGAGTAGTAGTAACAAGATTTTTAAGATGGCTGCTATGGTGGCCATATTGGATGTCAGATCAGTACCATTTTCATTTTGGACCAATTAGACATCATAAGAAGTTTTTTGGTGAAAACCTCATGTTGACATGCCCATCCATCTACAAGGAGTAGAAATAAGCAATAGTTTCAAGATGGCCACCATGGTGGCAATATTTGAGGTCAGATTGGCACCATTTTCATTTAGGACAAACTAGACACCATGCAAAGTCTTCTGGTGAAAACCACATGTCAATATCATTTTCTGTTTAGGAGTAGCAATAACAAGATTTTCAAGATGGCATCTATGGTGGCCATATTGGATGTTAGATCAGCACCATCTTCATGTAGCACCAAAGTCCTTTGGTGAAAACCCCATGATGACATGACCATCCACCTCGAAGTAGTAGCAATGACATGATTTTCATATTTGAAGTCAGTTCAGCACCATTTTCACATAGGACAAACTAGACATCATAACAAGTCTTCTGTTGAAAACCCCAAGTTGATTTGACTTTCCATTGTGGGGGAGTAGCAATACCAAGATTTTCATAATGGCCACCAAGGTGGCCACATTGATAGTCAGAGCAGCACCAGTTTCATTTCGACCAACTAGACATCAAGTGAAATCTTCTGGTGAATACCTCATGTGTAAATGACCTTCCGTTCAGGAGAAGTACATGTAGCAATAACAAGATTTACAAGATGGCTGCTATGGCAGCCATAATGAATGTCAGATTAGCACCACTTTCATTTAAGACCAACTAGGTATCACAAGAAGTCTTTTAGTGAAAACCCCACAATGAAAGGACCATCCATTAAGGAGTAGTTGAGGTAACAAGATTTTCATATTGGATGCCTGAGTGGCACCTTTGTCACTAGAACCCGGGATGAATGTGTGTATAAAGTTTCATGGCAATCCTCAATGTAGTTTAGGAGAAGAAGTGACAACAAACTTGTGCTAATGGCCGGCCAGACGATGGATGACAGACAACAGACCATCCCATAAACTCTTCTGGTCTATGACCAGTACAACTAAAAAACAACAAATTAAGCATACTGAACTTCTGAGCAAAATGCCCTCTGCTTCTTTGTGGTAAATTGTGACTATTAATCTTTCATTCAATCATCCTATATTTTATTTTGGAAGAACCTTCCTTTATGGTTTAATTAAACTGTCATTGGAAAAGAAATCATGACAATCAGTAGTGTATTGTGAGAAAATGACACACCAGTAACATGAACTTTTAGCTTGCCAGTGATTGGCACATGCAAGTAGAGTGATTGGCACATGTAAGTAGAATGAACAGTGTAGACAGGGTCTATGCTGTTCATTCTACTTACATGTACCACTAGATCAGGGTCTATGCTGTTCATTCTACTTATATGTGCCACTAGATCAGGGTCCACACTGTTCATTCTACTTACATGTGCCACTAGATCAGGGTCTATGCTGTTCATTCTACTTACATGTGCCACTAGATCAGGGTCTATGCTGTTCATTCTACTTACATGTGCCACTAGATCAGGGTCTATGCTGTTCATTCTACTTACATGTGCCACTAGATCAGGGTCTATGCTGTTCATTCTACTTACATGTGCCACTAGATCAGGGTCTATGCTGTTCATTCTACTTACATGTGCCACTAGATCAGGGTCTATGCTGTTCATTCTACTTACATGTGCCACTAGATCAGGGTCTATGCTGTTCATTCTACTTACATGTGCCACTAGATCAGGGTCTATGCTGTTCATTCTACTTACACATGCCACTAGATCAGGGTCTACACTGTTCATTCTACTTACATGTGCCACTAGATCAGGGTCTACAATGTTCATTCTATTTACATGTGCCACTAGATCAGGGTCTACTTATGTCTTTGATTAAACAACTAAGACTCTGTCTCCAGTTTCACTAAAGTTTTCAAACATTTTCCTGAAATTGAGAATCTGCATTATTTTGCTTATGATATTCTGACAATACTGGGGAGGGGGGGGGGTATAGAAGAAGCAGATATAGTACAAGGAATGAAAACTAGCTCTGAAGGTTTAAAACTGTACACATGGGAATACTTTTATTCTTGAAAGAGTCAAGAAATTCCTCAGATTTGAGGAAATTCCCATTTTTTTCCGATGAAACAAGACTAAGTTCACGAAATTCAGGATATTATGACTGCAATTTAATCCTTAATGCCTGCATAATATTCAGTGAACTTCTAAAGCAATTCCAAAGCAAGCAATAAGAAAGATACTGAACAATCTCAAATTGAAGAAGAAAAATTAAAGATGTTGAGTGAAGCTAGGGCCAGGTCTCAGACTCATTATATGACAGCTGATCTTAATCTGTTCTGTTGACAGACCGGAGTAGCTTTTACGGGTAAATATGGTACAAGGCTTATCTTACATCCAGTTGTTTTTAAAGCATGCAATTAATATGCTGATAGCCGAGATGCTTCTACATTTATTTTACAGTGTTAGTTTTACAAACAAAATAGTGCCACAACACTTATTAGTAACCTTGCTAATTTAATGTGAGTAAAATGTATATTAATACAGAGTAGAAACCACACCACACTACATGTACATATTAGTGATGTAGCCTTGCATTAATTGCCACATGACAGCATTATATTGACTAATGAGATAAATATGTACTATATCAAGTACACAAGCTAACGATGTCGTTGCAGTAAACTATTCAAGGAACCAAAAAAGTTATTGGTCTATCACTATATTAAAATGTCAATTTAACAGATGATATATATGGTAGCATCTTGGAATAATACTGGATTCTGGGTCACAGGTATTACTTATTACAATGGAGGCATTTGTTACACTATGTTCCACTTATGAATGGGTTTTTTTTGTACAGTAAGGATGCTCCTTACTTATGAAAAATTCATCATAAATAATAACATGAATAGAGCTATCAGAAGACAACAAACCTCAACTGCACATGTGCTGACTTAAACATAAACAATATACATTTGGTACAACCAACATGTCCAACAATGACAACTACAACATAGTGCTGACAAGCGTAATAATGGAGTTCAATATAGAGAGGAATACTGTGTAAAATACATCAACTAGGATTATGAAACAATATGCATTGTAACAACCAAAATATTGCTTTATAATATAATATTAATTATAAGATGAGTTTACTGAATAATATACTAGTGCTCACTGCTAAAGTGGACATATATGTATTAGTGTACAAGCTGCTAGTCATAGCAATTTACAGGATTGCTATACAGCCAAACACTAAAGGCACTACAACAGTGCACATGAAGTTAGTAAGCCAACTATACAATGTGGTCACTAAAGCAGAGTAAATGTTAGTAAGCCAGCTAAACACTACTGCAGTCATATTGGGTTATCTGAATATATTTGATCAGGTCACCAGAGTGCAATATAGAGGATCATTACTTGCCAAGGAAGAAATTTTAGTAACCAGAGTTTTCCTATTGCTCTGAAGATTTACTTTCTGTAATACATGAAATAAGCAGTGAGTAAGACAAATCAGAAAAAGCAAAATAAAATATTACTATTGTATATACTCGCTTATGAGTCAAATTCAACTGCAAACTACACCGACTCAGATCTGCTGTCATATAATGTACTGGCAGATCTGGGTCTATGCAGTTTGTTAGGAGTAATCAGTAGAACAAACAACATAGACCCTGATCTGCAGGTACATTATGCAAAAGCAGATCAGAGTCTATATTGTTTGCAGCTGGACTCAACCTATAAGTGAGTAGATACAGTAAGTTAATACCTACAATAAGATGAAACTGCAATAAATCTGTAACCATAAGG
This sequence comes from Margaritifera margaritifera, assembly GCA_029931535.1. Taxonomy (NCBI): domain Eukaryota; kingdom Metazoa; phylum Mollusca; class Bivalvia; order Unionida; family Margaritiferidae; genus Margaritifera; species Margaritifera margaritifera. The sequence continues at coordinate 1,836,511 of JAQPZY010001362.1, read as the reverse complement.
CAAATACAATCATACATCAATACTCCTTTTTTAAAAGAAATTGATGAAGTGAGTAAAATAATTTCTGTTTTCTGTGATCCTAGCCAACAAAAGATTTCAATAATTCAATGAGTGTAAAATTCAGGGTTCTCCAGGATGTAAAAATATGCCTATTTTAAATTTTGGACACAAGAAAATTATAATAGCCAAGTCATCAGTATAAAGGATTTTTAGACAAATCTGTCTTTTGTTTGATCTATTTCTACAAAGCAATCAATTGTGTAGTGTCTGGGGTAATACAATGATTGTAAATGGATTAGGTGAAGTCCCAATGGCCAGACTGTAATTGTCTTATCATCACTTCGATAAACTAACTAATTACATACATGTGTGTTCTGACACCTTACATTGATAAGAACTATTCAGCACACTTGGATCCATCATACTGTAAATCTTTCCAAGCTGTTTGGAACACTTGCAATTCATCCTATATAAACTATCTCCAAAACTGTATATGATACAAATTCTTTCTAATGATAAAGGGATAATTAATATGTACATTCTCTTGCTCATAATCGAAGTTATGCAAGATCTTGATGCTAATAAACCCAACGGATAAAAAAAAATATGGCTTCAAGAGTGCAATAAAGCCAGTCAATAAGATGCAAGATCACCTCATTAATATGTATCAATCTTACTCATTATTGAAAACGTCTAACATCCTGACGATAGAAGCATATATCCCAAATTTGATTAAAATTTGATTACAAATATAACAAGTTCAACCAATCAGATACAAGATTACATCATTAATGCTGTATATTGGTATGTATAATGTGAACTTTTTACACCTATTTTTCCTATTTTCAGGAGGGTGTGCGCATTTTACAGTAGAACAAAAAAAGATTTTCTTTGTTTGGGTCAGTCTGATGAGAGGATCATGGCATTAAAGCTGCCTACACACATCATGTCCTTGTGAAATAATGCATTCATTGCATTGTAACTACATTGTTACTACCCTTATTTATGAAATAATTAATGCTTACAAACCTCCATAGTCCTGTTCTTTGATTGCTTACATTAATAAACTCATTTAATTTCACATCATTGTGTAGTTTTTGTGCTGTGACTCAACCGGAAATACACACGTGACTGGTAACTTGTTCAACTATTTTGTCATGAATACTTTCATGCTGTGCAAAATACCGCATTACGGTAACATTGATACATATCGTGTAACTAAAAAATAAATGTAAGTGACAGTATACCTTTTTACAATTTATTTACGTTTCTTTGGAAAATAAACTTGGTTTTTATTTTACTTCTAATCTTAAATCACAGTATTGATACTTCTTTGTGACTATACAGTGATCAATGCTTCATTGATGTGCTAAGCATAAGAACCAAGCATTGTTCTGGTGAATTTACAATTTATATACTTTTCTTTGAAAAAAAAACTTTGACTTCTCATCTTAAATCAGTGTATTTGATACTTCTTTGTGACTATACAGTGATCAATGCTTCACCGACTCAGCATGGTTTGTCTAGGTAATGAGTGCCAGCTAAAGCTTTGATGTTCTAAGCAGAAGTACAATGCATTGCCTACCATATATACTCGCGTACAAACCAAGTCCAAATGGAAACAACATAAACCCAGATCTGCCACACATTAAGCGATGGCCAATCTGGGTCTGTGCAGTTTGCAGTTGGTATCGGCTTATACACGAGTATATACGGTAGGTAAATTTGCAATTTATTTACTTTACTTTGGAAAATAAACTTGGTTCTTTGTTTTATTTCTCATTTTCAATCACATTATTAGATACTTCTTTGTGACCATATGGTGATCAATGCTTCATTGACTCAGCATGGTGTTTTCACAGGTAATCTGAGCTGGATAAAGCTTTGATATGCCCAACATAATTATGACGTACTGTCTGGGTAAATTTTAGCTTGGACATTGAGATATATTTCAGTGGCATCATGCAAGTCCAAATAAGTATAAATACTGGACCTGAACTTTCACACAGCATCTTGTGTTTTGATCTTGAATCTGAACAAATATAGTCAAAGTATCAACATGGGCAGCATAAGAAACTCCTACATGAGAGCGACAAGCTAACAATCATAGCCACATACAAGTAGATATTAACAGAAAAGAACACAGAAACAGACAAGCTCTGTTTCATTGTAAACCAAGCAAACATCATTAACAAATGACAATCTGTGCACTATCCAAAATGGCGGAATATCGTTTTCAGGACGAAAATGAAGCCAAACATGTAGGGTATCACAAGTGTGTTATACACCACAACCAAGTTTTTCACCTCATGCTGGGTCGAAAATTTGGGTACACACTATTCGTCAGTGTGTGTTATATACACCAAAATATGGTATGCATGATCTTGCTCATTATGAAACCCATGCAATATCTTGATGACACAAGCCCATATTTTAAGTTTGATCTAAATCAGATAAGAAATATGGCTTCCAGAGTGGTAACAAGTTCAGCCAATCAGATGCAAGAGCAACTCAATAATATGTATGCATCTCATTCATTATCGAAATTGTATAAGGTCTTGATGATATAAGCATATATTCCAAGTTTTATCAAAATCAGATCAGAAATATGGCCTCCAGAGTAGTAACAAGCTCAGGCAATCAGATGCAAGATGACCTCATTAATATGTGTGGATCTTGCTCATTATTGAACCCATGGAAGATCTTGATGATATAAACACAGATTCCACGTTTTATCAAAATCAGATCAGAAATATGGCCTCCAGAGTGTTAACAAGCTCAGCCAATCAGATCCAAGATTATCTCAATAATATGCATGGATCTTGCTCATTTTCAAATCCATCCAAGATCTTGATGATATAAAAACCTATATTGCAAGTTTGATAAAACCAAGATCAGAAATCTGGCTTCCAGTGGGGTAACATGCTCAGCCAATCAGATACGAGATCACCTAATTAATGTGTGGATTTCACTCAATACTGAACTCATCTGAGATCTTAATGATATAAGCATATATTCCATGTTTGTTCAAAACTGATCAGAAATATGATCTCCCGAGTGGTAACAAGGTTAGCCAATCAGGTGAAAGATCACCATTAATATGCCTAAATCTTGCTCATTATTGAACTCATCCGAAATGTTGATGATATAAACCCATATTCCATGTCTGATTGAAATCGGATCAGAAATATGTACTCCAGGGTGGTAACAAGCAATTGTTGACAGACAGATGCATAACGGATGATGCAAGATGGATGCCAGGCCATACCATAAGTTCCTTTGGCCATATGGCCAGGTGAGCTAAAAACATAATATCTGAGGTAACAAAATGTTCTCAAAATCTTTTTTACTAATAATTTTTTGCAGTTTTTTTTAAATATAAGCTTTATGTGTTTCACAATGGATAAATAGATTATTACATCTTTACTAATTTCAAAAGAAAATTATGAAACTGGCAGAATTGAAATATTTTTCTCCGAAGCTTGCAAAAGATGAAAACACAACTTTATATATTTAAAACATACTAAAACATAGAAAGAAAAAAAAAAACAGTGCAGAAGCTAAAAGTAAATTAAAGCATACAATTGTTAAATAAAGCTGATTAAGTTATAAAATATGCTAACACTACAAGTAGCAGATGAAATTTTAGAATAGAGTCTGATCTTGTCCAGTGAGCTTTCAGTTATCTCTTGCATTTATATAACATCACAATGAAAAGTTGAGCAACTGCAATGACTTGCTATTGCAAAGTCGCATGCTTTTTTAATGCATATTCAGTCTTGCACCTTGAGCACGGGATCCCAGGTTTCCCATAATTGTTTGTCTTACGTCCCCCAAATCTTGACCCTGTGTGCCCACTTGGGCATGCTTTTTCGTCAAGAAAAAAAAATAAAAAAAATACACCTACAACTTTTCTTTAGTGGCTGTCCATCCATGTCTATGGTGGCGCTAGCAATGGCCAATGTCACTAAATGTGATAAAAATTGTAAGATGGCAATAAATATCCATTTTAAAACAATTTATCTGGCAATTAAAACATTTATCATTTGTGGTAGTCAACTGAGTTGCAATGTAAAGTCTTTGACTGCAGCATGTGTAATGTGTTTTTTAGGTTAAAGTCACAACTACAGCAAGAAAGATTTAATTTATTTTGAGGTTTAATTAATGACAAAAGAGACTAAATTTTACAATTTGTCATTTAATTAATGATTTATTAGTTTCAAAAGAAAAGTAATTAAAAATAAATGGGTATTTACTATAATGAGTGAATACTAAAGTTAAATGACAGCAAGATACAGTGTATGGCATGGACAATTCCATGGTACAGCTCATTTCATTAACCAGATATTTAAACATGTTAATGTTTTCATGAGTTACCTGAGCACATGACAAAATGTTTTCAATAATGTACGCCTCCAAGGAAAATATGATAGTACAGTGCAGGCAACAACGTTAAGGTGGAAAAACTACTGAAGCAAATAAGATCTCATTTTCTTTTTAGCACTACTAGTGCATTATCTGCTACAATTGTCCTTTGTCCTTTAAAAATGTTCTGTCTCCCAAATCTGGAGGGTAGGGGACACAGTGTCCCCTACCCTTGGGATCCCAGGTGCAACATTGCATATTCCCAACTGTATAGTCCCTCACTTCCCAGTACTCACCCCCACCACAAGACCGTGACCCAGGAGTCACAATGCAAAATCTGTCCTATATATGAGGTGTCTTCCTGCTACAACTGCATATATTAAGCCAAGTCAGAAAATATTTGAAAATGTCATTGTGCCAGGGCCCTCAGGAGTGGACACCAAGGATGACATATTTCTTTCAGATGGTTACCCCAAGGGCAACATAACTACAGAGTTTGATGAATATCCACCCAGTGGTATACGAGATGTGGTAATGGACAGATGGATGGACAGATAGGGTATTAAAATACTTCACCCCCACCCCCACGATAATGATTAATTTCATGTCATTCAGGGTTGGCACCAGCAAGCACCAAAATCGCCAACAGTGATTAGAATTCTCATACGCCATTTTATTTAAAGAAATACGACATTTTTAGCAAATTAAAATTCAGCAGCTTGTACTGTTGTCTGCAGACTTTTGCCTTGAAGTTTCTGATGTATGCTTGTAATTATTTTTTTCAAATTGTAATCTATTTTATGTAATACCACACTGCGCACTTAACAAATTATAATTTCAGAAATTTTAAGCTCATCATAATAAGTACACATCAACAATGTCAAAAGCAGTGTTCCCATCACATGTATATACTTTACGAGTCAACTCCCTCTCTCTATGTTGGAACCTCAATACTCTGGAGGTTCACAGTCTCTCTCCCAATATCGTCACACCCAATAAACCACAACATTTAACCTCCAATGTTAAGTGATAATGTTACACCAGGCATTCATGTTGGTAGGATACGAGAAAATCATGATGTTCAAGGTGGATTTTAGCAGATGTTTCACTCCTACAAGGCATGTTTGGACCGAGATACACACAACTGTGTTTGTCAGTATTTTCTAGGGCAAAATTTGTCAACTACCTGAAAGATTCTACCATCAACCTATTCCTTGAAAATCATGTCTGTTTATACCAAATTTAAATGATATCTAGGTTTTTCATTTTGGAAGAAAGTCTGCATCAGAGTGATAAGCTTTGTACTTATCAAAAGCGACTGAAATGGAATAATTTATATATGAAAGAGACAACACAGGAATACCAATGACTAAGCTCAGTACACCTCTCTCTTGATAACTTGTGCACAATTGGGTCCAAAAACATATACCGAAGAATAAATAAGGGTGCAAGTTATAGTGGGACCTATGAAAAATTAAGAAAGGGTTGGATATTGATAGTGAGAAGAGTGGAGAGTCCAGGGGGTGGGTGGGTGTCAGATTAAATGGCTAAATACTCATTTTATAATTGCATAGGGAATGATTGTCAATAAATAGCTTTTTCTGTATAAATTACCTTTATTTTCAAGCTAACCAATCTCTGAAAGAATGTTAAAAACACTACACTAAGAGGTTTCAACACACATCACACGTGTATCAGCAAAAACATTGTGTATCATGTCACTGCATTTTGCACGTGAATGCGGATACATTCTAGCATTATTGTTGATTCAGAAAAGAAACAATATTCTTCTTTTTTTTTAAAACGATGGATAAGTATTTTGAGAAACGACAATGTTGAAACTCAGTTTTTTTTTTGTTCTATTAGTAAAATACTGATGCTGTGATTTCACTGCAAGTAATAGCAAAATTCTGCTCATCCTTGAGCAGACCTCCTTGATAACATTTGCGAATGAGTAGAATAAACCACTGATTAATGTTACATATTTCAATTATGTTATTTACATAATAATATTTAAAACTGGTCGATTAGGCAATTGAAATGAGTTGACCTGACACATGACCATGACCGCTAGCACTTACGCAGGTAGGATTTTTGCATGCTATTTAATTTGTTAAAAATTCTACTCAATTTATTTGATCCCGATTTTATTCATGTTCAGCAATTAGCAGCCTACTCTTTTTAGTATTTTTTATAAGAAAAAATGGGATCCACACCTGCTCCCACATTATAAGATGATTTGAAAGTTAACCAGGTGCTATAAAATGAGGGAGTTGTGTACATACAATAGAAATTTTGTAGGACTGACAATAACTTGTATTTCCAAAATATTAATGCATATTCTATTTTGGTGAATTTAGAGACCGATACACATAGATATAAAAATTGATGTGATTAAATACAGCCACAGAAAGGTCTTTTACAAGCACAGAAAATATACACAACACAAGGTCAATAAAATCTGCAAAGTAATTAATCAATATGAGCATTCATTTTTTTTTCATCCTATATGATTTCCTGAATTGCATGTGGAGAAATTTCAGTACCAGTGGATTTTCATGAATTTATGGAGTTTAAACACTATGCAAGCTTAATTTTCAGTATATTTTAATTTTTCATGTTTATTTTCGAAATCCATTTAAATTCATTAATTTATGTTATGTTAAATTTTGACGATTTATTCCCAGGCAGCTGAAAATTTTCCCCATATTCAACTTTAAAAGGTAACAAGAATCAGTAATAAAGATGAAGGATAAATATACGACATACCTGAGTAGTGATTTGGGTAGGATCAGGTTTAAAGGTATCTTCAGACTTAACCACTGTTGGGGTCAGGATCTTTGTGGGCTCCAACGGGGTCAGGGGTACGTAGGATTGCTTCTTCTTCCCAAACAGCTGTTAATGAAAACAGTATCACAAGCTACTGATTAGAAACTGACATCAGTCAATTCAATGACTTATTTTCATAAGTTTATCAAGTTTATTTACAAAGCTGTCTCCCCAATGTCTTTACTGTGAAATCAAGTGAGTTACAAGATTCACTTGCTCATTAGCATGTGCAAATACTAGGTATCTTTAAACACTTTGAGCAAAAATGTGAACTAAAGATTGAATTTAAGAAATGTCCACATCTGTAATTTTATTAAGAGTAAATTTAAAATCATATAAATCTGATACTTTTGTTTTTACTTTGGTACTTCCCAAGATAGTTTTAAATTACAAAGGTGTACTTCAAGCTCAGTATGTTAGGGATACAAATTTGGTCAACAGTTTTCAAAGACTCTTAGTTCTGGAGAAATGTGGCCCTAGGCCATTTTAAAATCTGAAAGCAAGCTCTATGCCAACATTAAAAATACTGTAAATTCGTTTATTTTTGTGGGTAACACTGTTCATGGTTTTGAATAAATTACATTTTCATCTGTACTTTATTTTGTGGATTGGAGAAGGGGTTGTGTTCTATCCGCAGAAAGATCACTGACTGCTGGGTCTTTATATTTATAAGAAATAAAAAAAATTTGTTATCCCACAAAAATAAAGTTAATTTAAAGTATTCTATGTAGTATGCCCAGTGTTGTTTTACAAAGAGACCCTTTCATGGGTGACTAATCTGAGACTGTGTGGTACTCACAATGTTGCGAGTATCTATTTTGAGGGTGGAGAAGAGCTGTCTGTTCCAGGTGGATTCTGACCAATGATACAGTAAAGCATCTGTGTTATCCAGGTCCTTAATACTGCACCAAATATATGGCCTGTCAAAAAACAAGGCAAAATTACTTCCAGACTGACAATAATACTGTATATACTCGCACATAAGTCAGATCCATCTGCAAACTGCATAGACCCAGATCTGAGATTACATAATGCACCAGCAGATCTGGGTCTATGCAGTTTGTTAGGAGTAATCAGTAAAACAATCACAGACCCTGATCTGCCAGTGCATTATATGACAGCAGATCAGAGTCTATGTTGTTTGTAGTTGGACCCAACTTATATGCGAGTATAGACGGTACTGCAGCAAAACTCCAGACTGAGTTGGAAAAGTCATACACATTGCAGCCATCTCTATTCAATAAGAACAGTACTACAAATGTGAAAATTATCTCCTCTGCTTGAACCTTGTTTGTAGTATCAAAGCTATAAAAAAAAATTGTAGAACCAGCACTTTTATAGCTTTTCTGCATGTTTCAGTCCAAGAGTACTGATAACATAGGCAGGTTTCTTAAAGTTTTAATGTAGGTATTAGAAATACTTGGGTATTAAGCATGTTCAAACAATTATATTGCATAATTTGGTAATTTACACTATAATTACACCTGTATGGTGATCAAAGAACAAAAATGTCACTGCTGGAATTAAGGTAAGTAAAGCATTTTAGATTGTTATTTGACTTTACTGGAGAATAGTGCAGCAAAAGAGAACTACTGCAACATGCTGTGTACAACACATACAATAGAAAAGAATGTGATGATAAAGTTTATTATCTAATCTGATTATCATCTACAAATTCATTATGAAGCTGTATCTATAAAATATCAGTTTTGTGCCTGATAAAATGAAAAATTTTATTTAATGAAGGCAACTTCCTTCATTACAATTACCGTCTATACTCGCGTATAAGCCGATACCAACTGCAAACTGCAGAGACCCAGATCTGCCATCGCATAATGTGCCGGCAGATCTGGGTCTATGCAGTTTGTAAGGATTAATCAATAGAACAAACAACATATACCTTGATCTGCTGGTGCATTAAGTGATGGCAGATCAGGGTCTATGTTGTATGCATTGGAACTGAATTATACGCAAGTATATATGGTAACTACTGTCCCTGGAAGTAAAAAAAATCCCTTCTGATAGGTAAAAGTCACATAAAGTAAGTAGTTTCTTTCTTGAACCATATAAGAAATGCTGCATGACACGAGCATGTAATGCATATACATGTACTGTATATGCACTGGAACAATCATATGTCTCAACATCCCCCTCCTCAACATAAGGATAGAAGTAAACATTTATTTAATATTTACAACAATAACATCAAATGCACATTCGACACATTCTAAAACTAAAGTTCTTTCATCCCAAATCTTAGTTTTGAAACTCAAAAGTATGTGAATTTAGTGAAGACTAAAGTTATAAAAACTAGTTTTTGGAGTAAAAGTGTTTCTTCAATAATACCTGGTCATAATACATTAGGAGTACAACCACTACCTTGCAAATCCAGCCCTCCCCAGCTTGCTTTTAGCAACAAAAGTGTTAAAATCATCTGCCCACCTAGGTGGAATTAAGACAACATTGATCTCCCCTTGGATGGAAGGATTGGTGCCAAATTCTGTCAATAATTCAGTTACTAATGGAGCGGATATGCACGCTATATCAGGTTTTAAAATGTAACTGGGGGGAGTCTGTGAGATTGTGCCTGTATTATGACAGAGTAAGTATCTTCAAAGAAACATATTCCAAAAAGTGGTCTCTTCTTCAAATATGTTACCAGATCATACAGACACCATTATCTGTATCTGACCCCAGTTTCATGAGCGCAGACATTAACCAATGATGTGATGTGTCAGCCAAGATGACAGTGAAATGAATGTTAGATACCGCATGTACCGCGATCAAAACAACATCAGTCCTTTTGTTTACATTTTATCTTTGTTTGTTTTCTCTTAAAACTTGACATGGATAGCAATGGAAAATATAAGAAAGATGCAGGTAGTTCATGTTCCATCAATGGATGTTTAAATAATCACCGCAAACACAATTTATGGAAGAAATCAGTGTGTGAAATACATGGACAAGTGCATGAAGACTGCATGTTTGGTTCCATTTAAATTTCAGTCTATGCCATCAGATGGGCATGCAAGATTTTAAATTCCTGAATTCCAATCTTAGCAGGTAAGTTGAAATCACTGATAATATGACTTACAATAGAAATATTTAGAGACTGTTGTCTGGAATCTTTCAGAGAAAATTACCCCGGACTACATGTATTATTGATTCTGCAGAAGCATTTATTAAGTGACCAACTAATCTCAAATCTCAAAAGTAGAGGCGAGACTTACGGTGATTATAAATCACACAACACTGCCAAATATATGGTAGGAATATCTCCACATGGGCAAATTATGTTTATTTCAATTGGTGGACAGGCAAGTGATAAGTTCATAGTTGAAAAAAAAGCGGATTTTTAAATTACATTCTCCCTGGAGTGTTGTTGATCTAGATATGTAGCTAACATTGTTTTGTAACATTTGTAGCTAACATTGTTTTGCGGGAAGAGCTAGTGAAGATTCAGCTAAACTAGTAAATTTCTCAATCTACTAGTCCTTCTTGCTAAAAGGAAATTTATGTTATATTCTAGACCTGAAGAAACTATTTTTTTCTTATGAGTTAATGTTTTTTCACTTGACTAAAGGTGAAACTTGAACTGACACATAAAATGACTACATTTTATTGTCCCAAATCTGCAATTTAAATATATGCCACATTCATTAACATCATAACATGATTGAAAAATCAGAACCAACATTAAACTATAATTATATCAATTTATAGTCACAGACACATATATGTTTTGAAAGTCTTACTGAACAATAAGCAATCTTTTTCAATTTCATCAACTATGTGTGACATGTACGTAGTCTTGTAACATGGCCGGTTACATAATTTTCATCATACTTTACATTCACAAACTTGTGGTCATCTGCACTCAGCCCTGCAAGAAGTTTACATTTCCTAAAACCAGTGCAAAACATTGTCATCTGTATTTGCATATAGAACCCTCAATTCCCTTTCTTCTTAATAATCAGACTGTCATTACCACTCTTTTGGACATCATATTTCTCATTTGAAAAAAAAAAATCATCCGGTGTGGTCCAGTTAGCAGGCATTGGACTTTTAATTTCAAGCAGCATGTCTTCATTTAAAATTATATCTGGGGTCGCTGACAACCAGTTTTCCTGCACAGTAACATGCATTCCTTTTTCAAAACCAAAAATATCAATTAGAATTTATATATTGTTTTGCTGCCAATTCACCATGAAGTCCATGGTTTGTGAATTTATTTCCTACAAATTTGGAATGTAAATGTTCTCCTATAATAATTTTTACAATCAGTGGAATACTCTATGAGTATTTTTACACACCAATTAGCTTTGTTTACAGTCAATCCATTTCACAAGTGATATGGTGTACACTACTGCTATGCACATAGCGAGCGATATCAGTACAAAAGGCAATAATTAGAAAACGGTGTCTATACATTAGGAGAATAGGTAAGAGGTGGAGGGAGTTACATCCCCTTACCCTGGAGAAGGACCCTATCTTCGGTCGCATGATGTACGTGAAGCAGCTTCAAATCTCATGAGAGGCTAGTTAGCATAAAGATATGCCTGGATGTGGCTTGCAGGGAAAAGTGGCCACATCATTGTGAAGCTGTTGAACGACCTGGAAAGGTAGCCTGTTGTGCTGCAGCTGTAGGTCCCATCAGATCAAACTGAGCCTTTTGGAATGAAAGGTCTCAGAGATAAAAGCCGGAGAAAGTTACCTCTGATCTCAGTCTCACAGCCTGGATACTGTCAGTTTGGGAACAGTTACACCTGAATGCGATATGCGATGATAGTGGCGACTACCTTAACTTTGTGAGCCGATATGCACAAGAAACTTATTTGGTCTTGGGTCAGTCTTTTATACATAGAGCAAATAAAGCATTTTATTTTATGCTAGCCCATGAATTAGCGGATTTTCCAATAGATATAACTTTGATAATTCACTGGTCCAGGAGTGAAATACAATAAATATTTGTTCACTGCACTCAACAGACATCGCTAACATTATGAAACAAAAAATGTGACCAGCCATTTTGTCACTTGCTTGGTCGAGTGTTAAGTAAGGCCACCTATCATGCAAGAGTTCCAGGTTCAAATCCCACAACATGCTTATATTTTTTTCTTCAATTATGTTTTGCTTATGTGTATTTTACCTTGAATTAGGAAAGAGAATTATGTTACTACTGATATTTTCCATGCAAATATACATAAAACACAGCAGAACATATATGGTACACAGCTGACTTTATCACATGGGATATTGTAAGAAATTGGCTACTTCAATTTGTTATACATATTGCTAGCCAATATATTTTAACATGAAATAAAATGAAAATTTGCTTGTTCTGAGTGAATAATGGATATATTTCCTCTTGTGGGTGGCTTTGCCATTCGTGAAACTATAGAGTTTTTCACCTACTCAATGAAATATATCCGTTATTCACTTGTTACCAGCAAATATCCTCTATGTACAGGATGATAGGGCTTGAGCTGCGATATCATCCTTTCATTCTTTCAATAGCTGAAATAAATGAAATCCCACTTTTCACTGGCTAGGTATGCTTTAGATACCACTTCAAAAAACTTATGGAGTCCTGTGGACACCCCTGAGGCAAAGGGTCTAACGAGGAAAGAGGTTTCACAACAAAGAATTGATTCATACTGCACAAAAGCCTCTTCTTAGCAATGAAAACAGAAGTTTTCATAAGTTAAATCAAACCATCATGACTGCAGATAGTTTAGATTGCCTGACATGTATCTCACTGATTCTGCATGCTGTAGCTTGAAAGATTAAGATGCAGGTTTTGTATTAAGTGAGTCGAGGAGGTTTAAGACATAGGTTTCAATAGTGATTTATTCAGCCATGTCAGAATCCATGGTAGATTCCATTTTGGACACATGGTCAAAGCCTTCGGTTGGGACAAATCAAAGTTCACCAGAAGATTGGAAAGGTCTTGGTTTTGGACTATATCCTCCCTTCCATGATGACAAAACATATCGGAAATCATGGAATGGTAGTCTTTTATAGTAATGGGGGCTAACTTCTTCTCTTCAAAGTGCCAAAGGAGTAAGTTAACTATTTGTGATATCAAGGCTTTTAAAGGATTGACGTGTTTCCACTCGCACTACAGGAAGAAAACTCTCCAATTCCCTCGGTATGCTTTCAAAGTGGTGTGTCTTTTTGCCCGAACAATTCTGCCCACCACTTGTTGTCAGAAAATTGTTGTCTCCTGAGGGCGTGTTTAATATGAGCTAGGCATGCTGGGTCAACAATTCTGGGTTTCGGAGGAAACACCTGCATTCACTTTGCATGAATGAACAGGTGAGGAAAGACGGAGATTTTCTTGAGAATTTACGCTTTTAAGAATAATTTATCCATGATTCTTCCTACTTGGGGAAAGCAGTCAGAACCAGATGGCGCTCTTATTTCTTTGCTTTCTGCAAGACTTGGGGAATGAGAGGGGTTGGAAGGAAGGTGTATGCATCTAGACTGTTCCAGTTCATGGAAACAGCATCACCTACCCAAGCTTTTGGATCTGGGACTGAAGAGACAAAGCTGGATAGCTTTGCATTCCACTTTGCAAATAGATCTACACGTGGTGAACACCAGCGTCAAAACACAGACTCATAAAAATACTTAAGAGTGAACATACCGTTCAGATTGAATTAGCTACTTCTGTCAGGACAGCGAGTCTACTAGGACACTGAGTCTGCCCAAGATGTCACGGACATGGCTGTGGATTTGTCAATTATGACACCACCTTAGAAAATCCCAAACCAGAAGGCAGAGGTCTGGGGATTTGGTATTTCCTTGTATTACGATGTAATTTACCACAGTCGGATAGAATAAGAATGCCCTTTCCAGATAACGTCTCCTGCCATGACTGAGATGCTTTCACTATAGCCTTTATCTCCACGAGATTGATATGTAATGAATGGTCCTGAAGGGACCACACTCCGATGACTTCCCGAAATGAGTGCAGGAGTGCACCTGATTCTATAAGTGCAGGAGTGCACCTGATTCTATAAGTGCAGGAGGTGGGCATCCAGCCAACTGTGCTAGCATCCATGCAGACTGTTATTCCCTGAGGCTGAATATGGAAGGGAATACCTGCCGTAAACCATGTGAGGTTCTCCCATTTGCTCAGATGGGACCTCAAGTATCCTGAAACCTGAAACAGGGATTGCTTGATCCAGTGGGCAAAGATTTGGTTGCCACTGTGAAAAGAGAATCATCTGCAGTGGTCTCATAAACAGGCAACCCAAGATGACAAGGTCTGTTGCTGCACTGAGGAGACCCAATAGACATTTACAGGCTGAGATATAATTCTTTGAGAGAATAGTAGGCACTGCCAAGAAGATTTTCAAGGTACATTCTTGAGAGAGATAGACCCTGTGCCCTGTGAAATCCATACCCAAGTAGGTAAAATGTTGGGATGGGACAATATTGGATTTGTGTTTGTTGACAATAAATCCAAGGTGGAGCAGATGTGAAACAATGGATTTCATGTCTTGATCTAAAATATAACTCACCCGGTGCTTTTGCTGAATGTTGTCCCGGTAGCTGGAACTGGTGGCTCTGAAGTGCAAAACAATCCTGTCCATAATTCTCATAAGGACCCAGGGAGTGATATAAAGACCGCAAGGTACTTCCCTGAATTAGTATATTGTATCCATGAATATGAAATGTCCCTCCTGAACAGTTCTGAGAACCAGTCCCAGTGTCTCCATTCTGAATGAAAAGGTTGAGAGAGCTTAGATCTATGACCAGTGAAAATGTACCATGGTCCTTTAGCACCAAGAACATAGTAAAATCTCATTGAGTTTACATTTTAAATGATTTCAACCATCCTTTTTTTAAGGAGACTATCATTTGCTGCAGAATGTCTGCTCTGAATGGGTCTCTTGGGATGTCTGTAGCAAAGGGAGCCCTTGACACTAAGGGAGGGATGCTGAATGTAATCTGGAGACCCTCCATTATGATTTTCAAACTTCCTCTAATTGACCATGGAAGACCAGGTTGGATCACATTGGCTATCATCTAAGTGTGGCTTTATGGTGTTCCTTAAGGATTATGAATGTGGAGTGAAGGGCACCTCTTTCGGGTAACCGGACAATTCGGTGCCAGACAATTCGGCGCAGACAATTCGGCGCGGACAATTCGGCGCAGGACAATTCGGAGCGGACAATTCGGGACCAAAAAACGGGTAATTCGGAGCGGACAATTCGGAGCAAAAGCGCGCCGACATGCACTCTGTGAAAGATGTAAATAACAAAAAACATCACTTTTAAAATAGTTTTCTGAGTACTTAGCCTATAGTTCTTCTATGTAAGACCAAATATTACAAATAATAAGAAATAATAATTGTAATTTTAACATGTTCAAATGGTTCAACTAACATTTACTGAGTTAATTACTCTAAATGCTAATGTTGTATGCGATCCCTTTGTCTTTGGAAAATAATCGGCAGTCAGTTAAAGTTAATTATAATTATTTCATCTGAAAACATGAAAGTAAATTTTTTTTATCGCGGGCTACAGTTAGTTAGAATTGGAATGCGAATAATGGTCTTGGCTTTGGATTATTGAATACCACACACATTGTTTACTTTAACTTAATTTATACCTGCGCGGTTTTGTCGCGCGTCCTTTTGTCGAGGTTGTTTTGCATTGCGCTCATATGTCGGCACGCTTTTGTCCGTGCGCTTTTGTTACGGAGCCACTAGTTAACAATACGGAATTACGGTGGGATATAAAATGTGGAAAATAGTTATCATATGTGTGGTAGCTTGAGACAAAATTTGAACAAACAAATGCATACCCGTTTTAGGCATTATTAGTTATCACCGAAAAGGGCGAGGTTTATTTGTCAATCAATTACTAGTGCTTCACTCACTGTGTAACAGGCGGTGTCTTTGAAGTATGTCGCAGAGGCTCAAGTGTAACCGTTGAGAAATAAATTACTCAATTATGCAAAACTTGTTTGCGACATTGGCGAAGCCCAGGACGATCCCTGGCAATGTATTCATTTTTTATATTTTAAACGCAGTATAAACACGCTTTCAATTTTAAACGCAGTATATACACGCTTTCAATTAACCAAGACATTTCACTACACAATAAGTGAGTACATAGTTTTGAAACCTAGACGCTTTCAATTAACCAAGACATTTAATTACACAATAAGTGAGTACATAGTAGCTAGGGGGACCAGTGTATATAACCATGACTAAAAAGGTCAGTGGACAGACACCTTTGGAACTTTCAACTTGCAAGTCCAGCATCATAGTCTGTGAGACATTATGGATTGTAGTTAGTTATTTCGATAGTTTTAGTTTTAGTTTTTGTTTTCTATTTAAATTTTAACTATCCTATGCATAAATAAGAAAAGAGACTCATAGAAATGGCTTTAGAATTTGTAGAATCAGAGAAAGGAAAACGAATGCTGGTTTAAATATCCTGCTCTCATTTGTCCGCTCCGAATTGTCCGCTCCGAAATGTCCGCTCCGAATTGTCCGCGCCGAATTGTCTGCGCCGAATTGTCCTGCTCCGAATTGCCCTAGCACCCTCTTTCGTCAAGCTGTAAGCTCAACGATGCTATTATGGAACTGACAAGCATGTGTTGTGCTGCTATGTTCAGAACATGCGTCATCCACGAGATCGATGCCCAAGTGAAACTATCCAAGTTATGGATGGGCAAAGCTAGGCTGTGTTCAGTTGGCTGAAATATAGGCATGGATACCAAGTCAAGCATGGATTCTATTGCACAACATTTTGAAGCAGTTGTGTGCCAAGAAAGGACTTCCAGTTGACACAAACCAATGTGGCTTTTGACATTCCCAGGCATGCAACATCTGTGTGTTGATGGCTGGGACCTCAATTTGAAAAAAAAGGCACGTGTCTTATTGAAAGCCTTGCATACATTTTATGGGAGTCATCGGTGCGAAAAGAATGGTCTGTTGACATTTGGGTCTTGAGGCTGCCTCTCTGAACAATGTAATAAATTAGCGACTTGACCAGACTTTGGTAGCTGTTTGAATGAAGGCTCATCTTTCTTAACCAAATATTCAACTGATGCTGGAACTTTATATGCTGCCAACAATGTAGGAGATGGCTGGCAAAACCCAGGTGGCAGAAGCTTGAGAACTTCTTCGATCAATGCACAGAAGGCAGAGTCCTCTCTGGACATTGTAAGATTAAGTATGGAAGATGGCACTTATGTACATGATGCCTCCAACACAGAAGAATCAGGTGATATGGACATCTACTGTAATGCATGTGATGAAGCTGGCAAAGGACAGTGAATTAGAATGGGGATCTGGCCAAGTTGTGACACTGTTATCTCCAGAAATTCACTGAATAATTCGACAACTGAAGTGTCACTATAGCCAGTGCTAGTCCATACATTCTTGGATGCTGCTGCTGGGAATGCAAGAAGTCCAAGTTGTGACACTGTTATCTCCAGAAATTCACTGAATAATTCGACAACTGAAGTGTCACTATAGCCAGTGCTAGTCCATACATTCTTGGATGCTGCTGCTGGGAATGCAAGAAGTCCCAGACAGAGCCAGTGATAGGACTAGGACTAGGAATTCTGCATGTTGAGAGCTTTCTCTTTTTGGAAGCTAGGACCAGGTATCACTGATTCTGCTAAAATCAAACAGAAGCCAATTCAGTTTCAAATTCAACCTTATTATTCATCAACTCAAAACCATAACAACTGTATATCACCAATAAGACTCACAAATGAAGTATCCTGTGCACTTCGTATTTATCCAAATACTCAGTTCAGAAGGTGCACAACATGACAGCCTCTCCCGGGTCATATTTCAGCCATTTGTGTCCATGTTCCAACCATTTCTGGTACTTCGTTAGTCTCTTCTCCTGATCATATTTGCAAATTGCACTATCTCTTGTCAGCATCTGATTAATGCAGTTATAGTAGCAGCTGTGCACCTTACAAATACTTTCATATTTTTACAATTGTCACCTTACAATGCAATGATATAAATAGTAGAACACATTGTTCTGTATAATTCTGGACTATTGAGTCAGCAAATACAACCTTTTCAATTGGTCAATACTAGCTTGATACCCTATACCATTTCTTATCATCAGTCAGTGCTTGGAGGGCAGTACACCATACTAGTTCCACATGTACGAAGACTGATATGATGATAATCACACTAATTTACTTCAAGAGTGGACAAGTTGTTTAACACCTGTCCATTTATTGCACCTCGTCAAGTGCAGGATGTTCACTTGATAGGTAGTCAATTAACACAATAAACAGATCAATTAACTATTAATGGAAATGCCAACTCACAACCACTGTTTAACTGTTATTATAGCAACCAGCAGCAATTTGCACTGCTCCAAGGGATTACTGACACCTGGGTTTTAGTGATCCATCAGCAAAATCACTAACAGCAGGATAGTGGATTAGCATCAATTTTGAGCCCTGCTATAGGTACTGCCAAGCAGATCTGTTCTGGTCATGGAGGTGAGAGTGGGGCTGGCGTTGTACATAAAACCCATGATGATGTAGTCTGCTTAAACTTTTTCTGGACCAGTGAACTCTCTGCCGCCAAGGTATCTTCTAATAACAAGCTGTTAAATGAGGTGGCATTGGTGGCAATACTGAAGGAGTCCTCATCTTTGCTGGTGCATAATCTCTCTCTTTCACTCATCTTTGCTGGTGCATCTCTCTCTCTCTCTCTCATCTTCGCTGGTGCATCTCTCTATCTCTCTCTCTGTTTTGCACAAAAAATTTGTTTGTTTGGCCAAGACGATCACGCATACATTTTCTGACCATCGTGTCCATATGTCACAGGTTTGACCTGAATTGTTTGCCATACAAATGAGGCAGGTAACATGGTTTTCTTCAACTAACTTAAAATTCTTGCACCCCGTGCACTTTGTCCTGCTCATTGTGTTGACACCTGTAATTATAGACAGCAAAACAATGGCATATACAGGTGAAACCAGTCAAACATCACGTGCACTTAATGTGAAGAGGACACAGAAAACAAATTCAAATGTTCAAAATAATTACATTATGGCATGTTAATACTAGACAATCAATCAAAAGAATTCATATACAAGGTTGAGCATTGTGATGAACTAAATTACTATAGACCTTAGGGCCGGCAATTTAAATGGTACTGACATGTATACTGTAAGACTAAGTTTGACCAATAATGTCTGAATTCTTTGTCTATGATATAAAAAGCAAAAAATAGACAGAAATATAGTAGGAGTATACTTCTGTCTTCTGTGTGTGTGACAACTCCTTAGAATCGCTTAAATCGTTAAAAAGGCATAAGTGGTAATCAGTTTTGTGAGGTCTCCAAAAAAAGCATGCTTCCTAGCATAAGTAACTAAAGTATAGATCGAATTTGGTGCAATCCTTCTATCTAAGGGGAGATCACTCTTGTCTGCCTTCCATGAAAGTGGGCAGATTACTTTTAGCACCTTTGTTGCTAAAAACAAGCTTGGGAGTACTGGATTTGCAAGGTAGCAGTGGTGCTTCTAATGTATTATAATCAGGTAATGTATCTGAAGAAGAAATCTAAAACATAGCAGTTAAGTTATGATACAATTGGTCAGACCTGTATGACTCTGTAATTCTGGAGTTCACACAGTGGTCAAGTCTCTGTAGTGCATCCTCATTGGTTAAACACACACCCGATGGGAAGCATCCCACAACAGCCTGTTTCACTCTGCCTAGTTTGGTCTGAAAAATAAAGTGCAATACAAATTGTCAGACATATATGGTATTAATACCAAGAGACACACTTTTTGTTGAGCTCATCTTTTTATTTATCTAAGTAAATACTGTAACAATGAGTTTAATATAGTGTGTGGACAGACATATGACAAAAATGGAATAAGACAAAGGTTACTTAAATATTGGAAGAGTTCATGACTTCTTAGAAAATAATGACAGAACAAATGATACACTTCATAATTGTGCGCTGGAACAAATTTAATTGCATGTTATATAAAAAAAACCCAGATGAATGATCATTTAATAGGTTTGAAGAAAATGTTAATTGCATACCAGTTGAATTAGGAGAATGTGATAAATTCTTTATTTCCTTTGAAAGTACAGTAAAACCTGTATATAAAGAACAGTCAAGCCACATGCCAAAATGTCATTTACAGACAGGTGTCCTTTGTATACAGGGTCAGTACTCTATGTGCTTTACAGTTTGTATAGTTATGGCTCCGAGTTTTGTACAAAATGTGACAATTTAAAAGTAGAGATTCTTAGGGATACAAAATGATTCCTTCGTGGGAATATTATACTGTAGCAGTGAAACCAAACAATGAAATGCACAATAAGTTAAAAATGAAGCAAAAATTGCATTGAAAATATTAATACACTAACAAGCATTAGGACTTTTAATCCTGGTCATCAACAAATAATTTGAAATTAAAATGGCCAAGAAAATTCACTTAAATATAGTTAGCCTCATCTAAAGGTCAAAGATCAGCATGACATTTTTTTTATTCCAACACTTCATAGTGTCGTCAAAAATTATTTTGGGTGAAATCTAAATGTAAAATTATCATGATTTATATTATCTGTTGATATCTGTAACTTACAATCTTCCTTTATAAAGCAAATATTGCACTAACATAAAAAAAACTGAACCTTTCAATGATAATTGCCCTGAACCAGAAGCAGACAAGCTCGTGTATATGTAACTGACCTTTAAATTAATTTTTTTCCACTAAAATCCGCATTATATGTCATACCTCAATATGTAAGAATTTTAACTGCTAACATTATTAACATTATACAAAATTCGGCCAGATCTAGTACCCATTGTCACTCATGAACCATAAAATTTACCAGATATTCAGAGGGCCATTTTGTTTATCAGTAGGGATGCCAGCAGTGTAACTGTACTCTTTGTTTTATCTGACTGAAGCAAGATCGTACCAGTTATGAATCCATTGCTAAGTGAACTTATGTTGTTATGAGATCTAGTGGAAAAATGGTCATTGCTCACTGAGTAGTTAACTGTCAAAACAAGCTGGGCTTCACAAATCGGTATATTTGTGAGCACCTATGGCTAGCTGCATGGGAGGCAAATCTGCATGTGTTAGGTTATGATGTCTATTATATGCAATTTTGTTGACAAAATAAAAGACACTTTACGATGTCTGCATTAGACAGATGTCTGCAATATAAAGGCCATTTAATGAATTTCACTGGGATCTCTAAAACTGACAGTTATAAACAGGTGTCTGCTACATGAAGGTGTCTGCTAAGGCAGGTTACACTCCGACTGTAGTACAAATACAGTTACGAATATAATTTACCCATCATACCTTTGTAAACCTCAACAATCTGATACATGCTTAAAAGTTCCTTTTTTTATTTCCTTAATTTAATGTGGGTAATTGGAGTAAAAAAAACTTAGCTCAAAAAAGTGATCCATCATTTTTCTGTTTATTTCTTAAGGGATTACTGTGGACCTCTGATTTAACATACATTAGCACTTTGACAGATTCTGTGGGGACTAACTACTGTCTACCTCTGGTTTAGCATGTATTAGCACTATGACTGATTCTGATGGCACTAACTGCTGTATAGACACTCTGGTTTAGCATGCATTAGCACTTTGACAGATTCTGATGGGACTAACTTCTGCCCAACTCTGGTTTAGCTTAAATTAGCACTTTGACAGATCCTGTTGGGACTAACTACTGTATACCTCTGGTTTAGCATGTAATAGCACTATGACTGATTCTGATGGCACTAACTGCTGTATAGACACTCTGGTTTAGCATGCATTAGCACTTTGACAGATTCTTAAGAGACTAACTACTGTCTATTTCTGGTTTAGCATGCATTAGCACTTTGACACATTGTCTAATTGTAGCTTAAAAAAAATGAATCAACATAACATAAATCAATTTCTTTGCCACTCATTCATGTTCATAGACCTTTCTCCATAAGAAGATTATAGCTGTAATAAGCTGCTGTATGGACATACAGGTACCTTGGTACCGTATATTCTCGCGTATAAGCCGAATCCAAATGCAAACAATATAGACCCTGATCTGCTGTCACATAATGAACTGGCAGATCAGGGTCTATGTTGCTTGTTCTACTGATTAGTCCTTACAAACTGCATAGACCCAGATCTGCTGGCGCATTATGTGACAGCAGATCAGGGTCTATGTTGTTTGCATTTGGATTTGGCTTATACGCGAGTATATACAGTATCTTCGAAAGTCAAACTATTGCAAGCAGATGGGAGTTAAAAAACAAACATAATAATGCTCTGACAGCATAAAAACAGACCTCATATCCGAACATCTCTTAACATCCCTGAATGATGGCATGTCTGCACAAGAACATATATTTTATTTCAGCAGTTCCAGTTTTTTGGGGGGCTTTTTTTGGTGGGGGGAGAAAGTTACTGGATGTTGATGGCTGTAGCTCTAGGATAAAAATTCAATCAGCCGACTCAGAAAGTTTGGAGACTATCAGGTCATATGAAGCCTCTAATAATGAAACAATTTTATTACTATACCTGATTCTGTGAGGTAGGCTCTGCTGTGACCAACATGTTAAAAGATGAACTTGACACCATAGAGGGACTATGTGGCTGGTATCTTGAAAATGCTGCCTGGTCTTCTTCATCATCCTCATCCATCTTTTTACTCTCTGATGCACTTCTAAATTTACTACCAGCACTTGGTCCTAATGCACCCACATCAGAACTAGTAGCTGATGTTGTAGATGAACCAGAAGAAAATGCTGCCAAGTTATCATTGTTTGCAGTGTCTTGTGTGTCTTTAGTACCAAAAGCTGCAAATTCAAAAACTGTCTCCTGCTGACCTACCTTGGTTGGCCTGGCTGCCTGTACCTCTGCAGCACTATTTGACACCAAACTTTTGGAACTGAAGTCCCCAAAGTCTCCAAATTCATCATCTGCATCCTCTCCAATGTTTTGCTGAGGTTTCTCTTCAATATCATTCACCTCAGATTCAACTGCCCTTTCACTATTTGGAACACTGCTCTTAACATCTGAGAAACTATCCATGTCTCCAAAGTCACTCTCTGTTATAGTCCGTTCTGCAGGAATGACATCATCTTTGTCCTCAGGGCTGGAACAACACTCTTGTCTCACTTCATCATCATTGTCTTCATCTGATGCTGCCTTCTCCTCATCCATGAATGAATCAGCACTGACTGGGAAGCTAGCCCAGCTGGTATCACTTGCTTCATCTTTTGATTTGTAACATAAACCAACCTCAAAAGTGGCAAAGTCTTCAAATTCATCCTCTGAAATTTCCTCATCTTTATCAGGTGTTGCATTTCTGGCACTGTTGTCTATGTCTGAATCATTAGCGTCTGCTGCATACTGGCCTTTCTCATTTGTCCCTGTGTTTTCTGATTCCCAAACAACAGAGCTGAAATTTTTATCAGCATTTGTCTTTCTCTCTGTCTCGCTATCTTGGTTCAGATTTGTTCCTGAAGTACATGTACTACATACACTGACTTCTGACAATTCTCCTTGTTCAGCTCCTGTACCACACTCAATTGTGTCAGAATCTTGTACTACATGTCCAGCTCCTGTACCACGCTCACATGTGTTAGAATCTTCTACCAGAATGCTAGAGGCAGGGCAGCTGACCCCTTTGACCTCAAGCCTTGAATCATTGGTCCCAATACTGGAATGTATTTCTGATAAACTTTTTGAATTTACAGAATGACTAGAAAAATCCTGAAAATCATCATCATCAAATGCATCGTTATGTGACTGTTCCAACTGGTTTTTATTCTGGATGTTCACCCAGTAAGTGTTCATTTCCAGATCCCCCGACTCATTACTTCTTACAAAAGGAATGTCAGGGTTATTATTATATCTATCATCATCATTGAAATTTTCTGATAAATTTTCAGAAAAATATTGTGGCTCACTGTCAAGAATGTTCTTCTCCTGATCTGTAGGTGTGACATTGGAATGTGACATGTAACCTTCACTGACTGATGGTTCTGAAGAGGAAATATCTTCCACAAACTTATCACTTTTGTCCCTTGAAGATGCTGTAGAGTTTGTCTCTTCATCTCCCATGGTATCATCACCATCATCAGAAATTGTTTTTGTGCTAAATTCAGGCATTATGGTAGACTGCTGTACAGGTGAAATGTCTGAACTACAGAGACCAGAGTCTGTCATAGAACCACGACGTACAACCCCATCAGCTGGCTGACTAGATTCTTTATTTGTGACAAAATTTTCATCATCACCACTGGGAGATGAAGCATATGTGCTGTGTATGTCACCCTGATCCAACTTTAAATCTGATAATTTGTTCTTGACATCTGTAGAAATGAATACAAATTCAGGTCCTATTTCATCTTCACCATCATCAAATCCATCCATGATTCCCCTCTCTGATATGCCTTTTTCAGTCTGGGAATTTTCATCTTCAGGTTTAGAAAATTGTGAAACATTAGTGAAGTCAACATCTACTTGTTTAGGTGAGGCATCTTTTGTATCACTGAGTGAATTCACTTGTTTCTGACTAGACTCGAGTTCTGTCACCTGGTCATTTTCTGAATGCACATATACAATATCTGGATTGTGTTTGTGGTTTCCATGGAAGCCACTACTAGCTCCACTGTCATCTGCTCCAGTGAAATTTCCAAATTCATCATTATCATAGTCATCATCAGCTCTCCCATCATCATCTAATGGAGGGGGTGATGATGAAACCATAGGAATAAAACTAGACATGATGGAAGTTTGTCCAATAGCAGCTCTGTTACCTCACCATATTGTTTTTAATCTGAAAAGTAACAAAATTCAATGATTTTCAGATAAGGTTAATTTATCTGATGAGTCAAACTTGACACAAGTCCAATGACTAGTGTTGTATTCACAGGCTATTTCAAATGAAACTACCAAGTACTAGACCCTAAAATCATCAACAAAAATAGTAATGATATTAATAACACCAATAACAATAACAAGAGTCCCTCAAATGGGCCTGAAGCTCTACTGGCTAAATAAAATTTCCAGAAATCCAAGATAAGATGATTTGTTATTTTTAACTGTCGAGTGTTGAAACTATCAGAGTATCTCTGATATTCTTGAACAATAACAAGATTTTCAAGAATGCCCCCATGGTGGCCATATTGGCTGCAAGATTGACACCAATTTCACTTAGGACCAATTAGACATCATACAGGGTTCATACAGGCTTGGTTAAAGTGTTTCCAGCACTTTTCCAGGACATTTCATAAATTTTCAAGGAGAATTTTTACCCAAATAATTCCCCTTCTAAAGAAGTTTTTTTATCAAGAGACTTAAACTTTGGCTTGGCATATAAAATCTATATTGAAATAGATGCAGTACCGTCCACCATTTTGATCTCCACATGTTAAAATTCAGTTTTTACATAAAATTTTCTACTAACCAGTTATCATCATCTCTTTTCATTTTGTCAAAGTGAATATCACGATCAGCACTGCCTAAAACATCCATTTTCCCCACAAAAGTATCTATATTTTCATCAAAATTGGCATCAACATCACTGCCATCACTTGCCGCTTCAGTGCTGTCTGCCCTGTTGATCTCTGCACATTACAACTCATGCTATAAATCAAATTTTGAAATAACCAGTTAAGACCAACTTTGTTCATTTTGATGAAGTAAAGATAATGATCCCCACTGCCTAAAATGTCAGTTTTCCACATGAAAGTGTCTACATTTTCAACTAATTCAGCAAGCACATCACTGCCACCACTTGCCTCTCCAGTACTGACCACATTTTGATCTCCACACATTGAAACTCAATTTTTAAATAGTTTTTACCAGTTTGGTTTTTTTATTTAAACTCATGCTGTAAGTGCATGATATAGCAATTGTGTACTTGTAAAATAATGACATAAACGGTTAAATGCATACTTCTGCAAAGCGGTAGACAGAATGCAGTGAACATACATCTTGAATCATATCCCATCTGAAATGGGTCAACACTAAGTTCAAATGGATTCAGCATTCCTCTGCTACTATCCATCTTAAACCAAATGAAATGACAATCAATAGATTTTAAAAAATGCAACCACCTGATAGTCCCTGGATTAACTTTGGTAAGGAAAAGAAGTATAAAAGTAAATGATTAAAGCAATTACACTCTAAGCCGTTGAACAGTGTCAATATATGCTGCCAACTATGTGAGATATTCTTTAAAAATGTGTCCTCCAGTTCACCTGGTGATGCGGTTGGAACACAGCTACATGGCACTGATGCAGTCTGACGTCAACCCCCTCCTACCCTCATCATACATATCAGGGTCGACATCTTACACTGCACAGTGTGTACTACAGTAATGGATCACGTTCTGTATAAATGATGTTTTGCTCAGGCATTCGACTTTTTATGCCTACACAAAGGCAAAAATGACATACTGTACCTACTGATAACCTGATTTTCAGTCGACCAATAAAGGGGCAGTATTCCATTCAGTGCGTTGTACTTGCATATTAACCGGGCGCGATCATGACCATATCGACCGGTAGTGTGGGAACATGGTCTGGCATTCCTTAAAGGTGTGGTAACAAATCAAACTGTGTAGGCATAAAAAGTTGAATGCCCAAGCTAAACATCTGTGCCAATTTTATTACGCTAAACTAAATGTAGCTAGAAATAGCAGCATTGATGCTTAAATAGGTCGCGCG
Source organism: Margaritifera margaritifera (assembly GCA_029931535.1). Classification (NCBI taxonomy): domain Eukaryota; kingdom Metazoa; phylum Mollusca; class Bivalvia; order Unionida; family Margaritiferidae; genus Margaritifera; species Margaritifera margaritifera. The sequence goes on along the minus strand of JAQPZY010001362.1, from coordinate 1,809,607 downwards.
AGAAGGGAGTCCTCCCTTGTAGTATTATACACTACATGTATGATTTATAGGTAAATTGTAAACAACCATACGAGCCCCTGTGGGACAAGCACTCCCCATAAACATCTTTGAGGAATGATCCATATAATTGTGCTTTCTGCTAGATAGGAAAAATCTGTTATCTCGTTTACAGAGGGAGAAATACACAGTCTGGTCTATATAATTTAAAGATCCTCCTGTCAGATCCTTCATCTCAGTGAACGCACCTGTACACCTGCAGTGTCTGATGTCACTGTCAAACGAAGCACCTGAGCCTTATCTGTCAGTTTGTATGTCTTCATGCAATACTTTGATACGCATTTAAAACAAAAATATAACTAAGATATCAATACACTTAAAATCGGAGCTGCAAACTTTAGTAAATAAGTTCTAATAATACATTCTGTAACTTATACAGCTGCTGGCATTCCCATAATACAACCGGAAGTGTACACCCACTAATTATCAGAACAAATGACGTTTAAATAACTTATTCCGGATACAAGTCAATCAAAGATAAATATCCAACAGCCAGCAGCAGGTTGCAATCATCATCATCATCATCATCATCATAAGCGTAAATAGAAAAAGTCTACACGAAGAAAGACCTAGGAGTAATCATGGATGACAAATTAAAACTCAGTGAGCATGAATTTCGAAGGGTAGCCAAAGTAAACAAAATCCAGGGTCTTCTGCTAAGAACATTCACCTTCCCGAACAAAGAGATGTTTCTCATTCTGTATCAATCTCACGTGAGATCACGCCTTAGAACACTCCACTATAATTTGGTCACCATTTTTTGAGAAAGATAAGATTGTCATTGAAAATGTTCCGAAAAAAGCCAGAAGAATATTTAAATCGTATCCTCAGTACTCCTATTTATTACAGTTTGAATATAATGTATCTTCCATTGTTAGAATTCAGATGGGTAAGGGTACATAGTTTGCAGGTTTAAATTGGTAGAGATCATGTGAGGAAAGACAAATTGTCGCTGATGCAAAACGGTGCTCATTTAATCAAGTTCTTTTTGTTGTGTAATCCGGCTTTTGTATAGACCAATTATGCAGTAGCATATATTAGCGGGAGGTGTAATAAATTTTGGGAAGTTTAGCTATAATTGTTTGTAATTGTCTATATGTATCAAAATTGTAAACATGCTGCTTAATATCACTGAAACTGGAAACTGGACACACTAGCATCAGTATTGTTATTCCCGCTGCTGCTTCTCTATCATCATTATCACCATCACCACCACCACTACTTCAACTGTTAACACTACTGCAACAGTTACTACTACTACTACTACTATTACTACTACTATACTACTACTACTACTACTACTACTACTACTACTACTACTACTACTAGAACATACAAAAGGGGAGAGAGAACGAATTTAAGAAAGTTCAACCACAATAGTTTGTGTTCGCTTGTATGTATCTACATTTTGAACAACTGCTTAAGGTCACGACGCTATCTATTTTACGCACTACTGTTTTTTATTGCTGATGTTGCGGCTCTATCGCCAACACTGTCACCATCACCAATACCACAACAACACTGTCACCATCACCAATACCACAACAACAACAACTATTAGTACCACTATACGTATTACTTCTACAACTGTTACTGCATTTACCACTACTACAACTATTACTATTGTTGCAAGAAGAAGAAGAAGAAGAAGAGGAAGGAGAAATATTGCAACAAATGCTGGTTTTCTCTGCACAGTTACATTATTCTTGTGTCAGTTAAACACAAACATGATAGTTGATTCATTGCCTTTGAGAAGTAAGTTGTAAATTGTTGTGATTATATACGTTACATGACCGTTTGAATTGGTTTGGTCTGGTGTTTTACAGCAAAGTAACACAGTTAGGTTATTAAGTGTTGAGGCAATTGGAGTAAAGTTCGTTGTCCAGTGACACACTATGGTAGCCGACAATGGCTGATCAGTTGGTGAGATTCAAATCCGCACCCTTTCGGTCGTCCAGTCCGGCACGCTAACCACTGAGATACCGCAGCTCATGTGATCACGCGGTGGCTCAGTGGTTGGCGTGCCGGACTCACGACCGAAAGGGTGCGGATTAGAATCCTAACATCGGACCAGCCTAGGTCAGCTACCGTGGTGTGTCCTTGGGCAAGGCACTTTACTCCCATTGCCTCGGCACTAATAACCTACTTGTGTTGCTGTGCCGTAAAGCACCAAACAAAACCAAACTACACGTCGGCAATTTTAAGACCGCTTATTTGTTGTTATACACCAGTTTCACAACTACCACAAATACAACAACAAAAACTACTACTGCAACCACTGTTACATTCATTTCTGCATCATGCATCTTCTACTATTGTACCCAAAGTTAAACAAAATTTAATTCTACCGCATGATTCATCCATAATATAGGCATGACAAAATGTAGCCTTTTGCCCGTAAAATTAGTTTCATGGTCTAATTTAAGTAAGTGAAACTGAATCATAGGCTCAAGTTCAAAAATGTTTGGTCTACACTGTCTGCTTAGAAAAGTCCGTTCTGACTAACACAAAATTTACTCTTTGCACAGAATTAGAATCGTAGCTATTAAATGGAAATACTCTATTATTGATTATCGTACACATGGTTCAGTGATATAATACGAATAGAAGTATTTTAGAGTTTATAATATATCGTTTGCTTCGAAGTTTGATTCAGAAGCATGAAGGTATTTGCTTGTTATTTCATTTTCTATCTTTCATACTATTTACCTTTTTATCTCCTGCTGTTGTGGCAGACATTTAATACGAAAGTATTCTTCAAAAAGTAAAAACTATTCTATACTGTTATAGAGAAAACCATTTTTGTTTCAATACTTACTAGATACATGTGAAAGCAAACACAAATTCCGCAATGATAATTGGATAGCAAACGAGTTAGTTCTCTTTTCATGATTCTTATAATAGAAATTTGAGTTTACTTCTCTTACACCGTGAAAGCTCACTTTTACTTCCTACTGAGTTCCCTTGAGGAACAAAAATATGACGTTGTGATTGTTGTGCGACTTTTTTTTTAAGACCACCCCTCCAGTAACGCATATAAACCGGATATAGAATGCATTTCAGTAAGTTAAAATGCAATTTTCTGATTGTTTCTGTTCGTATATAAATTTTGAACATAATACATAAAGCCGTAGAAACTGGCACGCCATGCTAATATTTTATGCATAAGGACTGTTTATCCTGCTGCTGCTACTCTGTCACCGTCGCGACTTCAACTACTATTAGAACTGCTACCACAACAAATGATACTACTACTACTACTAGAAGCCGCGGTAACTCAGTTGGTAGAGCGTCGAACTCGTATTCCAAAGGTCGCTGGTTCGATAACCACCCAGACCAGTCCCAGTCGGATGCCTGAGTGTGTCCTTCGAATAGGCGCTTAGCTCTCATTTCCCTGGCGTGATATAGCTAATAATGTGTTAAAAGTGCCGTTAAAACCAACGAAAACAAATACTATTACTGCTACTAATACTTGTGTTTCTGCTGCTGGTACGAAAAGAACAACAAAAACTGCTACTACAAATACTATTACAACTATAGCTAGTACTACAACTCTTCTTCTTGAATACTTCTTTTACTAAATCTGTATAACTGTAGCTTTCAAAAGTTTTACATTGTCGACATTTTTGGACAAGGTTTAGTGACAGAACGCGAATATGCATACTTAAGCCTTTTTTAAAATCCGTTCCTTGGACTTGGAAATCAAATTTTAGCCTATATAGATTGTTATGTATGTTGAATTTATAATAAGTGTCCATTAGGTAAGTTGTACTTTAGTTGTCATTTTCTAAATAACATATTTACAGCATTTGAGTTCAAGGTCAGTCTCTTGTTTATATAGCATTTAGTACTTAGATTGGAACTTTCCATGTCTTGATGTGAGAAAAGTCAGGTACGCACAGTAATTTTCCATTAGAGTTACTCATATTCTAGAATATTCTGTCAGGTGACTTGTTTTTATATTTATAGAGCATTCGGTAAACAAGATTCCATTCCTATACTAAACTTCATGTTATAAAGCTCAGTGTATTAAGTATTTTATTTTAGTAATCAGATGTTAGAGTTGTACAAATCAGAGCAAATTCAGAGATAGGAATTATTTATTTGAAATATTCATTGGGATTACTAAAAGTGCTCATTCTCATTTTGAATTAATATTTTACTTTGGGATTTTTGTGAATTCATTCAAAGACATTCTAGGTTAAATCATTCAGGCATATCAGGGCATTCAAGACTATTGGTACATCAGGACATTCAAGGCTACTGGAATTCATTCAAAACACTCTATATTTACGACTTGTGATTAGGACACGTACGATTATTGGATTATATGGACTTTAATTCACGTTATTGTAAGTGTCTTTTGAATTTTTACTTTAATTGTCTAGAAATAAACTGCTTGTTGATTTTACTTACATTATTGGTTTCACTTTCTTTCTGTTACATATTTTTAGGCCATAGAGTCGTAACAAGATGCGAATAAGACCATATACTGTATGTTCGTATTTTTGTTTCTAAATTTTTTTTTTGTTTTGTTTTGTTTTTTGTATCTTTGTCTCTATTGTCCTTATTCATTGATTTATGCTTTTCTTTCGATAGATAATCGAGAACATTGCAGGTAATTCTTCGTAATCCTCTAGTTTTTAAGACATTTATAAACAGAACAACAGTTTATTCATAATCTTAGATAAGTATATTGTTAATTTGTGCCTTTATACTAATATTATAGTAGGCTGATACGGGGACATTGGGAATTTAATATTAGGCTGCCATTTTTAGGATTTGTTGGGACAAGGAGAAATGTAATGTTAAAAATGTCAGAAGGTTTAACATTATAAAGACAAGGGGAATTTAACATAAGTCCTTAACATGACATGTTCCATTGTTCTCATAATTATGGGGACAGAATAAGGGTACAAGGAGAATTTAACATTAGGCCTGGTGGGGCCCTTGGAGTACAAGGGGAATTTAACAATACGACGCCATTTTTAGGACCATATGGGTAGAAGGGGAATATAACATTAGTACATAGGTTTAACATTTTGGGACTGTATGGGTACAATGGGAACTGTAAGAGTAAACTTTTACCTGAGATTTCCTTTGTAATTGGATTTTGTTATTTTTTTTGTAATTCTTGTAATTTTTTAAATTTTTTTAAAACTATAACAAATGGGACAGTATGGGTACAAGGGAAATTTAACATTAGTCTATAGGTTTAACAATATGGGATGGTGTGGGCACAAGGGGAAATGTTATGTTAAAAACGTCCATATGTTTCACATGGTGGGTCGGTATGCGTACAAGAGGAAACGTAATGTGAAACTAACACCTACTGCCTAATACCCTCTCATCTACTATCCAAAACCGAGTCATCTACTATCCAACACGCCGTTTGGAGTGACCAACACCCACTCATCTTCTAACCAACGGATAGGAGTGCTCACACTTAGACAAACATACTTATACACTATCATAAATGGACTGGCAAAAGAGCAGGAGTGCTTAAACACATGCATAGCCTTCTATAGACAATAAGCCGGATGGAGAGAAGAACAAACACACACTTAAGGACAGATATTGGCTTACTTTTACAATCCAAAACGTGTATGTAGTAAGATGTGCCACTCGGGCGGCAAAAGAGCAATTATGGCGACAAACGAGAATTTAACATGGGAAAATTTATGGTCAAAAGTTTATATTGCCACTATGGCGAAAAGCAGGAATTGTTAATGTTAAATTTTTTACATACTATCCAACACATACTTTTTGATTACTATCCAACGCATACTTTCTGATATACTATCCAACACCCGCTGTTTGATTACTATTCAACACATACTTTTAGATTACTCTCCAGCACCTACTTTTTGATTACTATCCAACACACATTCTACTCTCCAACGAAAAGGGTAGGAGTGTTTGTACACACGCTATACCCACAAACACTCTATCGCACACAAGCAAGGGTCGGAGTGTTTAAAGACACGCTATACCCACAAACATACTATAACACACAAGCAAGGATAAGAGTGTTTATAGACACATTATACCCCTAAACATAAGAGAGGGGAAGGGTTTAAAGTTTTAGTTGGGTTGTGAACATAGACACAGACATACACAAACATACAAACAAAATATTGGCAATGTTATGAGTAGTATCTCTTTCTTCTAGAGATCTGGGTGGCCCTGAAAAGGGCCGTTTGGTTGTAGTCCGAAATCGATGATGTTGATCGATATCCATGACAACTACACGTCTCGGGTCGGGCTCGAGAACAGCGACACATCTGGTCCATGTATTCAGTTGATCTGTTGACTGAGAGATTGAGCCTAAATCAGGTTCGCTGGGCTCCGTCTTCCAATCCTCCTCCTCCTCTTCAGGATCCAATCTTTTCTCCCCTCTGCCGCAATTTTTTTCTATTCTTATCCAGTTGGCTTTAAAGCGTGGGAATTTCGTCTCTATCCTCTCCCGCTTCTTCGTCCTCTTCTCCGCTCATGTCCTGTTGATTTTCACCACCTCCTCATCGATGACTTATTTGATGAGTCCCTTCGCTGAATTTAAGGAGTTCATCTCCCTCTTTAAGTGCCTGAGATTGGGGTAGACCTGTAACTCTTCCACCCGGTCCAGGAGGTGTTGCACTCTCTCCTTTAGACTCACGGCTGTTGTCAAATTACCCACTTTATAGTGCTGGTTAGCCATTCTTCTTTATGAACGAGTCGACGATGAATGGCAAAACTGATAATGATGATGATGATGATGAACTTACATTGTAGTCGTTTTCGGCCCTTCGGCCATGTACGACTTATTAAAAATTGTACACAAGGTGTACTATTTATTTATGAACCCTTATGGTAGTATATCCGGTACTGAGGCAAGGAGATCCTCGCTGGGTGCTCCGTTGGTTCCAGAATATATAAATTTTGATTGGTGTGCCGAAAAGTATTCAATTTGCCGTCTTGTGGCTTGAATTTCACCAAAGTTTAAAATTATCACTGTACTGATGGCTGATTTAGTAGTATTGAAGATTGTTAGTAGAAAGACAGAGATTTTTAGGGAGTGTAATGTATTGGTATAACGAGTTTTCCTTATTAATTTTGTCTATGCAGCTATTGCAGTTAATCGGTTACTGTATTGTGCAGTGGGTCCTGATGGTCTGGGCGTAGGACCACCTCATATGGTTTAAGGTGTAAGGCGTATCTGTAAGTTGGGGAGTAGTTAATCCTTCCAATGTTTGCCTCCTTGTGCAGCTGGCCCCGATGATCTGGGCTTATGACCACCTCATATGTTCAATAGGGTGTGGGGCATTTACGAGTTTTCACAATCAATATAGCCACCTTGTGCGGCCGGACCTGATTGTCTGGGCTTAGGACCACCTTATATTTCCTAAATTTATGAGGTTGCATTGTTTAAGGTCTCTTGTACAGATTCCGACTCCTTTTGTTAGTTATATTGTTAGTAGAGTGTCCCATTACTAGAAAGTAGCTAAAGAGAAACAGTAGATAAGAGAAAGACGTGTATCTGCCTTTTTTAAGGCTTGATTGTTTTTGTTGCTAAGTGGTGCCACACTATATCGTTTGTTAGTTATTCTATGAAGTATTTTGGCTTAGTCTTAGAATATAACTGTACTATCTGTCCTTTGGTATATAGGTTTTTTCATTATATTAAATTTAGATTATTGCTAAATTTTGTTTGATTTGTCTTTTCTATGGGGGTGGAGTTTCTTTCGCTGTGAGGGCGGGGATTGGCTCGCCCAACCGCGAACTGATTCCCCTAATGGATCAGTCTACCAAACCCTTCCCTCTTTAGGCGGAGTCCCTCCTCTCCCGCGCTAGACATTTTCTGTTCCCTTTGTTAATGGTTTTATTTGCTGTAACTTGGGTGTGGATTTGATGCATTTGGCTAGGGTTATTTGGTCCTTTGGTCGGGTTTAAATTTTTCATCTTTTAAATCTATCGGAGATATACCCTATGTTATTCGAGTACACCGAATTCATGTTGCTGCTTGGTGTTGTTAGGAACTCCGCGTACTTGTCTGGGGCTTTTAGTAGTTTCTGTCTATCCTGGAATTGTATTATTTCTGTCCTGTATTTGGGGTATTCATTGAATATGTGGATAAGGGTTTCTTGGATGGGGCAGTTTATACCTAACGCTTTTATATCTGGTATAAATCTTCCAAAGCTACTTGATAGTATTGTTTTGCCAGTTCTAATTCTATTTATGACTTTGGAGTCATGTGGGTTTCCTAGGTTAGGGGAGTTATCCCCTCCCCCCTGCCATTTGTTATCAATTTTTTGCCTAATCGTACTATATATTTCCTGGACGCTGTAATCCAAGGGCTCTTCCGCATCATTTAGGTCCTTTTAGCTTCATTGTTTGCCCTTTCCTTTCCTGGTATGTCAGTGTGGGAGGGCACCCAGATACATTCTATGGCATGATTGTTTTGTTCCAGGATTTTGAGTCTCAAGTAGACTTCTCGCGACAGATTTTCTCTACTGTCAGAGTTACTTGATTCCAGGGATCGCAGCACACCGAGGGAGTCACTAACTATAACTGCTTTGGGTGTGTGGTTTACTTGTGTCCATTTAATTGCTTCGTTGATGGCCCAAAATTCGACCGTGTAAATGGAGCAGCTATCAGGTAGCTTCTTCCCCAGTGGTATGCCCTTCTTCGGAATTACCACTGCAGTTGCAGTTCGTCCTGGGTCTGGGGATTTGGAGCCGTCAGTATAAATTTTGGTAAATCTCTCGTACCTACTTTCTATTTCGGTGAGAATTTTAGTCCTTAACTCTATGGACTGTTCTTGTTTGTCCCCATATTTGAGTGCGTTTCAATTTATTTTAGGCAATGTGCCTGTCCAAGAGGCGGTGTCGGGGTATTTTGTGACCTCCGACTGAATATCTGGGATGTTCAGTTCCCGTTTTTGATCATGGATTTTCTTGCCCCCTGGTAAATTAATTCGCAGTTGGTATCTAAAGGGCTTAGTGCATTTCTCTGTTATTGTTCTAGTAGGATGCGACTTATCATGGATAGTAATCGGGGTCGCATACCTCAGGAGTAACTCTTCCCGTCTCAGATGTAGTTGTGGGATTTCTAGTTAGGATTCTTAGTTCCTCCTCCGAGGTGCTAGCGAGAGCATCGGTGCAAATAGCTAGAGCCTTGTACATTATCCCATAGAATTGTTTTAATCAATTATGATGGGCTGAGGCATACGCCTTGCATCCGTAGTCAATTTTGTACCGAATCAGTGTCCCATATAGCGTAAGAAGTGTGGTCTGATCCGCCCCCCCCCCAATCGGTGTCCTTAAGGTTCCTCATGAGATTAGATCCTGCCTGCATATTCTCACTAGTTCAGCTATGTGTTTGCCCCATGTAAGGTGCTCATCGAATAGCATCCCTAAGCATTTAGCCACTTTTCCGAATTTAATCTCTATCCCATTGAGGTATAGTGTTGGAGGTTTCCAACGCCATTTAGTTTTTGGTGAGAACAATACCCCTGCTGTCTTTCCGGGGGCTAGCTTGAAGCCCCACATGTCGGCCCATCGCCCAATACCATCAAGCCCTGCCTGCAGTCGGCCGACCACAGTTTCACTGGCTGAGTTGCCCGCTTTCCGATTCCATTGTCATCGGCAAACTGGGACAGGTCCAGGTGGCTCAGATACACTGACTTTTCTAAGTCATTAACCACAATGTTAAAAGAGAGTAGGGCTTAATACGCTGTCCTGTGGGGTTCCGTTTTCGAGCTTGCGTATATCAGAGCATTGTTTGCCCACTCTAGTTTGAATTTTTTGGCCTGTTAAGAAGCTTGATATCCATTTGTGCATGCGGCCTGTTATTCCGTAGTGGTTCATCTACAAAGGAAAAGAACGCCTAGTGAAGAACACCACATTCACGGCGAAACACAACTCGTGGAAACAATTCTGCTCGTCTCTACACTTTAAGACAAACTCAAAGCAAGTGTGGGATAAAATCAGGAAGAGTTTGGTTTATTTTGTTATATGGTCTTTTGTTATTTATATATAATTTATTATGGGATTATTGGTTTGTTTGGTCCTTTATGAGTTGTGTTTGAGGTTTAGTACTGTTTATTTCCGATTTATGTGTTGCCGTCATTATGCTTTCATTAGAGAGTTGTACATTCTCGCAGTGAAGTACTGCATTTTGACACTTCATTTGCTGTGATGGTTTTAGTTACTTTTGTTGTCGGTGTTTTTGCTGCTTGACCTCGAGTTTGTTCTGTAGCCATTTTAAGGTTGTTTGTTTCTTGTTGCTTGACCTGAGTTTTTTGACTACTGCATATTTTATCTTGTTTTTTAGCATAAGGTTGATCGTTTTTTCCTCTCTACTCGCATAGGACAGTCCCTAGATTTAGGGAGGTGAGAATTCCTACAATTGGCACATTTCTGCCCGCTGAATGTACATTCACCTTCCTGTTGCCACCCCCCCCCCTCCCCAATTTGTCACATCGTTTCCGGTTCTTGCACCTATTGGAGAATTGGCCCCACCCTCTGCAGTTATCGCAGAACCGAGGCTTGCTTTTGTACTCGTGCACCTGGAAGAGTGCTCCATATGGTCCTAGGCGGACTGTTGTTGGGGGTGTTGTTTAAAGAGTAAGAGAACCACAGTCGAGTACTCGCCTTGTTTGTTATTGAAGCGCACTGCGTTTTCTACCTCTTGGCCATATTGTTTGATTATCTTGAATTATGGACTGAGCATCACGTGTCTTAGCGACATGTATAGTCTTCTTATTTAGGGTTGTTGATCTAATTGTTGCTTGGGGAGTGGGGGGGGGGGTGCTTGCTGATCTGTCCCAAGTAACTTTTGCTCGGCACTTGCCGATCTTTTTCAGTTCTACATATTTCGCTACCTGCTTTGCGGTGGTGCATCTAACTATGATGTAGTCCTGCTTTGTGTTGATGATTTTAAATTCTTCCCCATGTGTTTTAAGAAGCTCGGTTGTGATGCTTATGTTGCTAATCTGGTTAATATTGATATCGGGACTTTCGATAAAGATTGTCAAACTTCGTGGGTGGTAGAGGTATGCTTCATTGTTGGTGGCCTTGCTGGTTCTGTTTTATTGCTGTTTTCTGGCGAGATTTCCGCGCTCTTAATTTGTGTTTTGGGACTATTTTTATTGGTTACTTTTGTTGTTGCGGTATTTTTGCCTTTTACCTCAGGCTGTATAGTAGCCTTTCCCAAATTTTTTATTTTGGTTATGCCTTTCCTTGGTCGCTTCCACTTGCCGTGAATGACTGGGTTTTCCTGTGGTTTGATTCAGGCGAGTCAGGGATTAGAAATGCCTCATTTGGTGTTTCTGGTCTTATTCCAGAGGGGCATGCTACCTGTCTATTATGCACTTTAGTGCTGATAGGCTTTGTAGCGTTTGGTGTCGATGTTGCGACTTTTGTATTTAATTTATTTTGATTTGGTTTTGTTTTTAATTGGGGTTTTTTATGCCGGTTGGCGTTACTGTCATTACTTTTGGGTTAGATGTGGTATGATTTGCCAAGTTTTGCTTATCCCCTGTCTCTCCCTGATTCTGATCGTTTCAGCGTACGATTTGGGTTTCGGTTCCACTTTCTCCCTTACTTCTTTCCTGCCATTTGATTGAGGTGTGGTAGGTGTTTTAGGGGTTGTGACTCCCCCGTCCCCCCTCCACTCTATTTATTGGCGTCACTTTTATTTTGATCTTGAAGGTTTGTCAGTTATGTGACAGGGCTAGGCCGTACATCGGCATCGGTTCTGTTTTATTTAAACCTACATTTCCTGTCCAGTTGCTACTTCCTTTGAGTTGGACTTCAGGGTCAGAGTCGTATGTCTTATCTGTGGGTGAGGACCACCTCGGTTCGGTGTCATCCAAGTTTTGACTAAATTCTGATGTTGAGTCATTCATTCTCAATTTGACTAGTGATGTTGTTTCCCTCTGGGATAACTAGGCTGTCATTGAAGATTAGGTTGTTAGCCCTAACGTTTTCTTTATGACCTACTGCAATTGTACCTAGGTGAGTAGGTGGGGTCATTATTTTACCTTGAATCCTTTTTAATTGTTTACACATGTTTCTTTTCCTTGAGACATTTTTTTTTTTTTTTTCATTTTTAGATCCTAGAAGCAAATTTATGTTTACTAGTTACACAGTATTAGTAGTTCTTTGATTCTGAACAATGGTTGTTGTTTTTTTATACTGTGCTGCAATTATTAGATAATTAAAGTTAGTTCTAGAGCATCATATGCTAACGATTCAATTAACTGGATATTAAAGCGATTGTATGGAATCTGTTCTGGCATACCTGTATTATCCAGGCACCAGTGTTCAAATGGCAGAAAATCTCGCAGTGATTCCCGCGGGCAAGGTATATGCAAGGATTCCACCCAGGTATGGCTGATAGAAAGAAACACCTGTGTAGCCAAGAGTACATACATTTGTATCCGTAGGTTTACGTCTAAATTTCCTAACCTACCATATGTTATAATTGCAGAATTATGGCTAAACTGGCGAACGCACCACTTTATATGCTTTAAGTACGGACGCGAAGGAAAACATACCTCCAAAGTAGAGATGCGGACGTGAAGGAAAATATCTGTAGGTGTAGTACAGAATACAAATCAAGAGATTCGCGCGGACCTAAATGAAACTATTCTTCTAATTTTTCACATAGGATTACCATTATGCCAGGGTTATGGAGTGTTTATACATACATACTACACCCACAAACATGCTATTATACTGTGGTGTTAAAGGTGTTAAAGATTTAAAGATTTATTTATTTGTGGAATACACACACATACAAACACAAATTGGCAATGATTGGAGTAGTATCTCTTTTCTAAGAGATGTGGATGGCCCTGAAAAGGGCCGTTTCTTATCGTCCTGGATCTTATCGTCAATATGCATGACGATTAGGCCTCATCATAGGCCTGACAACGGCGCAGGGACGTCTCTTTCTGTAGGAGACAGAGAGCTCACGTATCTCCATCTTCCACTCCTCTACCTCTTCTCCCTGTTATTGCAGATGCGGCTTCTTCTTTTCCCATTTTGCGTTTTTATGTTGATTTCCATTTTTAGTACTTCTTCCACCAGGACTTAGGCTATTGTCAGGAAAATGGCGGTCTTCTTCTTCGCTTTCCTCTCAATGACGTGGTGATTCACCATGTTCATGTGCACCAGGGCTTCAGTTAACTTGCCAAAACTTTGGCTCATTCTTGTCTTCTTTGTCAAGTCGACCATGGGTGGCAAGACTGATTGATTGATTTTTGAATTATCGACCTGTGCGACCATTCGGCTATGTACGTCGGGTAGCAATGTGGGCACAGCGAACTGTTTAATTACTTGTGGAATGTCTGGCGAGGCAAAGGAGGAAATCCGCTCGGCAAGGGTTGCGCCGTCGTCCCATGAGGCTCCATCATGTCCAGAGTATAATAATTTTGATTTGTGTGCCAGATAGAATACAATTTATCATCTTGCGACCAGTTTTCAATAACGACTTTAGAAGTAACTCTGTATTGTATGGTTAATGCATTATTGTTATTGCAGGTGATTAATAGAGAATATAGGATTAAGGATCGGAATGTGTTGCTAAGACAAGTTGCCTTATTGGATTTACATTCATGCAGTTAATCATTTACTACCTTGTGCAGTGGGCCTGATGGTCTGGGATTGATACCACCTCATATGTATGATAGGGTGCGGGGCATAACATTGGGGTGTGGGGTGTTTTAATCTTCCAATGATTGCCGCCTTGTGAAGCTGGCCCTGATGGTCAGGGCTTTTGACCACCTTATATACCTAGTAAGGGGAGGGACAGTTCTGTGTTTTTCTTAGCAATATTGCCGCCATCTGGACCTGATGGTCTGGACTTTGGACCACCTTATATTTCTTAATTTATGAGGTTGCTAGTTACTGGTCGCCTGCCTTGTTTCCGACTCCTTGTGTTAATTACAGTTGTTAGAGTAGAGATTTTTTTTCAGTTTATTATTCCTGTGGTAGGAAATATATATATATATATATATATATATATATATATATATATATATATATATATATATATATATATATATAAATTAAAAAATAAACAAACAAACAAACAAACAAAAAACAAGCAAAAAAAAACAACAAAAAACTTGCATGATATGTTAGTAATACGTGTAGAGGAGGCGGTATTATAATTACTGTCCTGGAGTGTTTTTGGTTATTACCTATTTAATTGATCGTTTAAATCCGAAAGTTTGGTTTATTCCCAATTGTCTTTTCTATGGGAATGGAGTTTTTCCCGCCCAGAGGGCGGAGATTGGGCCGCCCGTACCACGAACCAGGCCCCTAATGGACCTGGCCTACCAATCCCATCCTTCTTGGGCAGGACCCCTCCTCTCCCGCTTAAGACGATTCGGGGTTACCATTTATGCAGTCTTATTTTTTATTTGGCTACCTATACTTAAAACATTCCATGACTTGTCTTTTTATGGGAGTAGAATGAGCCCAGCATACTATCCCCTTCCTCTTAGGCTGAGCCCTTCCTCTATCGCTCAAGACAAGTTCTATGCCCCTATTGTCTGTTTAAAGTTGTACGGTGTGTAGTTAGTTTTTGTTGTGGCTTAGCTTGGTCCTTTAGTTGGGGTAAAAGTTTTCTTCTCTTTCCTATTTCTGTTATATATCCCATGATGTTTGCATACACCAAATTGATGTTATTAATTTTAGTTGTTAAGAAATTCGGGTATATGCCTGATGATTTTAATTCTTTCTGTCTTTCCTGAAAATTTGTTCTCTCTCTAGGGTACTTGTATATATATATTCGAGTATTTCTGGGGTGGGACAGTTATGGCAGCTTACGACTTCTTCTTTGATAGGCGGTAAAGAACCTCCAAAACTGTTTGCTAGGAGCGTTTTTCGTTTTTATTCGGTTTATGACTTTGATGTCATGTGGGTTTGCCAGGTTTGGTGCGAGGGTGTTTCTTTTGACTTTTTTACATATGTCGTATAGCCTGAACCCTTTGTTTGTTTCGTCCCACCCTCTCTGCCATTTTGTTTTGTCAATTTATTGCCTAATCATACTGTAGATCTCCAAGACGCTGTATTCCAATTGGTGGATTTCTTGTTCGCTAAACTTGTTTGTTGCTACTTTATCTGCCATTTCGTTTCCAGGTATGTCAGTGTGAGAGAGCACGCTCTAATACATTATACAGTTTGATCGGTATGTTTGAGGATTTTTAGTTTCAGGAAGATTTCTTTCATCATGTTTTCCCTAAACGAAGGGTTGCCTGATTAGAGAGTCCGCAGCATAACCGAGCGGGTCGCTAATTATTGCTGCTTTTGGGGTTTGGCTGGTCTGAATCCATTCGATTGCTTTGGAAAGGGCCCAAAATTAGACCGTGTAAATGGAGCAGTTGTCTGGTAGCCGCGCCTCAAGTGTGATGTTTTTCTCCGGTATTACTACTGCTGCTGCAGTACTCTCTGGGTGTGGAGATTTTGATCCATCGGTGTAAATATTGGTGTATTCCTCATACCTACTTTCTATTTCAGAGAGAATTTTCGCCTGTATTTCCATAGGTTTGTCCTGTTTATCTCCATATTTCAACATATTTTGTTGTTTCCGCCTAGAGGTTCGGGGTTTTTAATTACTTTTTCAGGTCGTGAATTGTTTTGCCTCCAGGTAAACGTTTCAGTAGTTTATGCCTGAAGGGCCTGTTGCATCTCTCTATTATTGCTCGAGTAGGGTGCGACTCATCGCGTATGGCAAGACTGCTTACTTACTTAGTTTAGATTAAAGACGTGTTCCGTTAATCGACCATGTACGTCTATTTGCACCCAGTGCGTGCAAAGCACGCACTAGGGAGTTGACTGCGTGCAATGCACGCTATTTACACACCACTCCCTCGCTGCATGGTTTCCCCACTGTGGGGGTTCATTGAAGGCGCGGTATGGGAATGTCTGTACAATTACTTATACCTGTACATATGAATAGAACCACAATGTTTACAGGATTGCGGGTGTGCGCACGGCGCACTACTTAATTGATGTCTGGAGTGGAAGGCTGCACGGACTCGGCAAGGGAGGCGCGAAGCGTGACGAAAGTACTGAAACGCATGAACGTACATGATCAAATTCTGCCCAGTTAGCTAAATCGGGCTGTCCCTAAAATCAATGATGTGTTAACCACATGTTTAATTACAATTCTTACAGTTCCAAATTTATTTATTTAATTAATCCATTCAGATGTAATTTTTGTGTACGTAGTGTACGTATTTATTCCAAAAATGTGACCAGTCCGTGAGTACAAGTTATTAATATCATTTTAGTGCCACTGATGCATGACTGAATTCAAGGTTATATTTTTGACGGTGGAACAAAATAGGTCAAATTTGTAATTTAAAGAGTCTAATAAAAAAATGGCAAGACTGGCGAACGCACCGCTTTATATATTCGATACGCGGACGTGAAAGAAAACATTCTTTTTTTTACAAAGATAGACGGAGAGAATATGAAAGAGCACGTCAACACAATTTTTGGTAACATAATAAACAAGTCAACATCTTTTGTTTTCTTCTAAATGACCACTATTAATAAGAAGAAGCTTCTCTAACTCAAACATGAATACAAACTGACAAATTAAACGTGAACGTATTTATAAGGTTTACAACGTTGTGGAGTCATACTTGACTTCGAAAGAGCAATACTACATAGTGTAATTTTGCCATCGATGCACACTACGTTTCTGAGCTAAAGAAAATAGATATCCATAATGTTCACTAAACCACCTTTATATTTTATCATCGTTTCTACAGTACTGACGTTCAAAACAAGTCACTAAATGTTCTAAGGGAAATCCAAGACTGCGTTGATGAACAAATAACACACAATATTGTCCGCACAAAATAGAATCTGATCATTGTAATATCACATTATTGAACTGAGTAGAGACAGCATTTCTTCTCACAAAGTCAATGATGTCGTCTTCCAGAGAAGGTAATCCATAAGATTCAAAATATTCCACACTGTGAAAGTATCTAATAATTTTAACATTAACAATTCCTGTTTGTCGCCATAGTGGCGATATAAACTTTAGACCATTCATTTTCCCATCTTAAATTCCCGTATGTCGCCATAGTGGCGCTCTCATGCTAAATCCCCGTTTGTGGCCATTGTGGCGCTTTTGTCGCCCAAATGTCACATATTAGTGTATTAAAACATACTTATTGTTGTAAATCCTGTAACCGGCAAAGTGGTATTTAGAATTTGTAATAGAGTTTTCCGTTTTTATTGTCCTAGATTTAATTCTCTCACTAAGCAATTACCTATCGTGTGTTGACTAACACTGGCAGAAAGTTTTGTTGCAAAAATATCCAGTGTCAAGTGAGGTAGATTTGGTTCATGAGTTTGTTACAAATTTACTTATTGCCACCCTAGCTTTAGTACACTGACTGACCTTACCTAATTTCAGTTCATTGCGTTACAACTGTTGTCTATCGTACGTTGAGTGAAATGTGACCTATGAAGAGAGTCGTGAGTTAAATTTGCCACAGTGTCAAAACTAAGTCAGAATTTGGCACGAAGCTATGGATTTACTGTAAGGTTGTGAAATGTTATGTTTCTTTTTCTCGAATTAGGCACAGACTAAAGTATATTGAAGTTGTGGATCGTACATGGAGTGTCTGTGCTTGTTAAGAATTTTTATTTGTCCTAAAAATGCGAAGAGATAACATACTATTTGATTCCCATATAACGTCTCTATCATCCCCTTATGGACAAATCTAACACTCCCTACCACCCTTATAATCCCTTTAACCCTAGCAGTAAAGTGAGAAGAAAGGTTAGTGAAAGAGGAGAAAAAAGTAGGGGTGCTGACACAAAGACAATCATATTTATACACAATCATACATGGAGTGAAAGAATAAAAAATAGCAGGAGTGCTGACACACAAAGACATCGCCTCCTATTGACATTAAACAGGATGGAGAGAAGAACAAACACACACTTAAGGACGGGTATTGACTTACTTTTACAATCTAAGAAGTGTATTAAGACATATCCATTATCAAATGCTGTATGGAACCAAGTGGGATTTAGAACTATTAATGCTTTTATGCTGAAATATGTATGGGGACGAGGGAAAACGTAATATTACAAATGTCCATAGGCTTAACATTATGAACTGTATAGGATGGCACTTTAGAGCCAAACAAGAATCCTGTGTTAAATAGGATCAAACATGCATAGAACCAAACAGGAAATTAACATCAGGCCGCCATTTTGAAATGTATTTTAGCAACAGTGTATCATTATGAGTCGGTCTTCAATCTAACTGAAATGCCGTATTACGTCATACATTTCACACGAGGAGTCTTTATGTTTGTTCCATTTGGGCGGGAAATGTGAGTTTTATCGGCCCTCTAACTGAAATAAATATAGATTTATTATGTGTAGGGTTCCCTGGCCTATAAATAGAAATGTAAAGATAAAACTCCATTAATGAAATCCTATGAGGGTCTGCGGATTTATATGGACAATGGGAATTAACATTAGGCAGCTATTTTTGTAGGATTCTGGGGACAAAGGGAATTAACATTAGGCAGCTATTTTTGTAGGATTCTGGGGACAAAGGGAATTAACATTAGACAGCTATTTCTGTAGGATTCTGGGGACAATGGGAATTAACATTAGGTAGCTATTTCTGTATGATTCTGGGGACAATGGGAATTGACATTAGGCAGATATTTTTTGTAGGATTCTGGGGACAAGGGTAATTAACATTAGGCAGCTATTTTTGTAGGATTCTGATGACAAGGGGAATTAACATTAGACAGCTATTTTTGTAGGATTCTGGGAACAATGGGAATCAACGTTAGGCCACTTTATTTACAATCCAGCCGTAACATTGACCTTAATCGACAGGCTACACACCATAAAAATCATCGTCATTATAATTATTATTATTATTATTATTATTATTAATTTTTCATGCTGTGTGAGCCTCTTATCACCCTATGATCCCTATTATAAATAAATTTAAAATCTCTACTCCCTTCTTTAATGTTCCCACCCTCCCCTACCAGACTTTGTTTTTAAAAAAATTACCATCCCCTTTACTATTCTCGTAATCCAGTAGAATGTAAGAAGAAATAAAAGTCGTCCCCCATTTTTTTTTTTTTTGGCGGCATTTTAGGACAAGAAGAAATTAACATTAGGCTACCCTTTTTATGAGTTTCTGCAACCCTCCCCATCCCATCTATTTTAAACAAAACTACTATCCCATTCACACACACGGTCCGATTTTAGCGAGAAATGTGAGTTTGTCTGCACTGAAACTGCAATACCGTATTACGTCATACGTTTTGCATGAGGTGTCTGTCTATTTGTTTTATTTAGGCGGGATGTTAGGTGAGTTTGTCTGCCCTCTAACTCAAATGCCGTATTATGTTTTTGCTTTATAAACATAACGATATATAACTACATCGAAGTGGTTTATCGTAACAGAGAGAGAGAGAGAGAGAGAGAGAGAGAGAGAGAGAGAGAGAGAGAGAGAGAGAGAGAGAGAGAGAGAGAGAGAGTTATTTTTAAGCAGAACAGCGACAATTTAAATCTAAATCATTGTACCTTATGTTTTGTAGTATAGCTGTATCGAACAATTCCTGTTGGCAACAGTTACAACTTTGGGCCTTAATCAACAAGCTACTGACAACAAATAATAATAATAAATCCTAAAAATGGCGGTCTAATGTTAAATACCTATTGTTCCCATAACAGTCCACTATTCTACTTAAACCAGTCGCACGACATTTTAAAATTTATTCTTTTCGAATGCCATGTTTTAACTTTTATTTGCGTGTAGTATTTTGTAAATAGGCGACACAATATAATATATTTAATATTTTATTCACATTTACATATACGCTGATAATGGAGCTGATTGTCTAAACAATTACTATAAGGTATCAGTACACTAAATGAGTCAATGCGATGTTTTATTGCATCCTAATTGTATTCCGTTAGAAAATCACAAACTGATTTTTCTGATTTTCCTGTTCATTTGCTAACCAATGGAAAGCAGCATTAAAACACAACAAAAAATACAATTTATACTGGGTCCAAAAAAAAATACAATTTATACTGGGTCCCAAAAAAATACAATTTATACTGGGTCCCAAAAAAAAAATTTATACTGGGTCCCAAAAAAATACAATTTATACTGGGTCCAAAAAAAAAAATATAATTTATACTGGGTCCAAAAAAAAATACAATTTATACTGGGTCCAAAAAAAATACAATTTATACTGGGTCCAAAAAAAATACAATTTATATTGGGTTAAAAAAAAAAATACAATTTATACTGGGTCTAGTATCTTATTTTTGCCTACGACGACAAAAGAAACTGATGTTCTTCAGGATCCGGAAAGGTCACATGCGCTAAAAATGTCAATTATTTCAAGCAAATGCAACTATTTCTAGAAATTGCAATATAGCCTATGCTGATTTTGTAATATGTTATATCATCTTAATGACTAACATAGGTAAAATAGTCTTGGTGCATCTGAACTTATTGCACTGGATTTTGTACAAAATGTGAAAACAAATGAAAGAATATTTGATGAACTTAATTAGTGCAGTGATGCTTTGAACTCCTTTAAATTGAGCATTATCACTGTACTCATGATGATGATGCATTTATTGATAATACCACCATTTGTACTCCATAACTTTACTAGCAATATATCCCTCACACATTAAAAACGTATTCGGGTGTTGAGAAACTAATATATATATAGACAGATAGATAGATAGATAGATAGATAGATAGATAGTCTAAGCGAGGTAACTCATAGACTCATAATTAAGTCGTAAGCACAAGGTCAGATTATTTCTCTCCCTTGCATGCAGAGAGACCGTGCGCTCGGTCTCGAGTAAAATTATCTGTTTACAGATAACTAGAATGGCAGATCTTAAATAGAACTTCTTGTTGATAATTATCTATATGATTCCGCGATAAAACATTAACATATGCAATTTTGCATTATAAGTATGAATGTGCACTGGAGGAATGATAGAGGTGTGTTTGTTTGATTTTTCGATGTCTCATTGTTTTTTCATTTCATTTATCCATACTGTTGTCGCAGAAATATAAAAACTAAAGTATTCTCCAAATAGAGGAAATATTTTTCCTGTTCTTAAGAAAACCATTTTTATCTCCTATACTTAGTCGTTTTAATGGAAAAGAATCACAATGGTGTTACTGATAAAATAATAATAAGCCAGGTAATTCCCTTTCGTTAAAATTATTGTGGTCAAATTGGAGTTAGCTCACTTAGACCGCAATAGCTGATTTTTCTTTAACGGGCATCCCGTGCTCCCTTCAGAACAAGGGTATTAAAGTAATTTGTTTTCATGAATTCCGGTTGATATTTTCAACATAGTTCAGTGACAGAATGCAAATATACATACAATGATAATTTTAATCATTCCTTGCACATACACAGTAACATTTTAGATGTGATATATGTGCACAAGAGAATAGAATTTATATTCGTTTTGTCTTTTTTCTTGTCTTTTATATAAACTCTAGATTTTGAATTCAGTATTTCACCTTTATTTTTGCTATTATTCGTGAGGTAGCGACAAAATCAGTTGTCATATATTTCATTTACATTTCACACCCATACAAGTTCCGTTTGTTTGAGTAAATTATATCACATATTCTGTCATCAGTTTCTTACAAGGCCTTTACATTACGTATTATCGAGTTACAATCATCATCATCATCATCATCATCATCATCATCATCATCACCACCACCACCACCACCACCAAGATTACCAACGAAATCATTGCAGACCGATCTAACAAGGAAATACAATATTCTGGTGTGCAAAAGATTTAATTTACTACACTGTAACAACATGAAAGGCAAGTATTGAGTGTTAATACACTATATCTAGGGAACCGCAGTAGCTCATTTGGTAGAGCGTCGGACTCGCTGTGTGATTTGCCTATGTGTGTCTTTGTGAAAGGCACTTAACTCCCATGTCCACGGCATGATGTAGCTAATAATGTGTTTAAAATGCCGTTAATACCAACAAAACAAAACAAAACGTCACAGCTACTACTTCTACTATCATTATATAACAAATTCTTATACCATTTTTTACACGCACTTCTACCACACGCATCATGTACAAGTGTATTCTAGGTACAACACAATGTAGTCTTGTGGCAGTAAAATAAACTTCATAGTGTAAGCGAGGTAACTAAAATTTAATCGTAGAGACAGGTTTAGACTTTTAGTCACTCTTGTTTGCGGAAAAAGAAACAAAAATGCTCTCTGACTATGTGATATATTCTCTTTAAGCAAAACTGGAACCACAGTTTAGAAAAAGAAAGTAGTCACTGCCCTTTCAATGTTGTATTTGTCGCAGAAATTTAAAAAAAATAAATAAAAATAAAAATAATTCTTTCTCAGGAATATATTATAGGTTTTGTTGTTCTATAGAAATCCAACAGTTTTCCATTCTGTCTTTACTATGGTCTCACTTATAATCTAATAACACTTAACAAAAATTAGTTCACATTGCAAAATGTTTGTGATTTAGATTTGAGTTACCTCGCTTAGATCGTAAAAGCTGCTTTACTTGAAGAGGTCTACTGAGTTTCCTATAAACATCATCATCACGATCATCATCATCATCATCATCATCATCATCATCATCTTCTTCTTCTTCTTCTTCGTCTTCTTCTTCTTCTTCTTCATCGTTGTCGTCGTCCTCGCCGTCGTCGCCATCAACAAAACATCACAGTAATTATTATTATACATTCACTGTTAAAACTGTCATCACCAGCTCCACTACTGCTGGCAATATGCGACTATTGGCACTACTACCATTGATTGGTGGACATGTACTACACTCATAATACATAAACTAGGAATAAAAACGTAGCTTTGTCAGTAAAAGGTAACCGACACTTGGCAACACACAGTAATATTTTATGCATAAGTACCGTTATTCCTTGCTGGTGCTACTCTGCTACGACCATTATCAGCACGAACACTCTCACCACTACTACTTCTTGGAATACTACTAACACTGCTGCTACAAATAGTTAAAAAAACTAACAGCTACAACAACAACAACTACTACTACTACTACTACTACTACATGCACTGAAATAATAATTCAGTCTATATAACAAGCATAACGCAATGCCGTGGGATAATGTGTCTTCATTGTCTTAGCTAGGGTGTAAAATTTATTCACAAAAACAGGTTTGAATTTTGGTTTACTTTTCGTACGACTCCTATACCTCCTTCTTCTTCACCAGCAGCAGCAACAGTAACAACAATAACAACAACAACAACCACCACCATTACAACTACTATTACTAGAACTGATATTAAAATTCAAATTTTTATACGAGCACAACACAATGTTGGGGTGATCCAGTGTAAGTATCATCACGGTCTAAGCGACGTAAGTTGAATTTGTTCATTACTACAGGTTAAGATTGTTGTTCTCTTGTCACGACGACTATCGTCAACTTCTTAAAGAAAATTCCATCTTTGTATAGTACATTAACATACGTCGCTGATCAAATAAAAATTGCGCACATTTTGACATTTTCGCAGAAAAGTAAATCCGTAAACCATGAGAATTTTTATTGAGAAGCTCTCTATTGTTGTCCTGAACTAACTTTGTTACTGGCAACATTTTGTAAATGTTCAAAGGTACAGATCAACAGTTTAATCACTTGAAACATAATTTCATGACTGTAAACATCGTCGAAGGAGTAACAACAGGAAAGAAAGTAGAAAAAAAAACCCCATTTATGAGAGGATGTACAGTAAATTTTTTTATTTCCTAATTTTATTTACATTTGCAAATTAGCTATTAGCATTTATCACCTAATAACATTATTTTTTA
Organism: Margaritifera margaritifera; assembly: GCA_029931535.1. Taxonomy (NCBI): domain Eukaryota; kingdom Metazoa; phylum Mollusca; class Bivalvia; order Unionida; family Margaritiferidae; genus Margaritifera; species Margaritifera margaritifera. The sequence continues at coordinate 1,785,657 of JAQPZY010001362.1, read as the reverse complement.
ATTAGTAATACTAAAAGTTTGCTTCCATACTCATTTTAGTTTATTTTCATTCCTTTTCCGCCCATTGTTTCCACATTTTCGTTCATTTATGAAATCTAAGCAGCGAGTCTGAAGTATGGCAACTGTAGTCACTAGTCACCGATATTAGGTTGCGTGTTTAACAGTGATAATTATAGCTAATGCAAACAAAGTAAGCAAGGTGTTTACTTACAAGATATTTATTATGCCACTTGCTAAAACACAGAGTGCAACAATTCTCGGGAAATGTTTTTTTTAATCTTTCAACATATTGATTTTTTGCAAGCTGTATTGAACTTTTCAGTGACTTTCGGAAAGGGTCCGCGCCCCTGCATTGATGCTGTGATAACATCATTTGTCAGCCTTTTTAAATTTGAGTTACCTCACTTAGACCATAAAATTGAATTTGCTTGCATAGGTCTGCTTTTACTCAGGTCACAATTATTTTCCCTTTATAGTCCATTCACTTGTTTGTCAGTACTGAACTTTCCACCGTGTCCAAATCCTAATAATTCATATGTTAATCTAACGTATTGTCAAAGATGAACTCACCATGAAGTTATTGTCATAGGTTATCCGGCTTTATTTTGTTGTTGTTGTTGTTGTTGTTGTTGAGAGGCACAACGTGTCATGGGGCACCAATTTTACTTCTATACCTGATTACTCGCTGTGCACTGTCGCCAAAATACAAACATACAATCACACCAAAATGATCCTATTCTAAAGAATAAACAATTTCTTTTAAAAAATACTAAGAATGTCTTAATCTAGACCAAGAATGACCACCAAAAAGATAGCAAAAAGAAACAAACAAACGAAAAAACAAATAGATTGGGACTACATTCCTGAGTCGTACGCATTTCCCTGTGGCGCAAAGAATCAAGGGACGCGTGTTGTCTACTGCGGCTTATGAATGGGCCATACTTGCCTTCAACTGCAAACCGTCTTCGAAATAGCAGATGTATCCTAGGCTGAAGATTCAAAATGTAAGTATTAAACATCTACAAATCGATTGTATGAAATTAAACGCGTTGCATTTATTTCACATATAACTCATACACATATGAATAATTTGTTGTTAAAATAAAATATAGGGTACACAACATTCAAATATTTAAGAATGCATGGCAAATAAAGTGTTGAGATGAAACTATGTACTTACAGAATAAGGCAAAGTATTACATCACCCATCTTGTCAATTCGTATAGTTTATCAGCCATGTAGTAACTATTTCGGTTGTATTAGTCATGCCATGATTGTATGTTTATGTATTACATTCTGTAACTGGTTATATTAAAGTGTATATAGTATTAAAAATACTCCGATGTGTATTACCACATTTCTAAATACAGGTAATTACTCAAATGTTTTGTCAGATGGAACATATTTGTGTATTTTCTTACCTGGAAGAGCACATAGTCTGCATGAAACATGGAATCAAATGAAATAATAAGGGGTTTATGATTGTCTTGGTATTATATGTTCCTACTTGAAATGAAAACTATCTAATTAGGCAATACATGTATAATGAATGATTACGTTATATAATTAGGCAATACATATGTAATAAATGATTACGTTATATAATCAGAATACTGCTAATAGTTTATGGCCAGTAAAGGAATATGACAATTCGTTCTTCATTCATCGATTGATTTTTTCAATCGATCAATCAATCACACTTTATTTATTCATTTGTTTTTTCCCAGATGTGAAATTGATTGCTTTTTGCTAATTTATACGTTACATATTTAGTAATTGAGTTTCTTAATACGTTGCCAGCCTATTAATTAGTTGGTTAGTTAGTTAGTTAGCAAGACAATTAGTTACACGGTTTGCTAAAAGCAAATTGAGTTTCTTCCGTGTTTGTTTGTATTTTTGTTATTTGATGCAATTATCCTTGCTACCGTTATTTTCATCCAAACACTAGTGTTTGCTTAAGTGTTCTTTAATATGTTACATTTATTTTGTTTCTTTCCCTAACTTTTAATCCATTTGTTTTTCATAATGTACAGCCATTTGCTTGTTTATTTATGTGTACATTAGTAACTAAAGCTATTTATTTTATTTATTTACCTACTTCAATATATTTAGGTAATAAGTTGCTTATTTGGTTAGTTTTTATTTTAGCCAGAGAGTAAGTGAGATAAAAACATGATAAGTTAATTGCTCTTTGATTGTTTCTCTCTTGCTTTCTTTCCTTAACAATTTATGTGTTTCTTTTCACAATGTAGAGTTGTTTGTTTGTTTGATTTTTTTGTTTGTTGATTTGTGTGTTAGTTAATTAACTAACTATTTTTAGCTGTGAAGTTTGTTTGGTTAATTTAATTAGTTTCATATCTTTAGTACTTAATAATTTACATCGCTGGTTTGTTAGCATGTTAGTCAAAACATAGTAAACTGGTTTCTCAGTTTCTCTCCCTCCCACTTTCTTTCTTTAGTTTTTTATTTATGATTTATTAAATCTTAATTTCGTCCATTAATACTATAAGTTTTGTCTTCGTTTTTGAGGTTTTTGTGAATAATAATATTAAAAAAATAATTCGTTCATTCACAGATTCATGCGCGTTTGTTTGTCATTCACCGTTCTTCATTCATTCATTCATTTAAAGAGTCATTTATCCATGTGAGTTTTATTTCTTTGTTTGACATTCATTCATCGATTCATTCATTTACATGTTTCCTGCTGTGTCTAGTAAGTGACTGTGTCTCATCATCGATTGAATGATTAGTTGATTTTAGTTTACTGTCTGTTTTTAAAAAAAAAAATCTTGGTTACTATTTTTGGTTTCCTCACTTTCCTATATTCTTTCGTTACTGATTGCTTGATTGAATGGTGGCTGGATTCATTGATGGGTGAATTCGTACGTTCGATTATCATCAGGTTATCGATTTATCTACTTGAGAGATGTGACCACTCAATTCCTTTCATAATCAATTGAAGCAGAATTTAACCTTCATTATTTTAGTATAATGTTTTGGTTGAAAATAGAGAATATTAGAAGCAAGCATTTCATTCTTTTTTATATGTCTCTTACTATTTAAAATCTCAGTTTTAACCATTTCTGTAATAATGTCAGAGGATTTACCTGTTGGCTTATTTTTAAAAATAATGACGAAAACTGGTACCACGTTCTAATTTTGAATTCAAAGAAAGACTTATCGGAATACCAAGGTAGTCAGTGTGTGTGTTTTGAATATCAATTCAGCATAATTACAGTGGATAAAAAGAAAAGTAAGGCGTTTGCATGATTCATCCTCAGGAATCACGTTCATAAACGCAAATACTTTGATTGATTATTCATTCGGAAGAATTTGAGATGATAATTTTTTAAAATTAATAAATTGATTAATTAATTATTCAAGTAATGAAATAATTACCAAGTTAACTAATTAAAAAGAAATAATTTGTACATACGTTAGTAATATTTTTGTTTTCTTTTTCAATTAGCATTGACCAATGTTGTTTATTATTATGTCGTTGTAGAATTATTACTAAACAAACTCAACAAATTATTGATTATTTTTATCGAGTTCATCCATCTGTAGAATATTAAAGTTTTCATTCGTGTTCTTTGACATGATTGACTTTTTCTTGAATGGATTTACATATTTGCTTAGGCTAGTTAGTGTTTTTTTTAATAATTATTTTTGTTATATTTTATTTTTAAGGACTGACCTATTGCATTACAATAAAAATCAGAAATATATTTGCTGATTAAATGTATTTTTGAGAGAACTGACGCTTTTGTGGAGATGATATTTTGTGGAGTGACACTGTTTACAAATATCAGTCTTCAACAATCAGTTACAATAAATTATTTTTCGTATATATATATATATTTTTTTTTTAGTGGAGATATTCGTTTCCCCCGAAAACCAAAAGGACCCCCCCCCCAAACCTCCCAAAAAAACAGAAAAAAACCAAAAAAAAAAAACAACAACAACGAAAGAACAAAAAAACAATAACAAAACAAAACATAAGCATCACCTCCCCCCCCCCAAAAAAAAGAACAAACAAAACAAAACGAACAAAGCAAACAAAATCCCCAAAGCAAATCTGATAATAAATCATCTATGAACATGTATGATTTTGTTCTGTATTAATTTACAACCGCTTAAAAATAATATCTTTAATATGCAATGCTTTTCTTTATTACTCGAAACAGCTTTGGTACATCTCTAATTTTCCTAAATTATCAGGATTGACATTACAGATTATTTGATACTTAGATATATGTTATTTTATTATATACATTTTCTGTGAAATACGGAAAATTATTGGTGAAATATTTTTCCAATTTTTTAATTCCTATATTTTCAGATTTGAAAAATATATCCTTATATTTTCACATGTAAAAATACAAAAGTTCCGATCATGCCATGCGACGCTTGATGGTGTTAGCCACTAGAAGTGATGTTTTAAAAAAGCGTTTTGTGAGCTTGATTCATAGATGGAAACTGCATGGAAACTGCATGGAAATTAGTTATATATATATTTTGACTCATAACTGTTTGATTCTTTACAAAATTATGCCTCTTTTACTAGCTTCACAACAATGTGGAATAACCCGGTGTGTTGCATTGCTCAATCGGACTTGCTTTTGTGGTCAAAGAGGGTGAAATAGTTTACAAAATGTCAAAATTGTAATTTATTGTAGCAGATTAGTTCATCCCAAATCAATAGTTCTCTCAGATCGCTGATATGCTTATGATCAGCCATTGAATGCGTTTGAAATTGAGGTGCTGAAAAGTGTTTAATCTTTGAAGCTTCGATTCAGGAGCAAGTCTGGTATATAACAGAAAGAAACATTTCTGATCCTGCATTAATCCTGAATATATTTCGTCTTGTGGTACAAAGAACGATATATTTTGACTCGTGGCTTTACCGCTCGTTAAAATATCTTGGTTTATTTTTTTATTTTTATTTTATTTTATTTTAATTTTTTTTAATTTTAATTTTTGTTGTTGTTGTACCGCGCGATGAAATATATCCGGTATTATCGTAGGAAAAGAAAATATCCTCCTTATATTTTGTTTTGGGTTAAGCACATTTAATATAAGAAAGGAGACAATATAATTAGAAACTATGTGGTCCTTTTGAAGAGTAAGATTTATTGGGGGATATTTTGTTACTGTTACAAATGTAATTTTTAGGTATTGGAAATTCACTTCTTTGGTCATGAAATTATTTTCAACAGAAGAATGCAGTTTTCTAGCATTAAAAATAATATTCTAAATCAAGGACATCCAATATTTTTCAAAATAAAATTTTGTTTTCTTATTAGAAATTAATATTCGATACTGAATAATATTTTATGCTTTAAAATAAAACAGTTTACAAAATACGAGATGATAATACAAAAGTTCATCGATGCTATTATTTTAATGGATATTTAACTTAAATACAAACGTTTCGGCAAATTACATAATGGAAATTTATGTTCTTATGTCAGAAAACTATTTCCTGATAATAAACTCAGCAAGACCTCTCAGAAAAATGCCACTATATAGTAGAATAAAAAATATATATCTATATAAAATTATGCATTATTCATTATTATCTTTGTCAGTCTGTCCGTTCGTGCGACCTTAATCCCTTCTCCTAAACACCTGGGTGGAAATTCACCAAACTTGGTACATAAGTAGCCTATGTGATCATTTGCGAGAGGGGTATGATGTTTGGACCCATACACCGAGCTTCCTAGAAGGGGATCAAATGTCATATATACGAAAATTTCAATTGCAGTTACAGTTTTAAATATTTTATTTTTATCGAACTTTGTGCATATATACATTTTGTAAATCCATTTCCATTTGACAGTTAGTCTGTAATTAGAGTGTACTTGCTTTTTTGTCTATTGCAAGGAAGATGATCCAGTTCTGACTTTTATTATCATCATTATTATTATTATTATTATTATTATTATTATTATTATTAGTGTTGTTGTTGTTGTTGTTGTTGTTGCTGTTGCTGCTGCTGTTACTGATGTGTGATCTGCTTTAAAACAGAAAGAAAAGACAAATGTAGTAAGAAATAAGGATATTTACTCACATTAAAGGTTTGAAGTAAAATAAACTTCAAAGTATGATATTAAAAACAAACAACAGTAAATAAAAGAAAGATAAAAACAATAAAAACATAGCGGGCATAAATTCTGGAACCCAGTTACAATTAGGGCAGCAAAATATCTCATATTGACTATTCTCAGAAGAGCTTTTTGATACTTTATTCAAATCACATTCTGAATGTATGCAATTATGATTCAAAGAATAAACAATATTTAAGAAAACACGACCCCAATGTTTTCAAAAACTGCAAAAAATGTTTTGGGCTGTTGTTGTTGACCAAAAAAATAAATAAAAATAAATTCGAAATCGATTTAATGGAAACCTTAAATAATTATGTGCCATTTTTCCCTATCTATTTGTTATCCATGGAGAGCTCAAAGTATTTTATATTCAGCTTCTACTTTACACGGAATATTCCCCGTGAAATGTATGATTTTCTTGTGCGGAAAATATGTAAAATTCGACAGAAATACAAATATATCGAAAATGGTGTTTTGAGCACTAACATTTTTAAGGCGAATAATAACTGTATATTTGTAATCTGTAACAGTGCACATCAGAATTTCGTTTTTACAATTCTCAGTTGCGATTCAGGCGTAAAGACTAATTTTACTTGACAAATAATTCACTTTTACTGATAGAAGTAAGAAACAAATAGAGGGCCGCACGTGGGTAATCCTGTTCCGATTGCACAAAAGAGACTGTTTGTTCCTTACTCTTTGAAGAACTCAGGGTATACATGCCACATAAAATTCAAGTCTACATGCACATGGGATGCATTTGTTTATCTCAAAATAAAAAATAAAATATAAACATAACTTTAAAAAATATTAAAACGAAAATAATTTATCTTTGATGATGTATTAAAACAAATATATCTCGTCACAACCACAAACTGTGAACGTGGACACATTTCAAGAAATTCAGGTTGTCTATTGTTTTGTATAAGGTGTTAAAAATTGACCTATCACTTATTTATATATAAAGACATGGCACAGATGCACAGCAGTTTCTTAATATGACAAGAATAACTTGAAAATATTGACATATGTTTTTTACTTCTTAACACAATAAAAGTAAGCTCAAAGAAAAATCTTTTTTTTCTTAGGACTTGAAAAGAAAAACTTAGGAGAAGTAAGAATTTTCTTACTGAGCTGATTTACTTTTTTCTTATAGCAAGATAGTAAATCTATACGTTAGAAATTATTTTTTGAAGACCACTGTCTGGTAAGAAAATTTGTTTTTAGAAATTTAAGTTTTTCACTTTCTTCTTTGTACAGAATTGGGAAACAAATCTCATTAAGAAAAACAAAATTATTGGCAGTGTCAGAAAAACTATGTAAGGGTTAATGGGTATGTATATATATATATATATATATATATATATATATATATATATATATATATATATATATATATATATATAAAAAACAAGAACCTAGTTTTGAACATATATAAAAGGTAGGGGACTAAACATGCAGTAGACACAAGAAGAAAACCTTAATTGCTAACACGAGTCTTCAGGAAAACCTCAAAGTATGTATACAGGAAGGCTTTAATATAAACTTTTAGCGACAAATAAATTAAATAGTTACATTATCTATACCAAACTGCAGTTAGCACATCTCTATGAATTAACTATTGGTAGATTGTGTTTTTTAGTGTTGTTCTCCTCAAGATTCTGTTCATGATGACCTGAATTGCCAAAATAATTTTAAAAGAAGCCAACAGTCTGAAGTCCATTGGCAGGGAAGCCCAAGTGGAAATATTTACTGAGAAATAAATAAAATATATTATTTTGCTGTATCTTCTAACAGTCACCACATTCATAGTGGAAGAACGGTTAGTAGACTGTGTTTGTCTTGTTTATACCAACACCCATTTTATCTTGATTAACTCATATTTACATATGTATTCCAAACTATGGTACCAAGAAATTTGTAAGCTTTGTTAAAAATGACGGATCGTACTTTCCTGATTAAAAATAGAAAATGAACTTGAGAAATCTGGACCCTGACAAAATAGCTCATATTACATATCTCAGAATATTTCTTGAGCTCGAATTTCATTACTCGTTATTTCAGCGTGTTTAGATACCAACAAGTAGAGAATGTTAGACAATAAATATGGTACACGTCAGACCCAGTTTTGCAAGTTCTTTTGTATATGTGACGAGTCAATATTCCTTACAAATTCTTCATTTTATTTATTTGCGTCACGTGCACAGTGCGCATATAATATTATGGCACGGTGGGTGTGCTTTCATATTATAAACCAAATACTGTAAATTAAGTCATTTTCGTGAGTATCAATTTTCGTGGTTTTGCAGAAAGATACAATTTTGTTGGTTCTAAATTTTATGGATTAGGAAAGGGGTCATATGGTTTTCACAAAAAGATTATTGTTCGTTGTGTTCTCATATTCGTAGTTTGTGGTTATCACAAAATCCACAAAAATATGTACCTGACGAAAAGTAGTAAATTCTCACTGTTGCAATTATGAGCACGCTTAATACTGATATTCCCGATTCTGTATCTTGGAGCTGAGTACTCGAAAGACATAAGCGTAAGATGGTATATTAAAGGGAAATATTTTTATCAGAACAAGCTCTAATCAAGAAAACTTCCAACCCTTCGTATTATGGTAGGTCCAACCCATACTCTTCGATCATATCGTGCATCTATTGTACAAGATCTTTGAACATCCTTGACCGCGAACTTTCAACGTTTCAGACGTTGGTGTTATGCGGTTATTTTAGTGGAGGGAACAGGAAGGAGATCCCAAAAGAAAAAGCCGACGTTTGATGAGCGAGTTCATACCATAGCACATACGAATGATCTAATCCAAGACGGCAGAGGTGGAAAGCCGGTATTTGTATTGTTGCTCCATCATTGTTTATATAACTTGTGTAAGGATCAAACAATGATTTGAATATGTGTACAACAAATATTCTATATCACGCAAGTAGAATGACACTATATTACTCGCGCAAACTCAACGACTAAGATATTCACTAGAAGTGGTCTTTTAGGTGAAATAAATCTTAGAACTCGGCGAGAACCAGTGACTTAAAATGATATAACCCGTTTTGATGCACATGCCGATGTTATAACTCAGTACCACAAAAGTGCAAAGCGGATGTTTAACATCATCGCAATCTTTACACCAATCGCTACATTGCAACGATTGTCAAATACTTATTTGAATGCATGTGCTGATGTTTTAGTATAGTTTTTAAAAATAACTGTTTGCATGTTGATTCTCTTTTCTGAAGCATTATGGCATAGAAAACAAAACACACTCGCACGCGCACATATACTAAAGACGACATTCAGCTTTTGGAGGTGCAAATAACTGTCACGTGGCAATAATACTGTAATATAGTCCTTAAAAACATTCATGGAGAAGGATAAAGACGAGATGCAGGCAAATTTCGCTTTGGAGTTTCTTCGCCAAGCAGTCTTAGGTCAATTTAGCCCATATTTTCGTCCGATTCAAACCGTTTCTTAAATTTTGTCCATTTTATAAGCGAATTGTTTGGTTACGTGCATACTCATTGAAATCACATATGCAGCTATGACCTTTTGGAAATTTTTTGGATCAAAGTGCGACGTGTAATTTTCCAAAAGTAGCTTTATGAGATATACACCAAACAGAACGGAAAGTGCTATCTCTGGATCCTACAGGAAAATGCTTGATAACATTAACAAAATTTATAAATATGAATAAATAATATTATCATACAGGTTAGAGAATTTTAATACGTACTCTACGGAGATTCGAACCCAGGTCCGCGGGTTACGGCACACATCGCCTTGCCTGTAAGTACCAACCACTATAACATCTCGACCGTGTACACATCACCAAAAATGATGCTACAAAGTTGGTGGTATAGGCATCCGGGCGTATCAGACACCCGCATGTCGACCCAGTAATCAGCACTTTCCGTTCTGTTTGGTGTATATTTGTAATTCTCTATAATAACCTCTATATGTCTTGATTTCTGTCGTAGGAATCCGGAATGACTGTGTACTTATATGAGAATTAATTACTGGGTCGACATGCGGGTGTGTCTGCTACGCACGGATGCCTATAAAACCGACATTGTAGCATCGACCTGGGTTCGAATCTCCCTAGAGTACGAATTAAAATTCTCTAACCTGTATGGTAATATTATTTATTCCTATTTCTAAATATTATTTATTCGTATTTATAAATTCTGTTAATGCTATCAAGCATTGTCCTGTAGGATCCAGGGATAGTGTAATTATCCTGACAAACATTGAAGAAGTTTTTATCTATTCATTGATTTAATTTGCCTAATATAAAAATTAGTCAGATATTTGGTTATAAACTCTATTTCTTAATTGAATCACAAAGTGTACACAAATTATCAGGCATTAATATATATATATATATATATATATATATATATATATATATATATATATATATATATATATATATATATATATATATATATATATATATTCATCTTTAAATGTAAAGCCGTTCCAAAGAATAATACTCTCAGTGGTGTACTAAGGGTAAATGGCGCCTGGGGCGACGATGATGGCCCAAAGGTCCATAATACGAGGCCCGATTTTTTATCAGCTGTTTTGGCGCCCCAAGACCTCTGGCGCCCGGGGCAACCGCTCCGTCCCCTTCTCCCCCGTTAGTACGCTGCAGAATACTCTGTATATATCTATATATTATTTTGATGCCTGTGTGGTGTATACAAACGGCGCACACCAAATCAATGATTCAAGAATTTCCAAAGAAACGAGAGATAAAGATCTACTGTTGAAATTTTAAAGCAGGAAGTTATACTAGATATTTTATGATGATCAGAGTAGAACGAGACATAATCTGTTGTGCATCGCGGGAGTTTAAATAACAAATAATTAATGTTATAAAATAGCTGAAAAGAAGATAATACCCCTGAGAATCAAACTTTATTAAACGTAGAGTAAAAACGATTTCTTTTATACTTATACTGCAACAGAATACAACCAAAAGTTTGAAAACTCTTAGAGAAATTTCAATGGAAATGTTGCTTTTTTATCAAAGAAGCAAGGTACAAAGAACCTGTTTGAAGTCCCATGGATTAAAAAAACCCCAGACATCATCAAAAAGGTTTCTTTAATCAAATCTTAATCTTATTAGTTTTTATTTCAAGTATTTTAAAGGTAATCTTTCTTGATTTAACAGATTTTCAATTTATTAATTTGAATATATAAAGTCTTTCCAAAGAATAATACTCTGAGAACACCTGTTTTAAGTTGTTGCTAAACTCAACATGTTCAAATTCAATGTCAAAGTCTTTTGGGCATTTTTTCCATAATAAATCATGAAAACTAAATATGATGTTCAAAAGTATATTAATATTTTAAAATGTATCTTTATTATCTCTTTAGGGTAATAGAAGAAGCTATGAGAATAAATCAAGATGGTTGAATAAGCTAAACAAGCTGTAAAGAATGAAAACTAATTCGTTTCTAAATTATAATTCTAACACAAAATAATTTTGGAGGATTGATTTTGAAAACGATATTATTCATATTTGGAAAAAATCTTCGATTTGTGTTTCATGTAAAAACGTTTCAGATAACTATATACAAGATAATAAATTCACTACAGAATTGAAGCGAGGAAAATATGAATCGGTATTCATTACAAAGCTGATCATTGCGAACAAAGTGAACAATGATTTCCTTTGATGGCATTGAGACAGGCGAATACATATTTGCCGAAGCCTTTTTACTAAGCGAGACTGCATAAAAACGAGAAAGAAATCTTAAAACTTACTCGTATCAATTTGTAGTTTGAAGTATTTTTAAAATAATCTATCTTCATTTAATAGATTTGTAAGTTATTTATTTAATTTTGAAGGACGTTGCAAAGCATCATATTCTGAAAACACCTGTTTTAAGTGCTTGTTAAGATAATCATGTTGAAGTATTTTCAAATCCCGATTTTTTGGATCTTTTTAGTGTAATCAATAACATTATGAGAATAAAGTGAAATTGTTGTAAACTTTAAATAAGCCTTATGTAATGAATACTACTTTCTTGTAAATTGTATTTCTAATACGAAGTTGTTTTGATGCATATATTTTGAGAATGGTGTAATTGGTATTTGGAAGAAGAAAGCATTAGATCTATGTTTCATGTAAATACATTTCAAGAAAACTTCCTACAAGACAATACATTCCTTAGAGAAATGAAGCGAGGTCAGTATGCATCAGCATGCATTTCGACGGTAATCATGGAGAAAAAATGATTCATGTTCTCATTTGACTGCATTGAAAGTGGGGCATAAATGTTTTAGATAATATCCGAAACTTTTCTATTAAGCGAGACTATGACTTTGAATTTAAGAACAAAGGATAAATTGAAAATGTCAGGCACTAAATTAGAACTTGATTCATAGAGCAGAATAGACATGTTTATAGGATGCAAGCAGAAAGTACCTTCTGCGCCATTAATTTTCAAGTGGACGAGGATGAAAGCTGCACTGTTGAATTTTAAACCTAGGCAGTTTTGAAATGAAAAGATATTTACTCATTATCAGATAAAGACGAGGCCTGGTCAATTGTGAACCATGTATTCTGAAATACCAAGTAATCAGCGTTAAGAGAGTAAATTGCACAAGAAGATACTACATATAAAAAAATGTTCATTTGATCCATGTAGAATAAAGAATTGATTTTCATTGTGCTATAAAGTACATCAAGCAAAGGTGATTGCACCTAAAAGGAAAAGTTTCAAGAAATATTGACGTGGCCGCATGTGTTACACACTGTAATTTGTATGCAGTTGCTTTTTTTTTTTTTGATCGAGTTGATACTGGGAAGAAATTTGAATGTTTTCTAACCTCCGTTCTCTTCATTTTACTTCTTTTGATCAAATTAAGTTGATAATGAAAGATGTATGCGGGAATGAAACCAAATATGTCAGGCTCTTTTTTAGAGTTTGGTTCATATGGTAAACATGTATGCTTGAAAAGTGTAAAAATAATGCCGATCTATTAAATATTTTCCAGTCAGATCTGGCGATAAATTATTACGTTTGAAATATGATCATTGAATGAATTCAGTGTTTCAACGTTTTGGAAGCAATATTCTTTCAAGAGCTCTATTTTAAGCGAAGTTGGCAATTTTGACATGTAATATCTGAAACATTGCAAATGATTTTAAGTAGAAATAATGAGACAGTGATTTTTAAGGTGATTTGTTTTGTTATTCTATATAAATTAGGCCACAACTAAATGAGGTTATTATTTATTACTTCCAAATTCAAATTATGTTGATTATTTCAAATTTAAAATTAACATGGTCAAAGGATACTGAAATGTTCAAAAGAGCTATACCAAAACAAACAAACAAACAAAAAAAAAAACAACAAAAAATAAATAGCAAAACAAAAAAATACAAACAAACAAACGAAAAAAGAAAAAAAAACAACAACAAAAAAATACTTCAAAGGGTTTTTGCCATCATGTTGACATTATATCATAATGTGTTATTTATGAAATTGTTGTGAACCTGGTAAGAATATTAAAAGGTGAAAAATTTGATCTGTAACATAGATCAGTTTCGAATAAAATTCAGGAGAGAAATTCGTTTGAGGAAAGAATCGAACCCAGTAAGTGTTAGAACATATCTCCAAGGTGACAACTGAGATGAATAAGGAGCGTAATTCATCACAAAATGAACAAAATCAAACATAAAGAATAGTATACTTGATAAGTCAGAAATGTTTGAAAGGTGAAATTTGAACGAGTTTAGGACTGAGATATTATGTTTTCTAATATTGGAAACAAAAGAATTTGCTATAATTCCAAGCACAGATTCTAACATTAATGTATAAATTAGAAGATCAATACCGGTAGGGTGTGCATAGCTAGTCCAATATTACCAAGGATATAATGGATAAAGCTCGACTTTAAATGCAAAAATAGGATGGTATGTAAAGAAAAGTGATTACTTGATAATACAGTTTAAACAAGGCTATTACTCTTGTGATTCTCGAGTTCTTAAATAACAAATAATCCATGTTCAAAAAAGAAAAGAAAAATCCCAAAAGACAAACAACAGAAATGAAAGTATAACCCCTTAGCACAGATATTTAATCAGCGCAGAAGAATGAAAACTTTCATTTACGTTTGGAAGTGCACAGAAAACAACAAAAGTTTCAGAAAATATTAGTTAAAACTATTTTTGATAAAATAATGTAGACATTACGAAATGGTTTTTATTAACAAATCTTATCTTTTTAAATTTGTATTTAATAGCATTGAAGAGTCATTGTTCTTGATTTTATAGATTTGTCATGTTATATTTTGAATGCTGATAGGCGTGCTATAGAATACTCATTTCAAAACACCTGTTTATATGCGGTTTGAATCTTTAGCACGCGAGTGTTCGAAACCTTTTGAGGAAAAGTATTATTGATCTTTTAAAAACATATGATTTTGAATAGAAGATTTGAATGTTTCATAAATATGTATGATTTATTAAGGGAAGCCATATTATTTCGGGAATAAACTGAAATGGTTGTCAAATTTATTCAAGTTAAAAGTACTAAAGAGTCGGTTGGGTTTTAATTGTTACTGACTTGCTTACGGATATGAAATAATTTTGAGAAAATTAAAATATATTTGGAGAAATCATTCGATGTGTTTATATAAATACCTTTCAGGAAATTTCATAGGAGAAAATACATTGACTGAGGAAATGTAGTGGAAGCAATAAACACAAACATCCATCTCTATGGTGACCATTCAGTTCAGAAAAATAGGAATCATGCCTCCCGGTAAATAACATGTATAAAGTGAGTAACAAGGTTTCCATTGCTAAAATAAAAAGAAAGAAATAATAGAAAACTGAACTGAAGATATGTGTCTGTGCTTTTTATAATTCAGTTGCTATTGGCTGATATGCCTTCTATAAAACAGATTTTAATATTTCCAATCAATGCCAAGAAATGAAGAATCTATGAGCAGAATATAAATGTTTATATGATGCAAGCAGAAAGTACCTTCTGCGCCATTAATTTCCAAGTGGACGAGGATGAAAGCTGCAATGTTGAATTTTAAACCTAGGCAGTTTTGAAATGAAATGATATTTACTCATTATCAGATAAAGACGAGGCCGGGTCAATTGTGAACCACGTATTCTGAAATACCAAGTAATCAGCGTTAAGAGAGTAAATTGCACAAGAAGATACTACCCTTAACCATGATCATTTGATCCATGTAGAATAAAGAACTGATTTTCATTGTGCTATAAAGTACATCAAGCAAAGGTGATTGCACCTAAAAGAAAAAGTTTCAAGAAATATTGACGTGACCGCATGTGTTACACACTGTAATTTGTATGTAGTTGCTTTCTTCTTAGATTGAGTTGATACTGGGAAGAAATTGGAATGTTTTCCGACCTCCGTTCTCTTCATTTTACTTCTCTTGATCAAATTAATTTGATAATGAAAGATATATGCGGGAATGAAACCAAATATGTCAGGCTCTGTTTTACAGTTTGGTTCATATGGTAAACATAAATGCTTGAAAAGAGTTTAAATAATGTCAATCTATTAAATATTTTCCAATTAGATCTGGCGATAAATTATTACGTTTGAAATATGATCATTGAATGAATTCAGTGTTTAAAAGATTTGGAAGCAATATTCTTTCAAGAGCTCTATTTTAAGCGAAGTAGACATATAATATCTGAAACATTGCAATGGATTTTAAGTAGAAATAATGAGACAGTTATTTTTAAGGTTAGGTTGGGTTTTTTTTTTGTTGTTCTATATTAATGAGACTAAAACTTAATGAGGTTTATTTATTAGTTTCAAATTCAAATTATGTTGATGAGGTCAAAGTTAAAATTAACATGGTAATAAGATACTGAAATGTTCAATAGAGCTATACCAAAACAAACAAACATGCAAACAAACAAACAAAAATTAAAAGAAATAAACAACAACAACAAAATCCTTCATAGGGTTTTTACCATTATGTTGACATTATATTATAAATGTGTTATTTATGAAATAGTTGTGAAACTGGTAATAATATTAAAAGGAGAAAAACTCGATCAGTAACATATATCAGTTTGATTAAAATTTCATAAGAGAGAAATTCGTTTGAGGAAAGAATTGAAGCCAGTAAGTGTTAGAACATATCTTCAAGGTGACCACTGAGATGAATAAGGAGCCTAATAACACGCGAGAGTTGGAAACCTTTTGAGGAAAAGTATTATTGATCTTTTAAAAACATATGATTTTGAATAGAAGATTTGTATGTTTCATAAGTATTTATGATTTATTAAGGGAAGCCATACTATTACGGGAATAAACTGAAATGGTTGTCAAATTTATTCAAGTTAAAAGTACTAAAGAGTCAGTTTGGGTTTTAATTATTATTCTAATATGACTTGCTTACGTAAATGAAATAATTCTGACAAAATTAAAGTATATTTGGAGAAAACTTTCAATGTTTTTTAATAAATACCTTTCAGGAAATTTCATTGGAGAAAATAAATTGAGTGAGAAAATGTAGTGGAGGCAAAAAACACAAATATCCATCTCTATGGTGACCAATAAGAACAATAGGAATCATGCTTCCCGTTTAATAACATGTATAAAGTGAGTAACAGTTGAAAGTTTGGAACTAAAAGAAAGACACACAAGAAAGGTTTCCATTGCTAAATTAAAAAGAAATAAATAATTGAAAATTGAACTGAAGATAAGTATCTGTGTTTTTTATAATTCAGTTGCTATAGGCTGATATGCCTTCTATAAAACAGATTTTAATGTTTCCAATCAATGCCAAGGAATAAAGAATCTAAGATCTAACGAAATTTAAAGATATTGATCCCACGAGGTAACCATATGGTGCAAAGAATCAATAAATCTTTTAAGAATTGAAAGTTTTCTTTCCTCTAGTTACATTGTGTTATAGGTAAAGATACTGATATATCCGATAAGGATATAAGAAAAGAAAAGCAATGAAATGTTATAGACGTTTATGTTGATATTGGATTAGAACATGTTTTCATAACATTTTTCAAAAGCTATTTTAGTATTTCGAAGAAAAGTTGATTAGTTATAACAGTTTGATTGATATTTCAAAAGAGAGAAATTCGCTTGGGCAAAGAATCGAAGCTAGTAAGTGTTACATTATATCTCCATAGTGACCACTAACATGAACAAGGAGCATACGTTATTACATAAACGGTGCAAAACAAACAATAATAAAGAATCGTACAGTTGAGATTTCAGAAATGTTTGAAATGATTCCTCTTAGGTATTCTATTGCAAGAGTGGACAGAAAGTTGAACTTTATGAATTAAGTGCTATAAGGCTATGTTTGTCATGTACTACAAATGGGTTAGATTCAAACACCAGTTATAAGAAGATTGCTACCTGTGTGGTGGAAAAAGGTGTGCACAGTCAATGATTTAAAAAAATAACCGAGAGATAATGGTCGACAGTTCTAATTTTAAAACTGGAATTTATACAAGATATTGTCTGATGATCGTGAGGAAGACGAGGCATAGTCTGTTGTGAATTGCGGATCCTAAAATAACAAAAAATAGATGGAGAATAACTGACATGAACGTACTATCCGTTAGAATAGCTCTTTTAGTGGACGTAGTGTAGAGAGAATGATTTCTTTTTCTATGACCTACAAAGGGATAGAATAAAACTTTGGAAAACTCTCAAACAAATTAAAATGGATGTGGTTTTTATTATTTTAGTCAATTTTTTTTTATTTTATTGTTTTCTTGTTTGGCTGTGGAGGATGTGGGGGGCATGAACCTTTGTTCAAGGAAAACGTTTTGAAGTCCATAGGTTTCCCTGAAGAGGCTTGTACAAAGACACTGCTTGAAGTGCCTTGGAAGAAGAAAGGACGATTGCATGAAAAGGTCTGAAGAAAGAAATCTTAAATCTTACTCGAGACAGTTTGTAGTTTGAAGTATTTTAAAAATAATCTATTTGTAAGTTATTGATTTAATATTTAAGGACGTGCAGAAGAATAATACCCTGAAAACACCTGTTTTAAGTACTTGCTAAGATATTCATCTTGAAGTATTTTAAAATGCCTTTTTAAGGATTGTTTTCGCGTAATCATAAAAATTATGAGAATAAAGTGAAATTGTTGTAAACTTTAAATAAGCCTTATGTAATGAATACTATTTTCTTGTAAATTGTATTTCTAATACGAAGTTGTTTTGATGCATATATATTGAGAATGGTGTAACTGGTATTTGGAAGAAGAAAGCATTAGATCTATGTTTCATGTAAATACATTTCAAGAAAACTTCCTACAAGACAATACATTCCTTAGAGAAATGAAGCGAGGTCAGTATGCATCAGCATGCATTTCGACGGTAATCATGGAGAAAAAATGATTCATGTTCTCATTTTACTGCATTGAAAGTGGGGCATAAATGTTTTAGATAATATCCGAAACTTTTCTATTAAGCGAGACTATGACTTTGAATTTAAGAACAAAGGATAAATTGAAAATGTCAGGCACTAAATTAGAACTTGATTCATAGAGCAGAATAGACATGTTTATAGGATGCAAGCAGAAAGTACCTTCTGCGCCATTAATTTCCAAGTGGACGAGGATGAAAGCTGCACTGTTGAATTTTAAACCTAGGCAGTTTTGAAATGAAAAGATATTTACTCATTATCAGATAAAGACGAGGCCTGGTCAATTGTGAACCATGTATTCTGAAATACCAAGTAATCAGCGTTAAGAGAGTAAATTGCACAAGAAGATACTACATATAAAAAAATGTTCATTTGATCCATGTAGAATAAAGAATTGATTTTCATTGTGCTATAAAGTACATCAAGCAAAGGTGATTGCACCTAAAAGGAAAAGTTTCAAGAAATATTGACGTGGCCGCATGTGTTACACACTGTAATTTGTATGCAGTTGCTTTTTTCTTAGATCGAGTTGATACTGGGAAGAAATTTGAATGTTTTCTAACCTCCGTTCTCTTCATTTTACTTCTTTTGATCAAATTAAGTTGATAATGAAAGATGTATGCGGGAATGAAACCAAATATGTCAGGCTCTTTTTTAGAGTTTGGTTCATATGGTAAACATGAATGCTTGAAAAGTGTAAAAATAATGCCGATCTATTAAATATTTTCCAGTCAGATCTGGCGATAAATTATTACGTTTGAAATATGATCATTGAATGAATTCAGTGTTTCAACGTTTTGGAAGCAATATTCTTTCAAGAGCTCTATTTTAAGCGAAGTTGGCAATTTTGACATGTAATATCTGAAACATTGCAAATGATTTTAAGTAGAAATAATGAGACAGTGATTTTTAAGGTGATTTGTTTTGTTGTTCTATATAAATTAGGCCACAACTAAATGAGGTTATTATTTATTACTTCCAAATTCAAATTATGTTGATTATTTCAAATTTAAAATTAACATGGTCAAAGGATACTGAAATGTTCAAAAGAGCTATACCAAAACAAACAAACAAACAAAAAAAAACAACAAAAAATAAATAGCAAAACAAAAAAAATACAAACAAACAAACGAAAAAAGAAAAAAAACAACAACAAAAAAATACTTCAAAGGGATTTTGCCATCATGTTGACATTATATCATAATGTGTTATTTATGAAATTGTTGTGAACCTGGTAAGAATATTAAAAGGTGAAAAATTTGATCTGTAACATAGATCAGTTTCGAATAAAATTCAGGAGAGAAATTCGTTTGAGGAAAGAATCGAACCCAGGAAGTGTTAGAACATATCTCCAAGGTGACAACTGAGATGAATAAGGAGCGTAATTCATCACAAAATGAACAAAATCAAACATAAAGAATAGTATACTTGATAAGTCAGAAATGTTTGAAAGGTGAAATTTGAACGAGTTTAGGACTGAGATATTATGTTTTCTAATATTGAAAACAAAAGAATTTGCTATAATTCCAAGCACAGATTCTAAAATTAATGTATAAATTAGAAGATCAATACCGGTAGGGTGTGCATAGCTAGTCCAATATTACCAAGGATATAATGGATAAAGCTCGAATTTAAATGCAAAAATAGGATGGTATGTAAAGAAAAGTGATTACTTGATAATACAGTTTAAACAAGGCTATTACTCTTATGATTCTCGAGTTCTTAAATAACAAATAATCCATGTTCAAAAAAGAAAAGAAAAATCCCAAAAGACAAACAACAGAAATGAAAGTGTAACCCCTTAGCACAGATATTTAATCAGCGCAGAAGAATGAAAACTTTCATTTACGTTTGGAAGTGCACAGAAAACAACAAAAGTTTCAGAAAATATTAGTTAAAACTATTTTTGATAAAATAATGTAGACATTACGAAATGGTTTCTATTAACAAATCTTATCTTTTTAAATTTGTATTTAATAGCATTGAAGAGTCATTGTTCTTGATTTTATAGATTTGTCATGTTATATTTTGAATGCTGAGAGGCGTGCTATAGAATACTCATTTCAAAACACCTGTTTATATGCGGTTTGAATCTTTAGCACGCGAGTGTTCGAAACCTTTTGAGGAAAAGTATTATTGATCTTTTAAAAACATATGATTTTGAATAGAAGATTTGAATGTTTCATAAATATGTATGATTTATTAAGGGAAGCCATATTATTTCGGGAATAAACTGAAATGGTTGTCAAATTTATTCAAGTTAAAAGTACTAAAGAGTCGATTGGGTTTTAATTGGTATTGACTTGCTTACGGATATGAAATAATTTTGAGAAAATTAAAATATATTTGGAGAAATCATTCGATGTGTTTATATAAATACCTTTCAGGAAATTTCATAGGAGAAAATACATTGACTGAGGAAATGTAGTGGAAGCAATAAACACAAACATCCATCTCTATGGTGACCATTCAGTTCAGAAAAATAGGAATCATGCCTCCCGGTAAATAACATGTATAAAGTGAGTAACAAGGTTTCCATTGCTAAAATAAAAAGAAATAAATAATGGAAAACTGAACCGAAGATATGTGTCTGTGCTTTTTATAATTTAGTTGCTATTGGCTGATATGCCTTCTATAAAACAGATTTTAATATTTCCAATCAATGCCAAGAAATGAAGAATCTATGAGCAGAATATAAATGTTTATATGATGCAAGCAGAAAGTACCTTCTGCACCATTAATTTCCAAGTGGACGAGGATGAAAGCTGCAATGTTGAATTTTAAACCTAGGCAGTTTTGAAATGAAATGATATTTACTCATTATCAGATAAAGACGATGCCGGGTCAATTGTGAACCACGTATTCTGAAATACCAGGTAATCAGCGTTAAGAGAGTAAATTGCACAAGAAGATACTACCCTTAACCATGATCATTTGATCCATGTCGAATAAAGAACTGATTTTCATTGTGCTATAAAGTACATCAAGCAAAGGTGATTGCACCTAAAAGAAAAAGTTTCAAGAAATATTGACGTGACCGCATGTGTTACACACTGTAATTTGTATGTAGTTGCTTTCTTCTTAGATCGAGTTGATACTGGGAAGAAATTGGAATGTTTTGCGACCTCCGGTCTCTTCATTTTACTTCTCTTGATCAAATTAATTTGATAATGAAAGATATATGCGGGAATGAAACCAAATATGTCAGGCTCTGTTTTAGAGTTTGGTTCATATGGTAAACATGAATGCTTGAAAAGTGTAAAAATAATGTCAATCCATTAAATATTTTCCAATTAGATCTGGCGATAAATTATTACGTTTGAAATATGATCATTGAATGAATTCAGTGTTTGAAAGATTTGGAAGCAATATTCTTTCAAGAGCTCTATTTTAAGCAAAGTAGACATATAATATCTGAAACATTGCAATGGATTTTAAGTAGAAATAATGAGACAGTTATTTTTAAGGTTAGGTTGTTTTTTTTTGTTGTTGTTCTATATTAATGAGACTAAAACTTAATGAGGTTTATTTATTAGTTTCAAATTCAAATTATGTTGATGAGGTCAAAGTTAAAATTAACATGGTAATAAGATACTGAAATGTTCAATAGAGCTATACCAAAACAAACAAACATGCAAACAAACAAACAAAAATTAAAAGAAATAAACAACAACAACAAAATCCTTCATAGGGTTTTTACCATTATGTTGACATTATATTATAATGTGTTATTTATGAAATAGTTGTGAAACTGGTAATAAAATTAAAAGGAGAAAAATTCGATCAGTAACATATATCAGTTTGATTAAAATTTCATAAGAGAGAAATTCGTTTGAGGAAAGAATTGAAGCCAGTAAGTGTTAGAACATATCTCCAAGGTGACCACTGAGATGAAAAAGGAGCCTAATAACACGCGAGAGTTGGAAACCTTTTGAGGAAAAGTATTATTGATCTTTTAAAAACATATGATTTTGAATAGAAGATTTGTATGTTTCATAAGTATTTATGATTTATTAAGGGAAGCCATACTATTACGGGAATAAACTGAAATGGTTGTCAAATTTATTCAAGTTAAAAGTACTAAAAAGTCAGTTTGGGTTTTAATTATTATTCTAATATGACTTGCTTACGTAAATGAAATAATTCTGACAAAATTAAAGTATATTTGGAGAAAACTTTCAATGTTTTTTAATAAATACCTTTCAGGAAATTTCATTGGAGAAAATAAATTGAGTGAGAAAATGTAGTGGAGGCAATAAACACAAATATCCATCTCTATGGTGACCAATAAGAACAATAAGAATCATGCTTCCCGTTTAATAACATGTATAAAGTGAGTAACAGTTGAAAGTTTGGAACTAAAAGAAAGACACACAAGAAAGGTTTCCATTGCTAAATTAAAAAGAAATAAATAATTGAAAATTGAACTGAAGATAAATATCTGTGTTTTTTATAATTCAGTTGCTATAGGCTGATATGCCTTCTATAAAAACAGATTTTAATGTTTCCAATCAATGCCAAGGAATAAAGAATCTAAGATCTAACGAAATTTAAAGATATTGATCCCACGAGGTAACCATATGGTGCAAAGAATCAATAAATCTTTTAAGAATTGAAAGTTTTCTTTCCTCTAGTTACATTGTGTTATAGGTAAAGATACTGATATATCCGATAAGGATATAAGAAAAGAAAAGCAATGAAATGTTATAGACGTTTATGTTGATATTGGATTAGAATATGTTTTCATAACATTTTTTAAAAGCTATTTTAGTATTTCGAAGAAAAGTTGATTAGTTATAACAGTTTGATTGATATTTCAAAAGAGAGAAATTCGCTTAGGCAAAGAATCGAAGCTAGTAAGTGTTACATTATATCTCCATAGTGACCACTAACATGAACAAGGAGCATACGTTATTACATAAACGGTGCAAAACAAACAATAATAAAGAATCGTACAGTTGAGATTTCAGAAATGTTTGAAATGATTCCTCTTAGGTATTCTATTGCAAGAGTGGACAGAAAGTTGAACTTTATGAATTAAGTGCTATAAGGCTATGTTTGTCATGTACTACAAATGGGTTAGATTCAAACACCAGTTATAAGAAGATTGCTACCTGTGTGGTGGAAAAAGGTGTGCACAGTCAATGATTTAAAAAAATAACCGAGAGATAATGGTCGACAGTTCTAATTTTAAAACTGGAATTTATACAAGATATTGTCTGATGATCGTGAGGAAGACGAGGCATAGTCTGTTGTGAATTGCGGATCCTAAAATAACAAAAAATAGATGGAGAATAACTGACATGAACGTACTATCCGTTAGAATAGCTCTTTTAGTGGACGTAGTGTAGAGAGAATGATTTCTTTTTCTATGACCTACAAAGGGATAGAATAAAACTTTGGAAAACTCTCAAACAAATTAAAATGGATGTGGTTTTTATTATTTTAGTCAATTTTTTTTTATTTTATTGTTTTCTTGTTTGGCTGTGGAGGATGTGGGGGGCATGAACCTTTGTTCAAGGAAAACGTTTTGAAGTCCATAGGTTTCCCTGAAGAGGCTTGTACAAAGACACTGCTTGAAGTGCCTTGGAAGAAGAAAGGACGATTGCATGAAAAGGTCTGAAGAAAGAAATCTTAAATCTTACTCGAGACAGTTTGTAGTTTGAAGTATTTTAAAAATAATCTATTTGTAAGTTATTGATTTAATATTTAAGGACGTGCAGAAGAATAATACCCTGAAAACACCTGTTTTAAGTACTTGCTAAGATATTCATCTTGAAGTATTTTAAAATGCCTTTTTAAGGATTGTTTTCGCGTAATCATAAAAATTATGAGAATAAAGTGAAATTGTTGTAAACTTTAAATAAGCCTTATGTAATGAATACTATTTTCTTGTAAATTGTATTTCTAATACGAAGTTGTTTTGATGCATATATATTGAGAATGGTGTAACTGGTATTTGGAAGAAGAAAGCATTAGATCTATGTTTCATGTAAATACATTTCAAGAAAACTTCCTACAAGACAATACATTCCTTAGAGAAATGAAGCGAGGTCAGTATGCATCAGCATGCATTTCGACGGTAATCATGGAGAAAAAATGATTCATGTTCTCATTTGACTGCATTGAAAGTGGGGCATAAATGTTTTAGATAATATCCGAAACTTTTCTATTAAGCGAGACTATGACTTTGAATTTAAGAACAAAGGATAAATTGAAAATGTCAGGCACTAAATTAGAACTTGATTCATAGAGCAGAATAGACATGTTTATAGGATGCAAGCAGAAAGTACCTTCTGCGCCATTAATTTCCAAGTGGACGAGGATGAAAGCTGCACTGTTGAATTTTAAACCTAGGCAGTTTTGAAATGAAAAGATATTTACTCATTATCAGATAAAGACGAGGCCTGGTCAATTGTGAACCATGTATTCTGAAATACCAAGTAATCAGCGTTAAGAGAGTAAATTGCACAAGAAGATACTACATATAAAAAAATGTTCATTTGATCCATGTAGAATAAAGAATTGATTTTCATTGTGCTATAAAGTACATCAAGCAAAGGTGATTGCACCTAAAAGGAAAAGTTTCAAGAAATATTGACGTGGCCGCATGTGTTACACACTGTAATTTGTATGCAGTTGCTTTTTTCTTAGATCGAGTTGATACTGGGAAGAAATTTGAATGTTTTCTAACCTCCGTTCTCTTCATTTTACTTCTTTTGATCAAATTAAGTTGATAATGAAAGATGTATGCGGGAATGAAACCAAATATGTCAGGCTCTTTTTTAGAGTTTGGTTCATATGGTAAACATGAATGCTTGAAAAGTGTAAAAATAATGCCGATCTATTAAATATTTTCCAGTCAGATCTGGCGATAAATTATTACGTTTGAAATATGATCATTGAATGAATTCAGTGTTTCAACGTTTTGGAAGCAATATTCTTTCAAGAGCTCTATTTTAAGCGAAGTTGGCAATTTTGACATGTAATATCTGAAACATTGCAAATGATTTTAAGTAGAAATAATGAGACAGTGATTTTTAAGGTGATTTGTTTTGTTGTTCTATATAAATTAGGCCACAACTAAATGAGGTTATTATTTATTACTTCCAAATTCAAATTATGTTGATTATTTCAAATTTAAAATTAACATGGTCAAAGGATACTGAAATGTTCAAAAGAGCTATACCAAAACAAACAAACAAACAAAAAAAAACAACAAAAAATAAATAGCAAAACAAAAAAAATACAAACAAACAAACGAAAAAAGAAAAAAAACAACAACAAAAAAATACTTCAAAGGGATTTTGCCATCATGTTGACATTATATCATAATGTGTTATTTATGAAATTGTTGTGAACCTGGTAAGAATATTAAAAGGTGAAAAATTTGATCTGTAACATAGATCAGTTTCGAATAAAATTCAGGAGAGAAATTCGTTTGAGGAAAGAATCGAACCCAGGAAGTGTTAGAACATATCTCCAAGGTGACAACTGAGATGAATAAGGAGCGTAATTCATCACAAAATGAACAAAATCAAACATAAAGAATAGTATACTTGATAAGTCAGAAATGTTTGAAAGGTGAAATTTGAACGAGTTTAGGACTGAGATATTATGTTTTCTAATATTGAAAACAAAAGAATTTGCTATAATTCCAAGCACAGATTCTAAAATTAATGTATAAATTAGAAGATCAATACCGGTAGGGTGTGCATAGCTAGTCCAATATTACCAAGGATATAATGGATAAAGCTCGAATTTAAATGCAAAAATAGGATGGTATGTAAAGAAAAGTGATTACTTGATAATACAGTTTAAACAAGGCTATTACTCTTATGATTCTCGAGTTCTTAAATAACAAATAATCCATGTTCAAAAAAGAAAAGAAAAATCCCAAAAGACAAACAACAGAAATGAAAGTATAACCCCTTAGCACAGATATTTAATCAGCGCAGAAGAATGAAAACTTTCATTTACGTTTGGAAGTGCACAGAAAACAACAAAAGTTTCAGAAAATATTAGTTAAAACTATTTTTGATAAAATAATGTAGACATTACGAAATGGTTTCTATTAACAAATCTTATCTTTTTAAATTTGTATTTAATAGCATTGAAGAGTCATTGTTCTTGATTTTATAGATTTGTCATGTTATATTTTGAATGCTGAGAGGCGTGCTATAGAATACTCATTTCAAAACACCTGTTTATATGCGGTTTGAATCTTTAGCACGCGAGTGTTCGAAACCTTTTGAGGAAAAGTATTATTGATCTTTTAAAAACATATGATTTTGAATAGAAGATTTGAATGTTTCATAAATATGTATGATTTATTAAGGGAAGCCATATTATTTCGGGAATAAACTGAAATGGTTGTCAAATTTATTCAAGTTAAAAGTACTAAAGAGTCGATTGGGTTTTAATTGGTATTGACTTGCTTACGGATATGAAATAATTTTGAGAAAATTAAAATATATTTGGAGAAATCATTCGATGTGTTTATATAAATACCTTTCAGGAAATTTCATAGGAGAAAATACATTGACTGAGGAAATGTAGTGGAAGCAATAAACACAAACATCCATCTCTATGGTGACCATTCAGTTCAGAAAAATAGGAATCATGCCTCCCGGTAAATAACATGTATAAAGTGAGTAACAAGGTTTCCATTGCTAAAATAAAAAGAAATAAATAATGGAAAACTGAACCGAAGATATGTGTCTGTGCTTTTTATAATTTAGTTGCTATTGGCTGATATGCCTTCTATAAAACAGATTTTAATATTTCCAATCAATGCCAAGAAATGAAGAATCTATGAGCAGAATATAAATGTTTATATGATGCAAGCAGAAAGTACCTTCTGCACCATTAATTTCCAAGTGGACGAGGATGAAAGCTGCAATGTTGAATTTTAAACCTAGGCAGTTTTGAAATGAAATGATATTTACTCATTATCAGATAAAGACGATGCCGGGTCAATTGTGAACCACGTATTCTGAAATACCAGGTAATCAGCGTTAAGAGAGTAAATTGCACAAGAAGATACTACCCTTAACCATGATCATTTGATCCATGTCGAATAAAGAACTGATTTTCATTGTGCTATAAAGTACATCAAGCAAAGGTGATTGCACCTAAAAGAAAAAGTTTCAAGAAATATTGACGTGACCGCATGTGTTACACACTGTAATTTGTATGTAGTTGCTTTCTTCTTAGATCGAGTTGATACTGGGAAGAAATTGGAATGTTTTGCGACCTCCGGTCTCTTCATTTTACTTCTCTTGATCAAATTAATTTGATAATGAAAGATATATGCGGGAATGAAACCAAATATGTCAGGCTCTGTTTTAGAGTTTGGTTCATATGGTAAACATGAATGCTTGAAAAGTGTAAAAATAATGTCAATCCATTAAATATTTTCCAATTAGATCTGGCGATAAATTATTACGTTTGAAATATGATCATTGAATGAATTCAGTGTTTGAAAGATTTGGAAGCAATATTCTTTCAAGAGCTCTATTTTAAGCAAAGTAGACATATAATATCTGAAACATTGCAATGGATTTTAAGTAGAAATAATGAGACAGTTATTTTTAAGGTTAGGTTGTTTTTTTTTGTTGTTGTTCTATATTAATGAGACTAAAACTTAATGAGGTTTATTTATTAGTTTCAAATTCAAATTATGTTGATGAGGTCAAAGTTAAAATTAACATGGTAATAAGATACTGAAATGTTCAATAGAGCTATACCAAAACAAACAAACATGCAAACAAACAAACAAAAATTAAAAGAAATAAACAACAACAACAAAATCCTTCATAGGGTTTTTACCATTATGTTGACATTATATTATAATGTGTTATTTATGAAATAGTTGTGAAACTGGTAATAAAATTAAAAGGAGAAAAATTCGATCAGTAACATATATCAGTTTGATTAAAATTTCATAAGAGAGAAATTCGTTTGAGGAAAGAATTGAAGCCAGTAAGTGTTAGAACATATCTCCAAGGTGACCACTGAGATGAAAAAGGAGCCTAATAACACGCGAGAGTTGGAAACCTTTTGAGGAAAAGTATTATTGATCTTTTAAAAACATATGATTTTGAATAGAAGATTTGTATGTTTCATAAGTATTTATGATTTATTAAGGGAAGCCATACTATTACGGGAATAAACTGAAATGGTTGTCAAATTTATTCAAGTTAAAAGTACTAAAAAGTCAGTTTGGGTTTTAATTATTATTCTAATATGACTTGCTTACGTAAATGAAATAATTCTGACAAAATTAAAGTATATTTGGAGAAAACTTTCAATGTTTTTTAATAAATACCTTTCAGGAAATTTCATTGGAGAAAATAAATTGAGTGAGAAAATGTAGTGGAGGCAATAAACACAAATATCCATCTCTATGGTGACCAATAAGAACAATAAGAATCATGCTTCCCGTTTAATAACATGTATAAAGTGAGTAACAGTTGAAAGTTTGGAACTAAAAGAAAGACACACAAGAAAGGTTTCCATTGCTAAATTAAAAAGAAATAAATAATTGAAAATTGAACTGAAGATAAATATCTGTGTTTTTTATAATTCAGTTGCTATAGGCTGATATGCCTTCTATAAAAACAGATTTTAATGTTTCCAATCAATGCCAAGGAATAAAGAATCTAAGATCTAACGAAATTTAAAGATATTGATCCCACGAGGTAACCATATGGTGCAAAGAATCAATAAATCTTTTAAGAATTGAAAGTTTTCTTTCCTCTAGTTACATTGTGTTATAGGTAAAGATACTGATATATCCGATAAGGATATAAGAAAAGAAAAGCAATGAAATGTTATAGACGTTTATGTTGATATTGGATTAGAATATGTTTTCATAACATTTTTTAAAAGCTATTTTAGTATTTCGAAGAAAAGTTGATTAGTTATAACAGTTTGATTGATATTTCAAAAGAGAGAAATTCGCTTAGGCAAAGAATCGAAGCTAGTAAGTGTTACATTATATCTCCATAGTGACCACTAACATGAACAAGGAGCATACGTTATTACATAAACGGTGCAAAACAAACAATAATAAAGAATCGTACAGTTGAGATTTCAGAAATGTTTGAAATGATTCCTCTTAGGTATTCTATTGCAAGAGTGGACAGAAAGTTGAACTTTATGAATTAAGTGCTATAAGGCTATGTTTGTCATGTACTACAAATGGGTTAGATTCAAACACCAGTTATAAGAAGATTGCTACCTGTGTGGTGGAAAAAGGTGTGCACAGTCAATGATTTAAAAAAATAACCGAGAGATAATGGTCGACAGTTCTAATTTTAAAACTGGAATTTATACAAGATATTGTCTGATGATCGTGAGGAAGACGAGGCATAGTCTGTTGTGAATTGCGGATCCTAAAATAACAAAAAATAGATGGAGAATAACTGACATGAACGTACAATCCGTTAGAATAGCTCTTTTAGTGGACGTAGTGTAGAGAGAATGATTTCTTTTTCTATGACCTACAAATGGATAGAAGAAAACTTTGGAAATTAAAATGGATGTGGTTTCTATTATTTTAGTCAATTATTTTTTATTTTATTGTTTTCTTGTTTGGAGGGGGGTGAGGGGGGGCGGCATAAACCTTTGTTCAAGGAAACTGTTTGAAGTCCATAGGTTTCTCTGAAGAGGCTTGTACAAAGACACTGCTTGAAGTGCCTTGGAAGAAAAAAGGACGATTGCATGAAAAGGTCTGAAGAAAAAAATCTTAAATCTTACTCGAGACAGTTTGTAGTTTGAAGTATTTTAAAAATAATCTATCTGTAAGTTATTGATTTAATATTTAAGGACGTTGAGAAGAATAATACTCTGAAAACACCTGTTTTAAGTACTTGCGAAGATAATCATTTTGAAGTATTTTAAAATGCCTTTTAATGATAGTTTTAGCGTTATCATTAAAATTATGAGAATAAAGTGAAATTGTTGTAAACTTTAAATAAGCCTTATGTAATGAATACTATTTTCTTGTAAATTGTATTTCTAATACGAAGTTGTTTTGATGCATATATATTGAGAATGGTGTAACTGGTATTTGGAAGAAGAAAGCATTAGATCTATGTTTCATGTAAATACATTTCAAGAAAACTTCCTACAAGACAATACATTCCTTAGAGAAATGAAGCGAGGTCAGTATGCATCAGCATGCATTTCGACGGTAATCATGGAGAAAAAATGATTCATGTTCTCATTTGACTGCATTGAAAGTGGGGCATAAATGTTTTAGATAATATCCGAAACTTTTCTATTAAGCGAGACTATGACTTTGAATTTAAGAACAAAGGATAAATTGAAAATGTCAGGCACTAAATTAGAACTTGATTCATAGAGCAGAATAGACATGTTTATAGGATGCAAGCAGAAAGTACCTTCTGCGCCATTAATTTCCAAGTGGACGAGGATGAAAGCTGCACTGTTGAATTTTAAACCTAGGCAGTTTTGAAATGAAAAGATATTTACTCATTATCAGATAAAGACGAGGCCTGGTCAATTGTGAACCATGTATTCTGAAATACCAAGTAATCAGCGTTAAGAGAGTAAATTGCACAAGAAGATACTACATATAAAAAAATGTTCATTTGATCCATGTAGAATAAAGAATTGATTTTCATTGTGCTATAAAGTACATCAAGCAAAGGTGATTGCACCTAAAAGGAAAAGTTTCAAGAAATATTGACGTGGCCGCATGTGTTACACACTGTAATTTGTATGCAGTTGCTTTTTTCTTAGATCGAGTTGATACTGGGAAGAAATTTGAATGTTTTCTAACCTCCGTTCTCTTCATTTTACTTCTTTTGATCAAATTAAGTTGATAATGAAAGATGTATGCGGGAATGAAACCAAATATGTCAGGCTCTTTTTTAGAGTTTGGTTCATATGGTAAACATGAATGCTTGAAAAGTGTAAAAATAATGCCGATCTATTAAATATTTTCCAGTCAGATCTGGCGATAAATTATTACGTTTGAAATATGATCATTGAATGAATTCAGTGTTTCAACGTTTTGGAAGCAATATTCTTTCAAGAGCTCTATTTTAAGCGAAGTTGGCAATTTTGACATGTAATATCTGAAACATTGCAAATGATTTTAAGTAGAAATAATGAGACAGTGATTTTTAAGGTGATTTGTTTTGTTGTTCTATATAAATTAGGCCACAACTAAATGAGGTTATTATTTATTACTTCCAAATTCAAATTATGTTGATTATTTCAAATTTAAAATTAACATGGTCAAAGGATACTGAAATGTTCAAAAGAGCTATACCAAAACAAACAAACAAACAAAAAAAAACAACAAAAAATAAATAGCAAAACAAAAAAAATACAAACAAACAAACGAAAAAAGAAAAAAAAACAACAACAAAAAAATACTTCAAAGGGTTTTTGCCATCATGTTGACATTATATCATAATGTGTTATTTATGAAATTGTTGTGAACCTGGTAAGAATATTAAAAGGTGAAAAATTTGATCTGTAACATAGATCAGTTTCGAATAAAATTCAGGAGAGAAATTCGTTTGAGGAAAGAATCGAACCCAGGAAGTGTTAGAACATATCTCCAAGGTGACAACTGAGATGAATAAGGAGCGTAATTCATCACAAAATGAACAAAATCAAACATAAAGAATAGTATACTTGATAAGTCAGAAATGTTTGAAAGGTGAAATTTGAACGAGTTTAACACTGAGATATTATGTTTTCTAATATTGAAAACAAAAGAATTTGCTATAATTCCAAGCACAGATTCTAAAATTAATGTATAAATTAGAAGATCAATACCGGTAGGGTGTGCATAGCTAGTCCAATATTACCAAGGATATAATGGATAAAGCTCGAATTTAAATGCAAAAATAGGATGGTATGTAAAGAAAAGTGATTACTTGATAATACAGTTTAAACAAGGCTATTACTCTTATGATTCTCGAGTTCTTAAATAACAAATAATCCATGTTCAAAAAAGAAAAGAAAAATCCCAAAAGACTAACAACAGAAATGAAAGTATAACCCCTTAGCACAGATATTTAATCAGCGCAGAAGAATGAAAACTTTCATTTACGTTTGGAAGTGCACAGAAAACAACAAAAGTTTCAGAAAATATTAGTTAAAACTATTTTTGATAAAATAATGTAGACATTACGAAATGGTTTCTATTAACAAATCTTATCTTTTTAAATTTGTATTTAATAGCATTGAAGAGTCATTGTTCTTGATTTTATAGATTTGTCATGTTATATTTTGAATGCTGAGAGGCGTGCTATAGAATACTCATTTCAAAACACCTGTTTATATGCGGTTTGAATCTTTAGCACGCGAGTGTTCGAAACCTTTTGAGGAAAAGTATTATTGATCTTTTAAAAACATATGATTTTGAATAGAAGATTTGAATGTTTCATAAATATGTATGATTTATTAAGGGAAGCCATATTATTTCGGGAATAAACTGAAATGGTTGTCAAATTTATTCAAGTTAAAAGTACTAAAGAGTCGATTGGGTTTTAATTGGTATTGACTTGCTTACGGATATGAAATAATTTTGAGAAAATTAAAATATATTTGGAGAAATCATTCGATGTGTTTATATAAATACCTTTCAGGAAATTTCATAGGAGAAAATACATTGACTGAGGAAATGTAGTGGAAGCAATAAACACAAACATCCATCTCTATGGTGACCATTCAGTTCAGAAAAATAGGAATCATGCCTCCCGGTAAATAACATGTATAAAGTGAGTAACAAGGTTTCCATTGCTAAAATAAAAAGAAATAAATAATGGAAAACTGAACCGAAGATATGTGTCTGTGCTTTTTATAATTTAGTTGCTATTGGCTGATATGCCTTCTATAAAACAGATTTTAATATTTCCAATCAATGCCAAGAAATGAAGAATCTATGAGCAGAATATAAATGTTTATATGATGCAAGCAGAAAGTACCTTCTGCACCATTAATTTCCAAGTGGACGAGGATGAAAGCTGCAATGTTGAATTTTAAACCTAGGCAGTTTTGAAATGAAATGATATTTACTCATTATCAGATAAAGACGATGCCGGGTCAATTGTGAACCACGTATTCTGAAATACCAGGTAATCAGCGTTAAGAGAGTAAATTGCACAAGAAGATACTACCCTTAACCATGATCATTTGATCCATGTCGAATAAAGAACTGATTTTCATTGTGCTATAAAGTACATCAAGCAAAGGTGATTGCACCTAAAAGAAAAAGTTTCAAGAAATATTGACGTGACCGCATGTGTTACACACTGTAATTTGTATGTAGTTGCTTTCTTCTTAGATCGAGTTGATACTGGGAAGAAATTGGAATGTTTTGCGACCTCCGGTCTCTTCATTTTACTTCTCTTGATCAAATTAATTTGATAATGAAAGATATATGCGGGAATGAAACCAAATATGTCAGGCTCTGTTTTAGAGTTTGGTTCATATGGTAAACATGAATGCTTGAAAAGTGTAAAAATAATGTCAATCCATTAAATATTTTCCAATTAGATCTGGCGATAAATTATTACGTTTGAAATATGATCATTGAATGAATTCAGTGTTTGAAAGATTTGGAAGCAATATTCTTTCAAGAGCTCTATTTTAAGCAAAGTAGACATATAATATCTGAAACATTGCAATGGATTTTAAGTAGAAATAATGAGACAGTTATTTTTAAGGTTAGGTTGTTTTTTTTTGTTGTTGTTCTATATTAATGAGACTAAAACTTAATGAGGTTTATTTATTAGTTTCAAATTCAAATTATGTTGATGAGGTCAAAGTTAAAATTAACATGGTAATAAGATACTGAAATGTTCAATAGAGCTATACCAAAACAAACAAACATGCAAACAAACAAACAAAAATTAAAAGAAATAAACAACAACAACAAAATCCTTCATAGGGTTTTTACCATTATGTTGACATTATATTATAATGTGTTATTTATGAAATAGTTGTGAAACTGGTAATAAAATTAAAAGGAGAAAAATTCGATCAGTAACATATATCAGTTTGATTAAAATTTCATAAGAGAGAAATTCGTTTGAGGAAAGAATTGAAGCCAGTAAGTGTTAGAACATATCTCCAAGGTGACCACTGAGATGAAAAAGGAGCCTAATAACACGCGAGAGTTGGAAACCTTTTGAGGAAAAGTATTATTGATCTTTTAAAAACATATGATTTTGAATAGAAGATTTGTATGTTTCATAAGTATTTATGATTTATTAAGGGAAGCCATACTATTACGGGAATAAACTGAAATGCTTGTCAAATTTATTCAAGTTAAAAGTACTAAAGAGTCAGTTTGGGTTTTAATTATTATTCTAATATGACTTGCTTACGTAAATGAAATAATTCTGACAAAATTAAAGTATATTTGGAGAAAACTTTCAATGTTTTTTAATAAATACCTTTCAGGAAATTTCATTGGAGAAAATAAATTGAGTGAGAAAATGTAGTGGAGGCAAAAAACACAAATATCCATCTCTATGGTGACCAATAAGAACAATAGGAATCATGCTTCCCGTTTAATAACATGTATAAAGTGAGTAACAGTTGAAAGTTTGGAACTAAAAGAAAGACACACAAGAAAGGTTTCCATTGCTAAATTAAAAAGAAATAAATAATTGAAAATTGAACTGAAGATAAGTATCTGTGTTTTTTATAATTCAGTTGCTATAGGCTGATATGCCTTCTATAAAACAGATTTTAATGTTTCCAATCAATGCCAAGGAATAAAGAATCTAAGATCTAACGAAATTTAAAGATATTGATCCCACGAGGTAACCATATGGTGCAAAGAATCAATAAATCTTTTAAGAATTGAAAGTTTTCTTTCCTCTAGTTACATTGTGTTATAGGTAAAGATACTGATATATCCGATAAGGATATAAGAAAAGAAAAGCAATGAAATGTTATAGACGTTTATGTTGATATTGGATTAGAACATGTTTTCATAACATTTTTCAAAAGCTATTTTAGTATTTCGAAGAAAAGTTGATTAGTTATAACAGTTTGATTGATATTTCAAAAGAGAGAAATTCGCTTGGGCAAAGAATCGAAGCTAGTAAGTGTTACATTATATCTCCATAGTGACCACTAACATGAACAAGGAGCATACGTTATTACATAAACGGTGCAAAACAAACAATAATAAAGAATCGTACAGTTGAGATTTCAGAAATGTTTGAAATGATTCCTCTTAGGTATTCTATTGCAAGAGTGGACAGAAAGTTGAACTTTATGAATTAAGTGCTATAAGGCTATGTTTGTCATGTACTACAAATGGGTTAGATTCAAACACCAGTTATAAGAAGATTGCTACCTGTGTGGTGGAAAAAGGTGTGCACAGTCAATGATTTAAAAAAATAACCGAGAGATAATGGTCGACAGTTCTAATTTTAAAACTGGAATTTATACAAGATATTGTCTGATGATCGTGAGGAAGACGAGGCATAGTCTGTTGTGAATTGCGGATCCTAAAATAACAAAAAATAGATGGAGAATAACTGACATGAACGTACTATCCGTTAGAATAGCTCTTTTAGTGGACGTAGTGTAGAGAGAATGATTTCTTTTTCTATGACCTACAAAGGGATAGAATAAAACTTTGGAAAACTCTCAAACAAATTAAAATGGATGTGGTTTTTATTATTTTAGTCAATTTTTTTTTATTTTATTGTTTTCTTGTTTGGCTGTGGAGGATGTGGGGGGCATGAACCTTTGTTCAAGGAAAACGTTTTGAAGTCCATAGGTTTCCCTGAAGAGGCTTGTACAAAGACACTGCTTGAAGTGCCTTGGAAGAAGAAAGGACGATTGCATGAAAAGGTCTGAAGAAAGAAATCTTAAATCTTACTCGAGACAGTTTGTAGTTTGAAGTATTTTAAAAATAATCTATTTGTAAGTTATTGATTTAATATTTAAGGACGTGCAGAAGAATAATACCCTGAAAACACCTGTTTTAAGTACTTGCTAAGATATTCATCTTGAAGTATTTTAAAATGCCTTTTAAGGATTGTTTTCGCGTAATCATAAAAATTATGAGAATAAAGTGAAATTGTTGTAAACTTTAAATAAGCCTTATGTAATGAATACTATTTTCTTGTAAATTGTATTTCTAATACGAAGTTGTTTTGATGCATATATATAGAGAATGGCGTAACTGGTATTTGGAAGAAGAAAGCATTAGATCTATGTTTCATGTAAATATATTTCAAGAAAACTTCCTACAAGAAAATACATTCATTAGAGAAATGAAGCGAGGTCAGTATGTATCAGCATGCATTTCGACGGTAATCATGGAGAAAAAAAAAATGATTCATGTTCTCATTTGACTGCATTGAAAGAGGGGAATAAATGTTTTAGATAATATCCGAAACTTTTTTTATTAAGCGAGACTATCACTTTGAATTTAAGAACAAAGGATAAATTGAAAATGTCAGGCACTAAGTTAGAACTTGATTCATGGTGCAGAATAGAAATGTTTATATGATGCAAGCAGAAAGTAACTTCTTCATCATTAATTTTCAATCGGACGAGGATGAAAGCTGCACTGCTGAATTTTACACCTAGGCAGTTTTGAAATGAAATTATATTTACTGATTATCAGATATAGACGAGGGAGGGTCAATTGTGTAGCATGTATTCTGAAATTCCAGGTAATCAGCGTTAAGAGAGTAAATTGCAGATACTACCCTTAACCATGATCATTTGATCCATGTAGAATAAAGAACTGATTTTCATTGTGCTATAAAGTACATCAAGCAAAGGTGATTGCACCTAAAAGAAAAAGTTTCAAGAAATATTGACGTGGCCGGATGTGTTACACAATGTTAAATGTGTATGTACTTGCTTTCTTCTTAATTTGAGTTGATACTGGGAAGAAATTTGAATGTTTTCTGACCTCCGTTCTCTTTATTTTACTTCTTTTGATCAAATTAAGTTGATAATGAAAGATATATGCGGGAATGAAACCAAATATGTCAGGCTCTGTTTTACAGCTTGGTTCACATGGTAAAGATGAATGCTTGAAAAGTGTAAAGATAATGTCAATCTATTAAATATTTTCCAATTAGATCTGGCGATAAATTATTACGTTTGAAATATGATCATTGAATGAATTCAGTGTTTAAAAGATTTGGAAGCAATATTCTTTCAAGAGTTCTATTTTAAGCGAGGTTGACATGTACTATCTGAAACATTGCAATGGCTTTTAAGTAGAAATAACGAGACAATAATTTGTAAGGTTAGTTTTTTTTGTTGTTGTTGTTCTATATAAATGAGGCTGAAACCAAATAAGGTTTATTTATTAGTTTCAAATTCAAATTATGTTGATGAGGTCAAAGTTAAAATTAACATGGTAAAAGGATACTGAAATGTTCAATAGAGCTATACCAAAACAAACAAACAAACAAACAAAAATTAAAAGAAATAAACAACAACAACAACAAAAAAGCCTTCAAATGGTTTTTATCATTATGTTAACATTATATTATAATGTGTTATTTATCTAATAGTTGTGAAACTGGTAATAATATTAAAGGGAGAAAAATTCGATCAGTAACATACATCAGTTTGAGAGAAATTCGTTTGAGGAAAGAATTGAAGCCAGTAAGTGTTAGAACATATCTCCAAGGTGACAACTGAGATGAATAAGGAGCGTAATTCATCACAAGGTAAGAACTTACTCAATCATAAAGAATGGTATACTTTATAAGTCGGAAATGTTTGAAAGTTGAGATTTGGACGAGTTTATGACTGAGATATTATGTTTTCTAACATTGGAAACAAAAGAATGTCCTATAATTCCAAGCACAGATTCTAAAATTAATGTATAAATTAGAAGATCAATACCGGTAGGGTGTGCATAGCTAGTCCAATATTACCAAGGAGATAATGGATAAAGCTCAATTTTAAATGCGGAAATAGGATGGTATGTAAAGAAAAGAGATTACCTGATAATACAATTTAAACAAGGCTATTACTCTTGTGATTCTCGAGTTCTTAAATAAGAAATAATCCATATTAAAAAAAAAAAAAAAAAAAAAATACCAAAAGACAATAAAACAGAAATGAAAGTATAACCCCTAAGCACAGATATTTTGTCAGCGCAGAAGAATGAAAACTTTCACTTACGTTTGGAAGTGCACAGAAAACAACAGACGTTTCAGAAAATATTTGGTAGAAGTATGTTTGATAAAATAATTTTGACATCAGGAAATGATTTCTATTAACAAATCTTATCTTTTTAGTTTGTATGTAATAGCATTGAAGAGTCACTGTTCTTGATTTTATAAATTTTTCATTTTATATTTTGAATGTTGAGAGGTGTGCTAGATAATATTCATTTCAAAACACCTGTTTGTATTAGGTTTGAAACTTTAATACGCGAGTTTTCGAGACCGTTTGAGGAAAAGTATTATTGATCTTTTAAAAACATATGATTTTGAATAGAAGATTTGTATGTTTCATAAATATTTATGATTTATCTAGTGAAGCCATACTATTACGGGAATAAACTGAAATGGTTGTCAAATTTGTTCAAGTTAATAGTGTTAAAGAGTCATTTGTTTTTTTATTGTCATTCTAATATGACTTGATTACGTAAATGAAATAATTCTGAGAAAATTAAAATATATTTGGAGAAATCTTTCAATGTGTTTATATAAATACCTATCAGGAAATTTCATAGGAGAAAATAAACTGATTAAGGAAATGTAGTGGAGGCAATAAACACAAACATCCATCTCTATGGTGACCAATAAGAACAATAGGAATCATGCATCCCGTTAAATAACATGTATAAAGTAAGTAACATAATCAGTTGGAATTGAATGAAAGACACAACAATAAACTGAAATGATCGTCAAAATTAATGAAAATAAAGGTAACTAACAGTTATTAAATTGTTATTCAATTACGACGCGCTATACTAAATAAAACGATTCTGAAAGCAGTAATTTATATCTGGAGAATAACTTTCAATTTGTGCTTACTGAAAACAATTTCAGGATATTTTACAGAAGAAAACAATGTATTAGAGGAATTAAGCGAAGGCAATGTTCTTGATGACCAATGAGAAGAATAGGAATTATTCTTACGATTGAATAAGATGCATAATTAGTTGAAAGGGTGGAATTAACAAAAGAAATACAGGAAAGGATTTGATTGCCAAAACAAAGAAGAAATAAACAGTGGAAAAATTATCTGTAGAAAAGTTTATGTATATTTTATAATTCTGTAATTATAACATTATAAAGCTATAATAAAAAAATATTGTTCCAATTATCACATTGTATTAAATAAAACGCGTCTTTGATCGAGTATAGAATCAGAGAAAAACTGCATTGAGAGTAGGGAACAAATCTTTGCGGTCATTTTGCCAAGCCTTGTTACTAAAAATGTCTATGGAGTTCAATTTATGGACAAAGGATACGATGAATGTTTTGCCCTCTTTCGTATAGATTGATTGAAAGAGCACAAGGGACAAGGTTGTAGAATGTAAGCAGAAAGTGTCAGAGTCATCATTAGATTGCAAGGAGTCAAGGTTGTAGAATGTAAGCAGAAAGTGTCAGAGTCATCATTAGATTGCAAGGAGACAAGGTTGTAGAATGTAAGCGGAAAGTGTTAGAGTCATCATTAGATTGCAAGGAGACAAGGTTGTAGAATGTAAGCAGAAAATGTCATAGTCTTCATTAAATTGCAAGATGTCATGGATGTAGAATGTAAGCAGAAAGTGTCAGAGTCATCATTAGATTGCAACGAGTCAAGGTTTAATGCTCTATCGTTGAACTTTTAAACAAACAAGGTTTTGCAATGAAACATATATGCTGATAATCAGATAAAGGCGAGAAATAGTTGGTTCTTAAAAAACATATATAATGTTAAAGGTAAACAAAAATTAAAATAAATAGAAGGTACAAACTCTTAAGTAAAGTAAAAATATAAGTAAGAGACATTGCAAAAAAAAAAAAAAAAAAAAAAACTGTGGATGAAATACGATAAAAGAATCCAATGATTTATATTAACAAATATTGAACTTAACATATTTAATGTATAATATTTGAAGAGTGATCGTTCTTGACAGATTATATTTTAATATTTCAAGATGTCGTAGAAAATAATCCTACGAACACACGTTTATGATGACTAGAATTGAACACCTGAACGTTTGAAATCTTTTTGGAAATATTTCACTATTCACGAAAAGGAGATTATCACGTTTTGGTTTCAAATATGTTTAAAATATTCAAATTTAAAGTTTAATGAAAATTTCAGGAATTTGTTGAGCTTGATTCGAAAGACAAAAGATGAATGCTGATAGTCCAAATCTGATGAATAGTTTGCCATTAAATTGGCAACAAAGCCTTACTGTTTAATTTTTTTTCCATGAATGAATTCAGTGTTTAAAAGTTTTGACAGTAATATTATTTCAAAAAATTGTTTGAGAAGGGGTTGCCAATTGTATACGTAATAACTGAACTACTGTAAGGAATTTTCAGTAGCAGTAACGAAAACAATTATTTTCAATACTGGAATTTTTTGTAGGAATATATTCAATAACTTCAACTTAAATATGATTATTATTTACTAGCTTAAATTTCAAACTAGGTGTTATTAGGTCAAAGTAATATTAAAATCGTAAAACGATACTGAACATTTGATATGGAAATAATACAATATAAATAATGAATATTTATTTATTTCTATGTTGCCGTTATAACAGAATGTGTTTCTTATGAAATTAGTTTGAATTGTGTTTCTTTTGAAATAGAGCAGTTTGGTTAAAATTTAAAATCAATGTGTTTTAAACGGAATAAGAGGTTAATTCGTTTAAGAAAATACTTGATGCCAGTAAGAGTTAGAATGCATCTCCATGGTGACCACTGATATTAATAGTGAACATATTAGTTTCAAACAAATGGCACAAAAGTAATAATAAAGAAACGTATGCTTGATAAATCATAAATATTAGTAAGGTTTCCTCTTTGGCATTTCATTGCAAGAGTGGATGAAAGGTTGAACTTGATTGAATTAATTACTATAAGACTATGTGTTACATATTAGACAAATCAATTAGGTTAAAAAAGGCAGAACTAACATTGAAACTGAGTTAAAGTACAGATGCCTGTTTGGTGTTTAAGAATGCAAATTGTGGACACAAAATGAATTATGTACAAAAATCAAGGGATAAAGCAAGAAGTTCTGCAAGATATTTCGTGAAGATCACATCAGTCTGTTGTGATCCACGGGTCCTAAAATAACAAAATAATGAATATTAAAAAAACTTAAATGAACGTACTACCCGTTAAAATAAACCTTTTTGTTCCACGAAGAGTAAAGAAATGGATTTCTTTATGCTTGAAGCTACCACAGAATACAGCAAAACTTTGCAAAACTCGTAGAGAAATTTAAATAGAAATGTTTGAATAAGTATAACAAAGGAAAAGTAATTTATTTCTAAATCGAAAACCTGGTAACAGGTGTTTTGCATTAATTATTTATGGTAATAGTTTAAGTAATATCTATTAGAAACATTCGACTTGTGATAATTTAAATCAGTGTAAACAAAAGCTGATAGGGGACGATATGATCTTTAGAGAGAAAAAAGGCGATGACAATAAATGTAAACATGCATGTCCAGTTTAACAAGAACTAAACGTTTATTAAAATGAAGTCGTATCAAATAAAAATAATCATTATTGGAAATTATTGAAAAAAGATGATATAATCACAAGAAGTATTTCCACAAAGATATTTTATTGAGAGAGTGGAAAAAAATAATAACTAAGAAGTTGAAGTAATGCAAAAATATAGTTTTAAAAATTCGCATAGTATACATTTATATGGGTTTCTTAAAAAGCAAATGTATTCGTTATGTGAAAACAATTTAAGAATATTATGACAAACGCGTATCATTGAGAGTAAATTACAAGGATTGGCTTGAGAAAAGGAAAATAACCTTTATCTGGGAATTTGTTAAAGAAATATCACTGAAAGAATGAAAATGTACATGATGTGAAACATGTTTTTGGCACTATTTTAGAGATTGATACATTAAATAAAAGATCGAAGTTCTGAGAGTGGAAATAAAGCACTGCAGATTTAATCAGTTGTTTCCAAGGAGACTAGTGATAAAGGTCCAAGGTTTAAATTTTTCATTGAATGAATACACTATTTAAATGCTGAGGAAGAGTAATCCTGTGACGAGAACATTTATTTGAATTTAATATTAACCTTCTTCCTTTTAGAAAACTGATAATGTCATGCATTCAAACAATAACATTGACAAAGACTGCAAAGTATTCAATAAATACAAAACAAACCAAAAGTTATGAAACAATATTTTCTCTTCATGTGAAATGGTAGCAGGAGTCTTTGTGTTGAAATCAGCTATTAAATTTAGATTGATATTTGGCAGAAATTTAAAAAAAATATGTATTGGAGCAGATTTTTTTACTCATACGTACCCATGCATCTCCATTGTGATCACTGAGAAGAACACGGACCATACCTCTTTACCGAATGGCTACTTGTTTAAAGAAATATAAGGAAGATTGGTAAACTCTATGAAGATGGACTCAGGGCGTTAACTCTTTGAAATTTCTCTGGCATTTATCGTTGAAAAGTCTCTGCTAGAATGGGAACAAAGTTAAACTTTTACTACAAGACTGCGTATTTTAATATTAGGCAATATGATTAGGTTTGTCGTCCACGCAAATATATTAAGGTTAATTAGAAAGTGAAATATTAATATGCTGTAAACAAAATGTGCTTAGCTAGTCGGTTGTTTTCAAGGCGATGAGATG
The DNA here is from genome assembly GCA_029931535.1 of Margaritifera margaritifera. Lineage (NCBI taxonomy): Eukaryota > Metazoa > Mollusca > Bivalvia > Unionida > Margaritiferidae > Margaritifera > Margaritifera margaritifera. Next base: position 1,742,276 of record JAQPZY010001362.1, on the reverse strand, counting down.
AGATGAGGGATAAGATAATTAAGCTAGGAGTTATGCAACGAAAGCTATCAGATAATTTCCAGATACATACTAGGTATAGTCTCTTATAAACCACGGGTTTTTAATTTACCAATAAATAATGTTAATACAAAATAAAACGAAATAACACTCAAAATAAGGTAATAACTATTTAGCATGTAAAGTGTATCTACGTAGCATAAAAATAACAGTTTTTTATGATAGGAAGTGCAACAGAACTCAAAGAATTCCTTAGATTCTTAAAACAAATTTAAATGAAATCTTTATTTTCAAAGAAATGTTTTTTGCACAAAGAAGCTGGTAGAAATTCCATTGATAAAACAAGGTAGACAAATGAGTTCTATTAACAACCATGTTATAATATATTTTATTTGATATTATTTGAAGAATAGTTGCTCTTGATTTAATAATGATGGTTATATTTAAAGACGTGCTAAATAATACTCATATCAGTACACTTTTTTTAAGGGAATTATTTGAGAATTAATTGATCCTGATTTAATACATGTTTATTTTAATGATTGTAATATTTAAAGGCGTGCTAAAGAAAAATCATCTCAGCACTCTTGTTTGAAAAGGAATTATAACTTAAACACTTGAATTTATAAAATGTTTTGGGAAATTATTATTAATCCTTAAATAAAATATCAGCTTGAAGTGTATGTTTGTATGTTAACGCAACTTTTTAATATATTTAGGACAATGAAAATTGCGGGAATAAATTGAACTTGTCAATAGAATTATTCAAGCTAAAAGTAATGAAATTTCATTTGTTTGCAACTTGTTATGTTAGTTCCAGGTAATTATTTAAATGAAATGATTTTGAAAACTCAAATTAATATTTGAAGGAAACATTCGATTGATGTTGATGTACATACGTTTCTCCGAAATATAGTTGGAGAGAATAATACACTCATTAGATAAATTGAGCGAAGGCAATAAATACAAGCATGCAACTGTACGGGTTACGATTGAAAGGAAAGAGCAATATTGTTTCTGTTTTTATATAAAAAAAATGTATAAAGTGAGTAGCATACGCTAGTTAAACGTTGGAGTTTAAAGAAAGAAATATAATAAGGTGGTCCCTGGCTAAGAAAAAAAGAAATACAAATCAGTGTTAAATTGAACTTAAGAATGCATCCATGTAATTTTGTAATTCTGTTCTTATAAACTTAAATGGATTTCATTAAGTGAAAGTAGTGGTTTCATTAAATGCAAACAAATAAGTAATTAGGATGATGCTAACATAAAGGTATTTTCCGCCACAGGCGACTTTATGGTGAAAACCCTAAATGTTTTCTGTACTCTAATTATGTTGTCTTAAAAACAAGCGTGCTGGATTGAAAATAGAAACCAGACGACTGCATTAAAAGAGAGTAATAAATCTGTCTAGTCGTTTTGCAAAGTTTTAAATTTGAGGAAAAGGATATGTTAAATATTGCTTGCACTATCTTAGAGCTTGATTTACAGAAGAGAAGTTAGTGATTGCAGAATGTAAACGGAACGTGCACACTTCATCATTACTTTTTTCTTAGGGCATCAGACCCACTATTGAATTTTCAGCTATAATGTTACGCAGTGAGATATATCTGCTAATGATCATATAGAGACGGAATATAGTCTTTTGGGAATTGGGGTTCTTCCAACAAATAATTAAAGTTAAAATATATATAAAAAAAAAAATAAACAAAATAAAACAGACAAGGAAAGGATGGTATTAACCCTTTAGTATATAAAGGTTATTTACGTAGAATGAAGAAAGTTTATTCTTTATGCTTTAAAGTGTAGCATAAAACAAGAAAAGATTTAGAAAACTCTGAGAAAATATTAAATGCAAATCATTATTTTCAATAAATCTTTGTGCACAACGAAATTGGAAGTCCCATGGATAAGATATAGTCAACAGCATCAAATGATATCCATTAACAAATCTTGTTCTCATCAGTTAGATGATATTTCGTGAAAAGTAATAGTTATTGATTTAATAGATTTTTAATGTAATTATTCTAATATTAAAGGAAATAAAATAATCATATGAACACACCTGTTTAGAAGGGATTTATAAATTGAACACGTGAATATTCCGAAGCGCTTGGGAAACAAATATGATTAATATATTTTTATTATCTATTAGGTCGTTCGTGAAAATTATTGGAACACATATCAATGGCTGATAAAGTTAAAGCAACTATAAGTCTCCAGGAAATTTAAGAGAAAATAAAGTCATGAGATAAATAAAGCAAAGGCAATAAATACAAACATGCATCTCAACGGGGTAACATTGAAAGCAAGAACAATCAAACTTCAATTTAAAGAGCAAATTGAAGGTGAGAAAAATTCTCATTTTGAGGAATAGATTGAAAACAAATACAAGAAATGTGTTGCATTACAACAATAATAGAAAATAATCAAGTAATAATTGAACAAATTATATATATATATATATATATATATATATATATATATATATATATATATATATATATATATATATATATATATATATGCAATTTTCGATTTCGGTTTTGTAATCTAATATGATTTTTATTAGATAAAAGTAATGTGTCCAATAAATTGAACGAATAAAAGAATTCAAGACCAAGCTAAACATAAGCGTATGTTTCCAACTGGCAAATCTATTATGAAAAAAAGCATTAAGGCTCATATGAATAGAAAGCTTTTTTCTCTAAATAAATTGTGTTAAAATTAAAGCGTATTGGAATTAAAAAACATAATCAAGTGGAATGCATTGGGGGAAATGATTAGATCTTTTCGGTCATTTTGTAAAGCCTTATTACTAAACTAGGGTATGACTTGCAAGTTAGGAACAAAGAATACTTTGAATGTTTCATGCACTAACCATAATAAAAATCCTTGTAGGATGTAAACAAATGTGCCCACTTCATCACAAGTTTTAAATAAGGCAACTGTTAAATTTCAACGTTGCAATTTGAAACTATGACGTTATGCAAATGAAAACTATTTGCTGATGATCAGATAACGGTGAGTCAATGACTCTTGTGGGTTCATGAATAAACCATAACTTTAAAAGGAAACACAAATTAAATAAATAGAATGATTATCTACGTAAAATAGAGAAAACATTTTCTTTACGTGTTATTGTGCAACAGAAATAAACAATATGTTTAAAACTCTTCGAGAAATTTAAATGCAGATCTTTATTTGTATAGAAATATTTGTGCAAAACAAAATTGTTAAAAGTCACGTGGATATAAACGTAGAAAACATAAAATAATTTCTGTTAAGAAATCTTGTTCTTATAATGTTTACCTTGCATTACTTAAAGAGTAATCGTTCTTGATTTAATAGGGCTCTTTATCGTAATGATTTCAATATTTAAATGTGTCGTATTTAATATTTAAATGTGTCCTCGCAACACACCTGTTTTGAACACATGAAAGTTCCAAGCCTTTTGATATATATATATATATATATATATATATATATATATATATATATATATATATATATATATATATATATATATATAAAGGTGTGTGTGTGTGTGTTTCCCTGTGGAATATATCTTTATTATCTAGCTAGGGCAATAACAAAATATTTTTAAAATACTAAACTGAAAAGGCCTATCAAGTTTATGAAGCTAAATGTAATGAAAACTTATTTGTTTGTAAATTGTTTTTTTTCTAATAAAAGGGTTTTTTTTAAAACTAAGTGATTCTGAAAACGGATGTTTTTGAGCAAACATTTGATTTGTATTTATGCAAAGATGTTTCCAGGAAATTTCATCATATAAAACAAATTAATTACAGCAATGAAGCGAATGCAGTAAACACAAACATCTATCTCTGTGGTGAGTATTAATGACACACAAAATCTTGTAAATCAAACTTCCCTTCAGAAACATGTATAAGGAATAGAATTAGGTAAAAGCTGGTATTTATGAGAAAGAAATACAAGTAAGGAGTTCCACCGCTAAAATAAAAAAGATACACAAGGAAGAATTGATCTGAAGAAAAGTGTAATGGTGTTTTATACATATGTTCGTATAGCCTTATATACTTTTATTAAACAAAATTATTTGACCAATAAAGGACAGCGAATAACTAACCCAAGACCAAACAAAACATCAAGGTATTTCTTTAAGAGTCAAAAGTATAATAAAAAATGTCTGTTATGAATTAAATCTGACTTCCCTCTAATTGTATTGAATTAATATAAAGGGAATTTTCATTGGCAATGTAAGCAAAAGGATTGCATTGAGAAGAAGGAATTAATAAACAAAGCTATACTTTAAAACAAATATGTGCTTTGAATGCCCTGTGCACTAACGTAGATTATCATTCATAGGGCATAATATAAATGATTCTATGATTTAGTCAGAAAGTGCCAACTTCATAACTAATTTCCCAAATGTAGAGGTTTAAAGCTCTACTGTTAAAAATTTTGAACTATGAAGTTTTGCAATTAACACACACAACACCTAATCAGGTAAAGACAAGGCATGGTCCTTTGTGACTCACGTGTCCTGAAATGCCAGGTAATTAACGTTAAATAATAAAACGGAAAGGAACTTACTACCCCTTAACATGGATATTTAGCCCATGCAGAAGAAAGAATATGTATTCTTTTGCCTTCAAGTTTTATATATATATATATATATATATATATATATATATATATATATATATATATATATATATATATATATATATATATATATATATATATATATATATAATCAATATAACCACAGCAAAGCTTGTGAAGAAGACATTCAAGTCCCATGGACTTAATAATACAACATCAAAAAATGTCTGGTAACAACTCTTGTTGCTATTTTTTTTTTTAATTTTGCGAAAATCAATTTATCCTGATTTCATTAAATTTTACTTTATGGATTTTCAGGTATAATGGATTGAGGAAGAAATACTCCCTAAAGACAAAGGTTTGCAAGTGGATGTGAAATTAAATACTTGAATTAAAAAATGATTATTATTATTAATGAAGACAAAAAATACGATTTTAAATGAAAGATCTTCTTTTAAATTGAATCTTCCTATATCGAACGGGTACATTTTTTAATGATGAATATGCTGAAGTTTTTGATAAATTTTAAATACCTAAAAGAAACGAAAATGAATTTCTTTTTAAATTCAAACTCTGGCAAAAGTGCTTAGAAACATTCGAGTGTGTTGTTGTGTGTAATTGTCCATACAATTTCATAGGAGAAGAAAACGTTTGAAAATTATATTTATTATTAGTTCTGAATGCTTTGTTGTGTTTTTCTTTGTTTGTTTTTTTTTAATGAAAAACTGCTTGTTTTGTAATGATTCTTTGTATGTCTAATGTGTAATGTAAGCAATGAGAAATATACTTAATTTTCCAACAAATTTGCATAAGTCAAAAAAGGGAGAAGTTATTTACTTGTCAATAGAAAATCTGGTAGAAGGTGTTTCTCATAAACTAATTGTGATAATTGTTTAATTGATATTTAGCAGAACTATTCGATTTGTGTTCTGGTAAATAAGAGTCTTCAAAGGTAATAGGAGAAGATACGTTCATTAGATGAAAAGAAGTGTTGGAAATAGATATGTGCATCTTAAAGGTAATGACAAAGAAATGAAATGTTTGCAAAGGAAGACGTATCAATTACAATTAATATTCGAAAATTATTAAACGTTTTAAAAAAAGAAATACAAGAAAGGTTTTCACAGATGCGTTAACTTGTGAAATTAGGACACAAATAAATTTTTAAAAATTGAAATTTACAATTAAAACAAAATTATCTCTGTTTTTACCTTTAGGGCTTTTCTAAAAATAAAAGTAATGTTTCCGTTCATTTGAAAGTTTATATAATCTTAACGGCCGAGAGTTGAGTGAGTCCGGTAGCCAAATAGTTGCCGTATAACCTTTTGTTTGCTTTATGGATGATTCTCTTAAAAGGTGTCGCTCTATTATTATGCCAATATAATCAGATCTAAACCATCCCATTATTAGGTACACATTCATGGTGTGTTGGACGCAATATACCAAATGACATAACAATTACTCTGAATTAGTTATTCCAATCGCAATCAGAATTAATTACTCTTATCAGTAATCATGGCTACCGCTGACGATACATCGCAAACCACATATTAACTGCCTCGACATTTCTTAAGTTGCACCTATCTATCAATATTTCTAACACAACACCTGAAGTGAAACAACAAATCAGACAGCGAAAGCGATGTTTACTTAACAGTGGGACCGGTGAGAATAAGACTAGATGTCATAATCTAGATTTTATCATCGGTCTTTGAAATAAAACCACACTCAGAGTATATTTTAAAAACGCAATTATTTGGCGTGTAAATGTCAGTTCGGTGCTCATTAACGAAATGTTGTGTTTTATCATAATGTTGTAAAACAGAAGCATGTCTCATTGAGAATAAACAGGGAGGATTAGATTGAGAGAAAAGAAGTAATAATTTTAATTATTTTCAAAAGACATATTGAAATACGAATTAAGTTGTATCAGGCTTATTTTGGAGTTTGATTGAAAGAGTAAATAAACAATCAATGTTCTTAGAGTGTAAACAAATAGTGCAGATTATTTGAATGGTTTCAGAGAAGATTAGCGATAAAACTTTATGAATTCAATATTTAAAGCCTAGGATAAAGTAATGCTTTCTAGAGTTCCTTTTCAAAGCGCGTCTTCAGATGGTCATTAGTAACTCAAATATTGTCGGGAACCTTTAATAAAAATAGTGATTCACTCTGATTCTCCTGTAAAAAACTATTTACATTCTATAATCTTTGTTAGGTTACTAATTAAAATGAAAACAAAAGATAAAGACACAGAATAATTCCATCTGAACAAAAGTAGCTACAATTGATGAAAAGGTATTTACTCTTCATTTAAAAACTGTAGTATGAGGATATTTAGGGATTAAATGAGTTATGCAAGCTTTGATTAATATTAGGCAGAACACTTCAATAATTTATATTAAACACTGTTTGAGTAAAACTTCATTGGAGAAGATTTATTCGTTTGAGAAGAGAAGCAAAGTTAATAAGCATTATCATACATTTCTCTTGGGACCATTGCGAAAAATAGGAAAAATACTTTTTTTGCAGAAAGGTACATTTAAAAAAGTTACTAAGAAAGAATCGTATAGTCAAGAAAAGTTTAAGTACTTTATGTCGTACCTTTAAAAAGTTTTCTCTACGAAAATGTATAGAAAGTTCTACTTAAATGCGTTTATTACTACAATTAAGCACAAGCAAATACTTTTAAATATTAGACAAAATGAATAGGTTAATATTCCAGGCACAAAGATTTATGACTATTTATAAAGAAGATCATCAATCCTTTTAGGGTGTCAAAAAGTGTACACTAAGTTAATTTTGTTCACGGAGACAATTGATAAAGCTCGACTGTTGAAATTGTAAAGCAGGAAGTTATGCAAAAAAAAGTTGTTTGCTGATGTTCTTTTACTGATGAAGCATAGTCTTTTGTAAATCACGTATTCTTAAATGGGAAGTTATTCAGAAATAACAGTGAAACAAATACTCTACCCATTAGTGTACATCTTTAATCCACATATAATCAAAAGAAAGTTTTCTTCTGCTTTTGAAGTTTTGAAGCATAGCAGAAATAAAAAAATATACATATATAAAACAAAAAAGAAAAAAAAAAAAAAGAAAAAAAAAGAAAAACAACAAAAAACGGTGGAATCTCTTAGACAAATTGAAACGTAAAGGTTTTGCGAATTCCCATGGATAAAATAAGGTACAAATCATCAAAACATGTATATAATTAAATCTTGCTGTTATCAGTTTTTGTTTATATTATTTCAAGAATAATTGTTTAATTGTTCTTCATTTAATAGCTGTGTCATTTAGTGGCTGTATTATTTAAAGTATTGTTAAAGGATACTCTTTTCCAAGCATTCGTTTAATGCGGATTGTAAATTGAACACGCTACTAATTAAAATATACTGGGATATAGAATTATAAAAACAATGACTTTGAATATTAAGTTTATATCTTTAAATATATTGTTATATCGATGTAGGAAAATTATTGAAATGAAGTGAAATGGTCGATAATGTTAATCAAGCTAATCGAAAGTCATTTCCTGGTAAATTGTTATTCCAGTTTGGGTTTCTTTGTTTAAAAATGAAATCATTCTGAAACCATGTAATTGAAATTTATACAAATTACCCAATTAGTATTTATCTAAATATGTTTCCAGGAAACTTAATATAATACAATTAATTTCATTAGAAAAATGAAAATGAAACAAAGCATTCAACACCATGGTGACCATTTAACACAATAAAATGTATGCTACACAGTAATCAAAATGTATAAGGTAAGTGAAATATTCCGGGTTTTTTAAAGACCTTATTTTAAAATAAAATGTTTTTAATAAATGCAAATGAAAAAATAATTAAGGCTAAGCTAAACAAAGCTGCATGTTTCTCTATAGGTAACTCTTTGGTGAAAAATATCAAAAAAGCTGTTATAACTGTTATAAAAGCTGAATCAACAAAATGAGTTATAGCAGGGTCGTAAATAAATTATGCGTTTAATTCAGATTATATTTGATGAGAACATAAAGCTAACATAATTCAATGTAATGAAAAACTGCTGAAGTTGCATGGTCATCAATATTGTTATTAAACGGGGGAGTAAGGGTATGTTTCTTAGAACATTTTTAAGTAATTTGAAATAGAGAAAAAAGTGCAGCTTATAAAGAAAATATAGAAGAAAAAAAATATCACGAATTTGCAGCTTTTGTATGCACGTGATTATTTTAGTTTTAAGTCTCTCCAAAATCAACAGAATCACCGCCGGTATTGGATGATTCCATCACTTTTATTGCGCCGGAGCTTGAACATATGAAAAAAGATTAAATACACTTTTGTTTATCTTGTTTCGTTTGTTAAATAAAGAGAGAGAACAAAGATACACATTCTTTCCAAACAGATTATGATTCAATTATATTTGAAGCAGAATAGAGGAACAAATTAGGTTTTGAATGAGGAGTGTCTGTGCAGATCAGGAATACATTGGATTGTGGTATAAAAAATTGAGTTGCATAGAAAGTTGGCTAACTTTAAAGAAGAAAATGAAATGCGGTAAAATGCTTAATTGTGCTTCCAGAGTTGTTTTGGAGAAGGCTTTCCGCTACAACGAGGATGTTTAAAAGCCAAACCAGGGGCGCATTGTAAGTCGGAAAATAAAACCTATGTCTTCTCAAACAAAGTTCACTCAGACATTTCTTTGATTCATTCTTGCAAAGTTTTAAGTTTAATATTAGTAAGTAACTGTTCATAGTGATTTATAATTAATATATGTTATTAAAATATTACCGATATTATCTACCAAAAGATTGAATATTTTTAAAACTATTTTATCTCTGATCAGTAAGAATTAAATAATGAAATGAATTAATAAATAATATTCACTTATATGTAAGACATTCTGTTTTATATTTAATATCCTTTTGTCCTTTGTTTCTTCTGAATCTTAACAGCGTGAATTCCATGTATGTTTTATATGTATAGTCCCCAAAAAACAGACTACCTGATTCGTTTTATCTTCGGCCATTATAGTTACCAAAACATTCTTCGGTTTGCGCCCGTGACTGTAGATTATGCAAGGAAGCTGTGCTTGAGGGTATACAAACTTATTGTTCATTAAGGGTGACAGGGGCATCTGGTCTCCGCCAGGACACCTTTGATGAACAAATTGTTGAGGAAATTACTGGTCAGAGAAATTAGTCGCTTCGCGAGTACAAACAGACCAACGAATCAATGAAAAGACAAGCAAATTGTGTAATTAATTCATGCAACAATTCAGAAGTCCCGATTCCGTCGAAATTACTTTGCTTAAAAAGTACTCAAACTTGCAATATTCAAACAATTCATATCACCATAATGTAAATTTAAATAATTAAATGTATTTTACATTAATATATAAAAATAAGGCCATGGAAAGTATCGCATTTTCTTTGTTGGTTTCTTTGTTTCTATTTTACGATGTTCCAGTGTGTATCGATGGACTCCATTGCTTGATGATACTTTATTCTTCCTTCCTTTCCTTCTTTCCTTTCCTGTTCACATGCATTGATTGTATTGAAAAACTGAAAGGATGCACGTGTATGTTCAGTGGTTTGTGTGACTGGTAGAGTGTACATGTACTGTGGATTTGTGAAAAATAATCCGCAGATAGCACAACAGTGTGACATAAATAGATATTGAAGGACAAGAAAGCAACTAATTAGGCAAATATTTCTGTTACGATGTGTCCTGAACTGACACATGGAAGTTCTTGGGGTGAGAAACCTAAATGAGACCCAATAACAAGTTTCACATAGACGACGACCATATTTGATTACTATGATATAGACGCAGAAAAGACTTTGCTTACATTTATTGACAAAAATATATACTTAAAACACTACATTAAACAAGTTCAAAGATCTCTATTAAATATTGCGCAAGTCCCAATCATATAGAGAAGAATTCAACATTTCCAAAAAAGAAATGATTCCAAAGTTAATATCCAACAGTTTAACTTCAATATTTCACATAAAATATAGATGGGTTTTTAACTTACGTTAAGTATTCCTTCCAAGAATCGAACTGAATGAATGAAAACACACACAGACACACAAATATCTACATAAAACCTTTCAAGTTGAAATAAAAAGTTCTTGTTTCAACGATGAATTCCGGAAGAGTCTGATAATTGAAGGATTAAAATTCAAGACGTTTACTTGGTACCACACTCGAATCTCAATGTCCATGTACAATGTCTGTCCGTAAAATATTTCATTGATTACCCATGAATCTGTGTCTGTTATCACAGAAAGACTAAAGTCTGCAGACTGTCTCAATAGATTGACATGTACTGTGAATCCTTGACGAATATGTGTCTCTGATCACAAAATAGGGTAAAGTCCACAGTTTGCATCAATAAAGTGTCCCGTACGGTCAATCTATGAACGTATAAAGATATTTTTAATGGCCGAAACCTTGCCATTATCAAGGATACCAATTCCTACGCTCCTTACACCACACACCCTTTCAGAATATATCGCTGCCGTACACTGTTCCGTCTCCTGGGTCATCTAAACCTTTCATCTTTTATCGCAGGTTGAAATCCAATAAAAAGCAGGAGAAGAAAAACCGGACTTTGTCCGACGGCTAAGATACATTTCATTGTGACGTCATAACTATATTGTAACAGCTTCATTGTGCTATATTACAACATCGTCAGCCATGTGCTTCATCACTGCAAGCAAAGCATTCCTGGCCTTTTCCTCCTTTGTATTTGGAAAACTCTACCCGTTTTGCACTAAAGCCATTGTAGAGGAAAGGATCGTAGCAAATGCAGTCTAAACTGTGTTTGAAACAGTTATTAAAGCGTAAGGTTTTCTTTAGGTGGCATTTTACCACACGTCCTTTCCAGGGAAGGTAACCCACTGTGAGGAGTAATGGCCGATTCCAGCACAGCAGCAGGGAAAACAACCAAGGGTATCCAAATGAATGCACAATAGATGAATCTTCTTTACGTCACCATATCACCGCAGCGATAGTTTACACGTGCCATCCTTTATCTGAAGATAATGGTTAACGTGGCTCCTCCATTCTCCCATGAAAGCTATAATACAAATTTGATTCTTGGTATTATATCAATATTTAATCTCCTTCATTCTTCTCTCTCTCCGAAAATTCCGTAGGTTTCAATTTAGATTCACTTTGTTAGAAAAACAGATATAAATCTTGACACATAAAGCATGGGCAGCAAAGGTTTTAAATACCATTCACAATCAAAACAAAAATTATGTACATACATTACTTTGCCTTATGTCCTTGTAGCCAAAATATTCCCACAGAATTCAAATCGACATTCATAAGTTATGCATCACTCTGAGTCAAAATGATGACAAGTTAAAATTAAAAAATTACCAAACGATACAGTTTCTGAAATAAAGTATTGCGAGAAAACAAGGGTAGAACAAATTGTGGCGACAGAGATAAAAAAAGGGGACGGTTTGCATAAAAATTAAACGTTAAACATATGGGTCTGTGTACGCAGCTATGAATATGGTTAGTCAAAACTCACGTAAAGTGCCAAAAACGTGAACGAGGGCGTTATTAAATTAAAATGTGAAACAATTTTAATATGAATGGAAGTTTGTATAAAATTCAAGCATTTTACACTTATATGTAGGAAAATGAGGAGCAATAAGGACGACTGGGAGAACTCAGAAGTAAATGAAACTCATACCATATGTAACACTTTTGAAGTAGTTTATAACCGAAATCCGCATACGCTTCCCCCCCCCCCCCCAAAAAAAAAAAAAAAAAAAATCATATTGGAAAAGCTGTGAGCCTTTCAATATGGTTCAGTCGACACTTCCTCTTGTCTGTAAAATGACTGACAATGAGACGAAAACTCATCGCATAATAAAGATTGTGTAACCTTTGACGGTACGTGTTTTGGGAGGTAAAGCAAACAAGGTTTACTCAGCTTAGCCAGCGTCGTATAGACTGAAGTAGTGGTGGACTCGAAATTTTCAGAACCAAAATACATATGTACAACATAAATGACATCATATTTTAGTACAAAGCATTTGATAAAACAAGGACATAGATACCCAAAACAAAGCTGTTAGTGCAATGAAAAATCTTTAAACAAAAATAAGACTGCTCTTTAAGAAAAGGAAACAAAATCCTGAGTTGCCGGGGTCATAATGTATATGTCCAAAATAGAAATCCTTGAAACTGTTTTTTTTAGACCGTATCTCTAATGTGCTTAATACAAAACATATTAAGGCATATTACTAAGTGCGACTACGGAATTCTAAACTAAACTTACGTTTCTTGTATCTTTACGGGATATTGATTGAAATATACCGTGCTTTTGTTGTTGTTTAATGTTTGTATATATTCGTCAAATAATTTTGAACACATCTGTAAAACAAATCAAACAAGTTTGCTTTTCTTTAAACATACTCTACCACACTCTGTCACATGAACTGTCAAAGACGAGATCTTCCGAGGGACTCAAACTTCAAATCAATCGTGCTTGAATGCGCCTTGATGAAAAAATCTGATAACTAAGTAGAGAGGTACTTATTCAAACATCTGCGTGCTGTTCGTTTCGTATTGTTTCGGCACTCGTAGCATAAAAAGTTCACTTTATTACTTGACTGTGTGCGACAATTTACACTTCACAAATGTACTTATTATGTTTCATGTTCAATAAATGAATATTTCTAAACTAACACAGCCACACAGGTGCATTATCTCCATGATAGCATGAAGCGACTTTGATTTTCCAATGATATCCCAAATTGTTAAAGCCAATCACCTCCTGTTACACAGCCACACGCGATAATTTGTTTCTACATAAAGTGAAAGATTAATGCTCTTATTGAATGAAATCAACATTTAATAGGTTCTAAAGACGAATTCTGTCAAAGCTGATATTAAATTGAACATGGTATAGCTTAAATATATCATTTACAATATTTATCATAAATAATTTGCGATTTGGAATGTTAACCTTCTCCCTTTTACAATGTTTAATAGATTAAACATTAAAGCATAACATCAGAAACTGGATTGTTCGACAAAGTTTAAATAAGCTAAAAGGGATGAAAAGTTATTTTCTTTGAAGATGAAATTCTAGATATGTTTTTGTTTAAACGAATTTACATACCGTTTGATATATATTAGACACAGGAGGTTAATTATTTTTATATAAAAAGTTTTAATAAAACTTTATTGGAGAAGATTTATTCATTTGAGGAGAGAAGCAAAAGCAGTAAATGTTAGCATGCATCTGCAATTTGACCACTAAGAAGAATGAAAACCATACTTCTTTACGGAGAGGGCACACATTGAAAAAATAATAAAGAGTATTAGATTGCAATTAGTAGTACTTAAGATTTAACTTTAATGAGTTCATTGGTACAATATTACGCCTTCAGTATTAGAAAGAAGAATTAGGTATATATTCCAGGCACTAACATTACAATCTTATCTTAAAGTAGAAGACCAATTCTTGTAGGTGTAGACAAAATATCTGGACATAGTCAATTGTTTCCAAGAAGACGAGAGATACACCTTGACTGTTGAAAGATTAAGCAGGAGATCATGTAGATAAAATATGGTTGCTGATGATCTGGTAAAGACGAGGCATAGTCTTTGCGAATTACTGATTCTTAAATAGCAAATAGTTAATGTTAAAATAATGCAAGCGCTGATGCTGAACCAAGAACAAATGCATGAGATATAGATATGTATTCTCCTAATTGTATGGGTCTTTTGCCCACGTGAATAGGAGAGATCAGGTACTACGTTTGCCGGAAACATGTCATTGATAGGAGTACTGCATATATGTCTTGATAATAAAACAGAATCTCTGACTTTGCCACAGACTAGGTTGGAAGGTGCTGAAACAATACGTTTTGTTATGCAATTTCTAAATGTGTTAATATTAGGGCAGGTTCTTGTCTGTAGAGGTAACTCATTATATGTGTTGACTGTGGAGAGTGTTCACAATGACAGACGAAACTGAAGGAGATTAATATATTTCCTTGGATTGCATGATAATGCATCTTGTGCGTAAGGTTGGTGTCAATTTTTGATGTAATCTGGACATTGTTTGTTGACGATCTTTTAAAACGCACACAAATTTTCAGCAACAATTCTTCTCTCTGCATGAGTAAGCCAACCTGTTTCAAAATGTAGTGTCTGTCTACTTGCATATTTTATTAGACCAGAAACTAATCCACCTGCTTCAAGTGATGCTATTTAAGGTTTTTAGAATTAGCAGCATAACATAGTGATTACCCGTTAGATCCATATTCTAAGATTGGGCGGATGTAAGAAGGATAGTCTTGTTGAGGATATCTTTCTTAAGAATGAATGTGAATATTTTAAAGTGCCCAATGCGACATGAGGCACAGATTAGCCCAGTCTGAAACTTCTGAAGATCATTAAGATTCTTAGAGTTACAAAAGGATAGGTTGAACAAGTTTGTGGCGAAGAGTCATCTGCAAGATTTTAAACTATCTGCTATATTGTTAACACAAACAAAACTAGAAAAGGGCTCATAAAGAATCGATGCATAACATTTGATTTGTAGTAATAACTCATTATGGCAAACTCAGTCTACAGCTTTAGACATGTAACAAGGAATAACACATGAAAGTTGATGACCATCTATTTCACAGCATATTGAATGGTACATATCTTTGAGCTGAAAAAGGTAAAGTGACCTGGTATAAAACCTGGTTGATATTATACAGGAACACATTTTGATAGCAATAGTTATAACTGTGTGTAGAAACCATTCTTTTGAACATCTTAACGACAATGCCTGAGGAGTGATATAATTTTCTAGAACCAACTGATTTGTCTCCTCTTTTAACAATTGATACTACATTAACTAGGAATGTAGTGACATATTAGATAGAAGTGCGTGAAGGTTTATTTATAGAGTAGAAGATCATTGCCTGTATAATATAAACAACCAGTGCACACCTAGTACATAGTTTAAAGGGACGTGAGATAAAACGCCACTGTTTAAATTTAAAATTTGGAAGTTGTATAATGAAGGTATAGTTGCTAATGATCGGATAATATAAGGCATGGTCTGTTGTGAATAATGCCATTTAATTAGCGTTGAAGAAAAGCCTCAAAATAATGTACTACCTCTTAGCATGGAATCTTTATCTCCATATATCAGTTTTCTATACTTTGAGAAGTGCGTCAGAAGAAAGCAATAGTTTCTGACAAATGTTTAAAGAAACGTGAAAAGAAATACTTGTTTTTGAGCAAAGCAAGGTATGTGGACATAGACAATTTGAGAAGTCCCTTTGATATAAGAAGACCTCATAAAAGTGCTGCAGAAAAGAAGCCTTGGTTTTATTATTTCTAAATGCTTGTATACACATATATTTTGAGTAAAATAGTCGTTCTCGATATTATTCAATTTTAAGTTATTGATTTTCAGCTGTAAAGGATTGTAAAAATAAATTACTCTTTCAAGAACTTTCTATGTAAGTGGTTTGAAATTTGAATAGGCAACTGTTATTTTTTTAAATATATTTGTTATTAATTATGAAAAGAAAACATTTTTTCGGATAAAATTGTCAGAAAACAAGATAACTGACTAAAAGATGAAAATTAATTTTTGGTTAAAAGCTAGTTTTATACCACGTACCGTGTCCACAATGTGTGAAGCGCTTGCATTTAAGGTAAGAAAGAGGCCTAGTTTTGGGGTGGAGAAAAGGTTAATGGTCAAGGTCGTTGAGACGAAAAGAAAATAGGTTGTTGAACAATAGCATTTGTTCTTTAGTAAGTTCCTTGACCAGACTTTTGGATGTATTGCACTTGGGTTAAGAAAGAAACCAGCATAGTTTGAGGTCTAACGGTCACTGAGACTTATTGGCCAATAATCTCCAGAGTAAACTAGAATAGTATTAAACTCGTGGCGGGTGTGTAATGTACCATTCATGGTACTCTTTCGCAGCAATGTCTGCCGTACCTTGCAACAAGGTCGGAATGACTTAGTTGTGTTCTGATATGCACATTCACTTTGGATATGAATCTAAATAATTCTAAAACAATATTTATTGAAGGGTACACCAAAATATGCAAGTGTTGTTATAGTAAGTATGAAAGTATCTTTGATATTTTTTAGGTAATCAGCATCCTTTCATCCATATGATGCATCTGTACTGCACTGAACGGGCATTCATGACCTTTTCTCCGCGCATATTATTCACACAATTATGATCATGTTATCCGAAGCAATGGGTCTAATAGCTGCTCGTTGATATGTTCACAAGAACGCCGAGCGGAAAAAACAGTAACATAATGTGCAATATACAGATGAGTTTGGCTTGAGGTCTGTGTTTCCTTTGTATTTACAAGCGTTTCATGAAATGTGCTCATATCACATAAAATTTTTCTTAAATCAAATGTTCACGTGTCTCTAATTTCAATTTTGTGAATATGACGTAGTTGGCTATGCCACTGTATGATGTTACCTTTTGTAGGATGTGTAACCCTTTCCTCTCCAAGGGAAGATTGAATTTATTCGGCTGTGTCTGCTTCCTCTTGCCCCCAGATGAGTCATCGTTTTCTTCGAGCATTTACTTTGATCATAATTTTTCCATTCCACGATTTTAAAGCTTTTTGTCACATCTTAGCCTCTAATTAATTTTCAGAAGAGAATGCAACAATGATCATTAAACATACCAATTTTTATTTGAGTGATTTTAATGAAACTAAAGATTTTACAGCAGATAATATCGAAATAGATAACATCCTTTTGCACGTAACTGCAATCGTGCCATTCATGTTATTATGAACATTCAAGCACTACTTTATTACTATGAGCTGTTTACATCTACATCCCATGTAAATAATTCTCACGCGCTGATGATAACATTTTGTAACTTCTTTAGCTTTTTGTCATCATCCATAAACGGTTCAAACTTCCTTTGTTCAGAAGAAATAAAAAAGATTCTAAGAATATCTTTAGCATAATCAGGCACAAAAATATAAAAGATAAATTATATCTTGGTTACATTTTCGTAAATACGTGCTATTAAAGCGTGTTATATATATATATATATATATATATATATATATATATATATATATATATATATATATATATATGTTTGAGTGTTCATAATAACCAGAATGGCGCGAAAATATATCCAAAAGACATATATATTTCATTAGGGTTTGATACAACTCATTTAAAGCACTTTTATATATGACTAAGTTCAAGAATTGTAACGTCAATTTAAAAAAATATATCCGAAATATAGTGAAGTTAATGTATTTACAAATAAGTGGTTGTTACAAAAAGGTAAATAGTATCAGTAAAGACTGCACAAAGGAGAAAGCCCCAGTTTCACTAAACATCTTAATTTGTTTCCCCTCAAAATGATATTTCTGAATGGGTTTCTTATTGTTCGGTTGGTAAAAATGATTTCTTCACAAAACATGCCGCAGTCATCAGAGAACAGTCATAAAATCTTGAGTTTTCCTTAGAGGAGTCTTGCCTTACATCTTAGGACATTTTTAAGATTTCTTCAAACTTGAGGAATTCCAAAACTCTCTTTTCAGAATAAAGATTTCATGTGTTAAAGTTTAAACTAAAACGTTGCTTGCATCTATTCCACTTTGTCCACATCTAACAAAATTATTTATATTGTCTGAAGTATCATAGGCAAGATATTCAAAAGTTTAATATGAGGAAAAAAATTTTGAGACCCCACCTTAACAAAATGTTTCATAATTTTCCCAAAAATTTGATTTGTATTGTTATCTTTGCTTTTGATATTTCTCACCAAACTAGGATTTTTGCGAGAGAAACATATAATAAAATGGAAAGCAAAATAACTCCTGAGTTTTCAACTTGTATACCTGGGTGGGAATCCTTTACTTTTTGTAAAACGAGTCGAGGAATTCTTCCAATTTGGGTAAATCCCTAATTTCTCAACAAGAATAAAATAAGAATAATATCCGGAAATTTCAAGATATTATGACCGTATTTTAGCCCTTAATGCCTCATTATTATTCAATCAAATTTTAAAATTCCAAACCATGCAACACAAGATATGTAACAACAAATTCAATTTGAGTTGGAAAATTAGTGATGTTTAATGAAACTGGAACCTGATATTTTAGTTACTCAATATTCTATATTCCTTCATATCAATTTGGATCATTTCAGTGATTGCACACCAATAACAAGTAGGTGCGCAGTGGGAAAATGTGCAATTTGGGTTCATATGTCTCAATTTGTATGTCTCGGGCGCTTGTGATACTTTATTGATGTGCTTCTATTCAAATTAAATTTTAGCACAAAAACCTGACAATTTCCTTTTACAGTACTAACTAAGGAAGATAAATAAATCAATAGTGAAGTATAAATTAAACATATGATGACGAATACTTCACCAAAGTAACGTTTAAACTATTTGAACCACAGTTCCTTATCCTCATATAATCTCGTATATATATATATATATATATATATATATATATATATATATATATATATATATATATATATATATATATAGATAGATGGATAGATAGATAGATAGATAGATAGATAGATACACAGTATTTACAGTGGACAGTTTATCAGCACAGTATTTTAAAATTGAACGATAAATTCACGTAGCAAGCATTAATATGCTGTTAAAGTTTTATGAAACTCATCATCTGAACAGTCGTGTTTTCAACATATAATATTACGCGACCTGCTATTGTAGCATAAACGCATTAACTGTATTTATGTACATATTTAATAGAAAACATTTTAAGTGGATATACATTGGACAGAAAAGTGTGATGAATATCAAGCTTTCAAGATTATTGTAAACAAATGTGCTCCAATTTTCTGTATCCAAGAGCTTTAGATATTACTAAGCACAATAAATACTAAAAACACGCAGTCCAAGGCTTACACAAGAAAGGAAAACAGGAAAACGGTGCTTAAATTTCCGTTTTCATACATTATTTTGACACTCAATAGTCTATCACACTTTGGAAGACAAATTGAAATGCACCCAGTCAATCTTCTGAAAGTGTTAATCAGTCTTTTCAGAATTAAGATTTCCTTCATATTCCAAACCATCACACTTTTATTCCTTGCTTTCTGCATAGCTCTACTTGGAGCAATCCATCTTGTTTGGTTCGCAGAAACTCAAAACAAAACATTTCAGGAAGATATAGAGAAGTTTGGTTATCTTGGATTTACGGTGTTGATCTGTTTAAAACTTATACCTTGTCTTTCAACACCATTTGCATTTATGAACCTACTTGCATTGCTTTTCACAAATTTATGGCCAGATCTACCAAAATTGGAAGTACCAAGAACAAATATTCCTTTTATATGTTTTAGAGTCGTGACGCGAGGTTTATATAAAAATCTAGTCGTTAACAGCCTTCAAAGAAATCTAAAAATATGTCAAAGAGCTGGGCTGGAAAGATTTCAGTTTGAAGTTGTAACGGATATTCCTCTAGACTTGAAGCCTTCAATATATGTACGAGAAACAGTAGTTCCTAAGAAATATGCTACGAAGAATAATTCATTATACAAAGCAAGGGCACTGAATTATTGCTTGGAAAAGGGAATCGACCACCTGTCAGGAAACGACTGGATTGTACATTTGGACGAAGAAACTCTTCTTACTGAAGGCTCATTGATTGGATTGGTGAATTTCGCTGCTAAAGAGCTCGGATCTGTTGGGCAAGGTGTAATCACGTACGCTAATGATGGGATAATCAATTGGTGGACAACATTAGCAGACAGTGTTCGCGTTGGAATCGATGTTGGTTTAATGAAATTCTGTTTTCAGAAACTACATCGTCCATTGTACGGACTTAAAGGATCATTTATTGTTGTTAAGGCTTCAGCTGAGAAAGCGATTGGTTTTGATTTCGGCCCAAGTGGAAGTATAGCAGAAGATTTGTACTTTGCTTTAGAAGCATGGAAAAAAGGATACAAATTTAATTTTGTTGACGGTGAAATGTGTGAAAAAAGTCCATTCACAATTTTTGATTACATACAGCAAAGAAAACGATGGTTTGTTGGAAGAATGTATACTCTCTTGAGCAAACATATACCTATTAAATATAAACTGTTGTTAATTCCTACAGATTTCAGCTGGTTGCTTTTAGGTTTTAATCTTTTAAATTTGCCATTATCTTTGATTTTTCCAGTAACGACATCGACTTTCATAATTTGCATCAATTCATTTGTTGGTGGAATTATGATTTTCCTCTTCACATTTGGATCTATAAAATCGTTTAGTATGAAAAGGTACGGGCTGATTAAAAAATTATTTATATGTATTTTGACTATTTTGATCATACCTTGTACTGCCTGCTTAGATGGCATTGCATCATTGTACGGATTCTTTTGGAAAATGAATGATGGATTTTATATTGTTAAGAAAGAGCATGACCTGCATTTGAAGAATGTTCCCTATGATATATAAATAAACAAGCAATTAATTATGATTCATGATCAGATGAATTTAATGGATGATAAAAGCAGTGATATTTGCGATCGATACACAACATGCAGTTGAGATAAGTCGAAAAAATTTTAATTGTTTCAAGCAAAATTGATATGGAAATGTTCCAAAAATGTATATATAAGAGCGTTACAATATGCTCAGATGATCTGCACGTGTCATGAGATTATCAACCCGGCTGTTTGGTTCTTTAAATGTTTAAGTTAAACTTTGCACAGTTTATAAAATGGAATGATGTTTAGGCACTCAATTTGTTAATTTATAATAGTATATAGAATGCTTGATATTCTGGACATTTAATATTTATATTTCCGACTTGATGCACATAAATGTTAAAAATCAACATGTAACGCCAAGCATTCTTTAATTCTTAATGGTTGCTACAACATCGCATTGTTTATGAGAAATAGCATTTAAATCGTAAATTGGAATCGTTATAGCTTCTCCCGTCAGTATCACATAGTGTACACACAGTCGACAGGAGGATATCAGTTGCGTAACTATGTATGAATGGACTGATTCGAAAAGCAGCTAAACGCTATTATCACTTCTACTCTAGGATCACTAGGAAGACAAATATCGATTTCAAGAGGCTGTTTTTCATTTTCAAAAATATTCCGTTGCATGCTAGGGTCCTTGGCATGAAAATGACTGGATATTTTGTTTTGTGTTAATGGTAAATAGAAATGGCAATTTTTGCATGAAATAATTTTAAATACATTTTAACTGCATACTTTCACAAAACATTACCCTCTTTCACTGCAGCGTTAAGTTGAACTTCATTTCTCTGTTCATTCAATCAATTAGGCATCAATTGCCGGATAAGACAAAGCAGGTTTTGGAAATATTTGACAGCTAAAACTGGGTTTTGAGTTCCTGAATATTTCAAATGTGAATCCTTAAGTTTTGTCTGATTAATTACATGAAATACAGTACACGATAATTTAGATAATTTAAAACTGAGATTAAGAAATAGGAAAGGGTATCTCAACAGAAGTGAGGGAGAAAACAAATAACTACTGACCAAGCATATATCTAAAACAAGGAGTTGCTGTTCCTTTTGTAGCAAGAATTGATTCGTTAAAGATATGCTAGATAAAACTTTATAACTACTAAAATTGTAAACAATGATTTCTGAAAAATATAATTTTATTCGATTGTGTTCCACAACGGTAGATATAGTCCGGTTTTGTATTATAGCACGCTATTGCATACAATTCCCAGTTTTATGCAACGAGTTTGCCAGTTTTTGAAATGAACCACACATTTTGGGTAAACTTGGAAAAAGATTAATACATATATTTTTATTGTTTTAAAATGATCTAGATAAAGACGTATATCAAGGTAACTTTGTGAAGAAAAAAAAGATCGTTTTAAGTGCATTTTTGAAATTTTGTAATAATTGTTCCGTGTTATTTGTTTACTTATCAGTGCTTTTGTAACAGATTTGTATTATTAAAAACATGTTTCCTATTCTTATTTGTAACTCTTCATTCATGGTTTCTCTTTTGATGCTCTATAACTGAAAAAAAAGACATATGTATAAATGCTGTTTTCAGATTTCCTCTTCAAAAAATTCAATTACGTGTTAAGATATAATAATGCTGATCCCAACGATATAAAATTGAATTTTCGAATATCAAATATTTTGCTTCAGAATTATCGTATATTTTCAATTTGTTGATACTTTCTACGCGCATACATTCATTCTATAATTTGCAATATCGCGATGCATGCAAAAATAATGCATATACAAGGAAGGGATAGAAAGGAAGGGATCTCCTTATGCAATATGTTGGCAAGATAATTAACATAATTCTTATTCAACCATTCACGGTTAAAAAAAGTATCGACCTGGATCTTGCTTCTCCAGAATTAAGTAAACAAACGAATTTACTATTTCCTGCTTGGGATTGATAGGGTATTTGCAGTAAATATGTGCCGAAAAAAAGAGTAATGTGTTAGAATAAATAACACATGTGGAGGATTATAAATACTTATGTTTAATTTCGGAAAATAGTAATGTTGCATTTTTTAAAGTTTTCAACCCTCTCCAAGATAAATTCTTTAAACTTATTACGTTAATAGCAAGCGAGTTGACATTGTAAGAATAAATATTTCTTGCTAGAGGGAATTAAAGAGACAATATGTTTCTATCATAAAAATGAATTCTTTAAGTCCCGTGTCGTCCAGATTAAGAGTTGCAATTTAGTTTAAGAAATAATGTAATAAAGTCGTTTTATTGAGATACTTGAAATAACCATCTCAATAATGTATAAATACATCACTGATGATGACGATAATGGTCATGGCTATAATAATAATCATAATCATCATCTACAGAACAACAACTATAGCTACTATAGCTTTATAACGATAATCTTTATCATCATTGGATATAATAATGAATTATTAGAACACTTACTTTGTTTTACATATCCATTGTGCTGTTCGATCCTAGGAACCGACGTGTTCAAATGATAATGATTATGAATACAAGAGACTGGGTTTTCTTTTAAAAGAAAAACAAATATCGATTTGAGTGAAAGTATTTAAAGAGAAACACTATCTCAGGTATTGAGGAAATAAGTGTGCTACTCATCTCTAGTGGTTTAGAATCAGAATATATATGTTTCGGTGTTGTATTGATTCTATTTGTATCTTTTGCATGCAACCCTGAAAACATTCATGTTCAATGGGTCTTGCAGGTAGCATGCATATATATGCAGATAAACCAAAGAAAGAAAGATAGAAAGAAGGTAATGCGGACCATGCTATTAATGTAATCGTAGTGTAAAAGTTGAATATATACTGAATCCATTAGGATGAAATTTGTCAACACGATATAAAGTTTGGATAAGTTATATTATGAATGTGCTCCGAGTGCTCATACTAACTCTTTTCTTCAACCCGCATTGGATGTTCGATTCGTTTATTATTTTGGGAACAAAATGGAATTAAGGCATAATACATATGTACATAATAGACCTACATGTTTCGATTTGGGGCGTATCTTTACTTTACTTAATAAACTAAAAGTAGCTAGATAAATGTATTACAACTGAATGCTTTCTTTACAAATATTTATGATACTAAAATTAGTAATTTTGATCTGAAACATCTGGTACTTAATCTCGACTAGGCTCTGCGCGGGTACGGGAAGCAGGGAGGTGGGAAGAGTTTGTTTTGTATCAGCCCACTGTACTACCATACCGCCATTGGCTTGACGGGCTAAACGTAACGAATAGAGAATATAATGGTAATACAGCATACATCATGCAGGAATTACAGTGGTTGTTGTGCCGGCTCAAAATGTGCGCTTTCAAATTAAACTAGTTGGCGCCGTCATTAACTTTTTGTTCATACAGCCACTTGACAGTCTGTTTGTAGGTACATGCAAACTTTTATCGGAGATGGTGCTGTCAGGTTGTGCATCATAAAGAGTAACAAGGTTCTGAATATGAAGGTCATCAAATTTAATTTTTAAAAGAGCGCCTCGATGTTCTGAAGTTCCTACAGGTATCTATTTACAAGCCTAACCTTACCATTTTGCCTGAGATTGAGAACTGCATTGTTTTGATTACGTACATATTCATTTTTTTATATAAATGAATATCCCTTTGTTTGGCGTTGGTTTAACAGTAAACTCATGCCGACTCAACTCGTCGTAATTATCTATCCACCGGTCTTTGCTGCAGATCGATTGTGTTTTCTTTGTACAAATTATATGTAAATCGAACGCGAGGGATATAAAAGGCTGATAGATCAGCCGAGCCCTGGTTCGCTGACTGTTTTTTTTTCTGGCATATTACTGTGATGCGGCAGAGCGGTCCTTTTCCGAATATAATTCTGTTATTTTCTGCCGGTGGGACAAAGTGATAGAGGGCCCTACAAGGACCACAATGTTGCCGACTGTTACATTGGCTTGTTTGGTGAGGTGCATAGGTTTCTGGCGGCATCGGAGAACACGACCAGGTCATTCGGGTCTGCGTTAATAGTGCGGTTGCTAAAAGCGCACTTATTGTTTCCGCCGAAACGGCAGTAGCACGGAATATGCCAACGCCTGAAATACTAGAGCGTCCAAATATTTCACAAGCATTGTTCGTGTTCACTAAATACCCCAAAGATGGGCCTACCTTCCATTAACCTCAGTCGAGAGATACCGCCGCATGCAACAATGTGTCCGTGGTCAGGTTGTGCTGATGTACCTTTAACCCCGCGATTTACAGGTTGCCGAAATCGGGAGCGTAGAGTAGACTAGCGTCAGTGATAGTGTTCGCCATACACTGCGGCGCCATCACACTGTTGTTGACAAATGCCACTTTGTCTTACTTTGTGATAAAGGTTTCGGCGGGGAGAAAGTAGTACGAGGTGTCTTGAATCTGCAGCTCCGATGCCAACGGCCGAACCAGGCTTGGCGAGGCCCCAATAAACCATGTAGATGCCGCGTGCCACCGACATGTCCTGACGTACTGGCACAAAAGGCTGACGTAGACCTGGTCCATGACCTAAACAATATTCAGGGCCCCAGACTCAGCGAACGCCTTTCCCGCTAGCTCGTAAAAGGCGGCATGAAAGCCAAGTTACTTGTGGGCGGGCACATGTAAACGCGCTAGCTCTTTCAAAACACTTACCCTAGTTGTTGTTACGATAGTGCAAATTTTCTGGCCTTCTTTAAAATGTTTATCGTTTTGTAATGCAAACAGTAACCACAATGGATGCTAATCTCACGGAAATATACTACAGCCTGCGAGGTTACTGGAAGGGCGTTGAAGCAGCTTAGAGTTGTGGCTTTCCGAGAGCAAGACCGCAAAGCGTAGCACTGAGTGGGTTCGGCTGCTGTCTGTCCTTGTGGCGGCCCTTGCCCTAAACGGTGAGGTAACGCGGCTCACATATAAGAAACATATTTATGCCATTCATGCTACGCCTACGCGGTTAGCGACGTCTGCAGTGTCTGTGACGCGACCGGTCGGTCTAAGAGAGCACTGCCTGACACCAAATACCCTGGTGCAGTACCTATATACACTGAGAGAGCTGGAAGATGGGCAACGCCGTGCCACTGACCCTGTGTGGATCGTTCAGTGTGTTCACCCTGGCTGACAGGTTTGAGATGGCAGCCCAATTATCTATATACCATCTTTCAGGAAGAGGTTCTCAGAGTAGAAGCTATTTTCGTGAGGAACTACAGATTGTGCCTGAAGGTACTCAGCTAGCACATAAAGGCATTCTTATCCATGGTCTAGGCCGAAGAGCTCGTTGAGGTATTCCTCCACCCAGGCGTGTTGATATTGTGCGGTAGTGGCCATATGCCCGTGTCGTAATACCGTCCGGCGAAATCGAATTTTGGTGTTGAACGGACTAAGGCTTGTCTTGTTTATGCGTTACACCCCTATTTTGTGGTCGTCGCTGCGTATCTCTGTCACGGAGTGTCGAAACTCTTTTTTCTCTCGTAGGCACTCGAGGTAAAGGTGATACCTACGGTCTGACTTTACAACTGCCTTTGCTATTCCTTTTCCCATGCGCTGTATGACGTTGATATAGATTTCATCTTTGGGCGAAGGCCGACACACTCAGCAATTGGATTTCCAGGGCACTCATCCATACGCGTTCTTACTACCTCTTTTGTCTTGTGCTGTAAAGTGGATGATCTTTAGGATTGTCACTCGTGTCTTAACGGTGAGCATTTTCGGTCATGTTGCTGTATACATTGTCGATTTCGATGCTCAGCAGCAGACTGGCAGTGTCCGTGTATAAAAAGTGCGCCTTGTTGTCATAGAGAGCTTTGACTTGATTGTAGTAGATAAGCCTGCCCCGTATTAATGGGACGGTTAAGCTTTGGGCTGGCCTATGTGGAATGAACAGAAACAAGATTCCGTCAAAGATCTTTCGCGACTGAAATGCTGGGTTAGCAATTAAATGCTTCAGTTTGTCTTCCTCGCCATTAGGTTTTCAAGATCTATACGAATATGCTTCCTTAGGTTTTCAATAGTCTTCCCAAAGACGGAGTTATTCATCAGCTTAAAGAAGTATTTTTGAAACTCAGACTTCGCCTTGGTTCTCAGATCTGAGCTGGCTGTATGTATGGCTTCATACACGCGCTTTGGTTGAATTTCATTATATGGTGAACTTTGGTGTCGCGTCGTCCAAGCTTGATATAGAGCTGGAGGTTTCGGTATGTACAACGTAGTGCACCTGTTTCCGCAGTAATTTAACCATCTTTCTTTACTCCGTAATTTTACCCCCACCCCACAGCTTGTTTACTAAAGCACGCTGATAGTTGCTAAGCCAGTCCTCTGGAACACTCCTTGTCTGGGTTGTTAGCTTTTGCATGCCGTTGGCTTACCATAGAAATGGCACAGCAGATGCCCTTCTCAATAAATAGGTGCACGTTGATATCGGTCAGCAGCTTGAACTTAGTGCCTGTAATCTTTAGTAGTGAGTCACAGCTCATTCCTGGTGCTCTGTAGTAGTCGGCATGGTCAAGGCCATAGTTCTTTAGCGATGTTCCAATAGAGTTCATGATAAGGCGTCCATCATAGCCGCGCAGGTTATGAAACACAGCTGGAAATATTTGTCATTTCATTCTAAAAGTCCTTATATGATGAGGACGGTACTATGATGATTATGATGATGATTATGTAATGAAATCTTTATTACTATTGTTGCTGTGGTCTTCGTAAAATAATATGGTAGAATTTAATGCATAAAAGCTCGTTTCCTGATGTACCAGAAAGTTATCATACACTATCAATATATATATATATATATATATATATATATATATATATATATATATATATATATATATATATATATATATATATATATATATATATATATATATGTGTGTGTGTGTGTGTGTGTGTGTG
Source organism: Margaritifera margaritifera (assembly GCA_029931535.1). Lineage (NCBI taxonomy): Eukaryota > Metazoa > Mollusca > Bivalvia > Unionida > Margaritiferidae > Margaritifera > Margaritifera margaritifera. The sequence continues at coordinate 1,714,322 of JAQPZY010001362.1, read as the reverse complement.
TGTGTGTGTGTGTGTAGAACTACATTGCTTTCTTTCAAAAAGTACCATATGGAGATTTCTGCTTAAATTTACTTTAAATTCTTCAGTTCAAGAATATTACATACACTTTGTTCTTATAAAATCCTATCACGTAGTTTTTAAATTTGAATGTTGGTACAGCATACATAATAGGTATGCGGACGTTAGGCAGCAGTAGAGACCATCATATAAGATTTGCTATTGATAATGAACATTGATTTAGGGGAAGTTTTAGAAATATAATGACTAACCCTTGACCATAAAGCCAGCATGCAAAATATAGAGCCATCAATGGCAAAAAAATATATTTATAGAAAAATTATTCTGCAATGCTATGACTTAAAATATTTAGTTCATTCTTGGCGTCATAGAGCGCACTTTCCATTTTGATTTTGGAGTTAGAAGAAGGAAATAAAAACCCAAAAGAACTATTACTCCCAAACTATCTTGTCGTAAAACTTAAAAAAAACAAAACAATAAACACAAAGTAAAAATCTGTTTAATAAGCGGGACAATTTCTCTAAATGTTTTTCATGTATGCTAAAATATGTCAAAACCTGGTACTTAATGAATCACAAACAATATTCGCCATCAGAAACAAAGACTTCTTTTTGTATGTGACAACAGTGTTTTCTTGGTAGATATTACTTAAATCAAATAACCTTATTGGTGGCTTATCTTTTGTAAATACAATGAATGGCCTTTTGAGGTAAAAACAGGAATAATAATCTTGAAATTGAGGAATTACGATGTGTTTCAGAGTCAAAAGATAGTTTAAGCTGCAGAAAAGGATGGTGAAAAGGAAGGAATTTATTTATACTCTCGCGCTCTCAACACTCATTCCAATTTCGCTTGTGACAGTGGGGTACAGTAGAATGATTGAATGCACAGAAAACAATTTATTTAAAAAAAGATCATCCTTCGCAATTGTTTTTAACTTTATTAAGAACAATTTTAATACTATAGCAAAGTTCAGAATAACAATATTTTGCATGAAAATTACACGAAACGTTTCTTCGCAAAAACATACCTTTGCAGAAAAGATGATAGTTCATAACAAGGACTTGACATTATTTTAAACAAATTCGCTCCAGATTATAATTTATGTTCAGGAAAACATTCTTGGTATTTTGAACAATTTTATCAAAAGATTTATTTTAATACAGAAGGACGATATAAATGAAAAGTTGTAGGTGAGCTTGATTAGATACAGTGAATCAATATAATGTGATGCCTTGATTATCTTTGCTCACTTTTGCACCTCGATTGCGTGCAAGAACGATTTTCTTGTTATAAGTAATGTGAACGTAATGTATTAGTTTTCTTACTCGTATCTCTCAATTATTCAAATAGTATTGTTTCGTTTGCGCTTATCTATTAATAATATTATTTTTCTGTGAATCAAGTCACTGAGAATTAGTCACTGGTATTTTCACTCATATTCACAATATTTATTTTTAAATGCTATCCAAATTAAAATCTTTATGAAGGAAACATTCTTATAATAATGAACTTATTATGAAGAAAATAATTTATTCTAGTCGCTGCAAATTATTAAAATATCAAATCATTGAGTGTAAAACATTATCACTTGTTTTGACATTTTTTTTATAGACATGCATAATAACTGGAATCATGTTTTGATAAAAAGACAATGTTAGTATCAAGCTTAATTTATTGAAATTACTATAATATCATTCAAGAATATTATTGTAACGTATTTGCTTGATTTATCTTCGCACATCTCTCATTAAATATCAAAGCCTCATAAATGTAGCTGTATGTAAGCGAGTTGTGGTTTAATCAGGACAATTACTGAATGCCGCTAACACCTGAAAGTGTGTCATAATTATTGTTGCAGTTTACCAGCTAAAAAGTATTTGTCTAGTGTTGAAAAGCATCATTCATACCATTTATGTTTCACGAGGAATCATGTGTTTAGAAGGGTAGAAAAGTAAAATACATTGAATATATCTACATGGTAATACATTACGTACTGTCATCCTATAAATGAAGTTATGCAATAGATTCTTTCCGTTAAAAGTAGAGTTCAGTCCCAATGCGCAACCACATACATTCGTGAGTACCTACATCTACCCTTTCCGCTCTCCATCCCTCCCAGCCTTCTTTTCCTACGTAAGTATTCAACTACCTACCAACCTACCTACCTTCATGCGTACGAACGTACGTAACTGCGCGCGTACCTACATACCTACATGAATGCACATATAACATCCATACATATGTAGATCAATCCATCCATCCATTAATATATACGTACATTACACATTAATATAAATACTTCTGTAAAATTAGGCTTTTCAAATGGAAAGAAAAAGAAAATAAATTTCGTTACGCTTTAAGAAGGCATTTCAATTGAAGAGGAACAAGTACAGAGGAACATTTGTATGTAGTATGGACGTATAAAATATACAACATAAAAGGAAATAAAGCTGCTGGCGGGAAAGCAGATTTAATTGACTTGAAGAGCAAAATATGCTTATTGTTCAGAGTTACCCTGTTGGGAATTTCTGCTTCTATCTTTAAAAGATTCGTTGTCAAAAACCACATAGAAAGTTAACACCACCAAACCTTCAAGTTGTCGGCAAAGGTGCTTCTAAAAACCATTGTTCAGATTCACAAATAGTTTGTTACAAATGACACTCATGCATAAGTTCAAATGACCAAGATTGATTTATTATGATCTGGAATAGGACAAGTCCCAGAGAGAGGAGATACTATATGTATGTATGCATGTATGTACAATATCGTATAGGTAATAAAATATCGTCATAATAATTGTATAGAAAGAAACTTATATTCTGTTCATGGAAGAAAAAGTAGACGCTACATGTTAGTTTAAACATATTTTATTTCATAAATTTGTAAGTGGTGATTACAAGAAGTACAGTATAGAAAGTAAAAGATTAGAACAAAAGCCAGTATCTTATAATATTCTTCTCCTTGTACGATAAAAAATATGTAAATATATATAAATATATGGTGGACGATATTAAGTTTTAATGACAACAAATTAAAATTATTGATCAGTCAAAGTGAAGAATCTCTTGGTTAAACATTAACATTTAGCCAATATACATGAAGCAAGAGGATGAACAACGAGGGAGTAGGTGAGAGACAAGGATAATAAAAGAGAAAGCAGTTTAAAAGAGTAATTGGTAATTAAAATGTGTCAAACATTTTGTAGAAAGTTGAGAAAATAGGGAGGGAATAAAGCGGAGGGGGACACAATTAAATATATATATATATATATATATATATATATATATATATATATATATATATATATATATATATATATATATAAAGGAACAAACGCGAGATTAAAAGTGAACAGTACTTATTTCTAGAGCGAGTCGTTGCCGATGCGATAGCGAATCATTTGGAAAATAGGGGAAATTAATGTTTTCAGCTCTTCATGAAGTACATGCATATTAGTAATAGTAATATGTGCACTTAAGTAAATCTTGTTAACATTTCAATACATTTATGAACGGCATAGAAAATACTAATGTTTACTTCATACGGAATCGTTGTATCACCAAACAAGAAGGTATTTAATGTTAAATTAACATATGGTACGAGAGATTGAAAAAGTTCGATGCGTTGTCCTTGGTAATACACGCAAGAACAAAAAAAGGGTTGTTGTGTACTTTCAACAGATCCACATTTACAAATAGGTGACCTGACTATTTTCTTTGTAAATAAATGTTGATTAAATGAACTGCAATTTGTTCTAAGTTGGGCATGAAGAATTTGAAATTTCCTTCTACCCCGCTAAAAGTGTCTGGGAACATGAGTATTGCAATTATTTAATGTGCTTTTGAAGTTATCAATGGAGTCAATTTGACGAGCCTCAATAGATAATGTATTCCATTCTCGAATGACCGAAGGAAGAAACGAGTTATAATAAAAACTAGTTCTAACTTGTACTCATTGGACATTGTTTACATTGTGTAAGTTATGGTTACTGATATCACTGACGAATGGTGGAATTAGAGATAGTAAGGGCTTGAACCAGTTGTAATTTTATACAAGAGTGTAAGTCTGTGTTTTTGTCGTCTGGATTCAAGACTTTCCATCCTATTTCTCGATGTAGCTGTCACAGGATGAAGCCGGGTTGGGACTGGATTAGTGAAGACACCGAAAGCAACTGCGTTAATAAGATGTTTATTTATAAACGCAATTTAAAGATGAATAAATCTGACACCATTATAACAAAAAGATAAGGAAAATTATAAAGTTCCTAACATGGAACTATCAACAACAAGTAACTCAACGAGGAAAATCAAAGATGAATTTAACGAATGGAATTTTAAACAAACGTGAATAGCATCCTATCACCAATCAACAAATAAGAGTATATGATCTACACCCCAATATAAACAAGGTCTTATTAAGTACCAAGGGTGACCAAAGCATGTGATTTATGCACTGATCAATATGATACTCATCAACTTATCAATTCAACAAGCGATATTGGAATATGTATGAATTTATGAATATATCGTTCATATAACGAAAATGAAATGGGAATGCATGAAATTATGAATCTATCACACATATAGCGACATTGAAATGGGAATGAATGTAATTTTGCACAGATAGCAATATTGAGATAACAATAAAATGGAACACGCAATAAATATAACTATCGTGGCGCCCGTTTGACGGCCAAGATGTATCTCCGGTTTCACCCGCTCTAGTTCATGGTCAAGGAGCCACCACGCATGGTCCACCCCTCCCAGCCTGTTGAAGGATCCCTCGAGAGCCTTCACATTAACACAGACCCGTTGGTCGAGAAGCCTTGGTCCCTCGCATCGAGAAAACCAGTACACTCTTCCGAAAGAACGTCACCAGACACAGCGTACACGTCACACGAAACCACACAGAGTTCTGTGACTTCACACCACCAAACCATACATATGGACACAGCTAAAAGTATAACAACTAAACCGTGTAGTACATATGACACGGTTAGTTCTTTTGTATTGATATACGTTGCGCATGCGCGCACATGAATTACGTCTCGTTACACATTACATTAATCATTCAATGCATGCCGCGTATAATTAAATAATACCCGTCTGTTCAGTTACAACAAATAGCTAACTTGAACCAGCCTATAGTATTTCTAATATCATGGCGTTGTATGACCTAGGTATTGACTCTCTGTAGAATTTAGAATAAATTCTAAAACATCTAATATATGAAACAATTATGTCATATAAAATGAATAGTGATAAAGAATACAATCTTAAATTTCACATACCTCTACAGCTGAAGTTTTGCTCCCGTAAAGAGGTAAGCTTTCTGACAAGACTCGTCGTAGTGTAATTTGTTTATAGAGAATTTGCTCTATATGTACTCTAGCTGTGACAGATATGCGCAGCAGCTAGGTACGTAAGTTTTCACTGCAGGCAATTTGCACATGCAGCATGGGGTGAATCGCGCTCAGTATTTCAAAATAACTAGAGCCAAAAACAATAGACAACCCCCGAGTAACGCTCTAGTCGGAAACGAAACCCGAATACATTTTTGACCACATATACATATTGATATAAACGATACAATTCCGTGACAGTAGCGCTTCAATGATACTAATTTTGTCGCACCAGTCACAATTCTGCCTGCCTCATTTTGTATTATTTGGTTGTCTTTTCTCGAGTAATGTGCAGTTGTCCCAAACCACATTGCCATATTCATGAATAGGTCGCATAAAAGAAGTAAATATCATTTCTAAAGATTTTCTGTCAAGTTGGAATTTTAGTTTACCCATTACATTAATTCTTGACCATGCCTTTTCCCTTATATAGTCTATTTGTTTGTGCCATGAGCAGTCATTCGAGAGAAATACACCAAGATGTTTGTCGCATCAACTTCCTTAATTATATGGATGAACATATATAGGGGTGGATGGAAGGGTTTATTAGGTTTCCTAGAAATTGTCAGGGAGTCAGTTTTAGAAGAGTTGAATGATACAAGCCAATTATTTGCCCACTGAGAAATTGTTTCCAAGTCAGAGTTGAGGTTATGAGCTGTTACGACGGGATTTTCTACGATTGGAAAGAGGCTTGTATCATGTGCAACTTAACTTATATTGGAGTGTATATCATATACGATATCAGTTATGAATATCAAGAAAAGTAAGGGATCTAAAACGGATCCTTGGGGTACACCAGCTTCACTCTGAAAACACTCCCGTAAGTATCACTCTTTGTCGTCTGTTTTTTAGATAGCTAAAGAACCATTAGATAAGGCTTCCTGTGATACCAGTGGATTTCAATTTATGAAAGAGTCATTTATGCCACATTCGGTTAAAACCTTTATTTACGTCGCAAAACACAACTCTGATTTCCTTACCGGAATCTATTGCTTCAAAGAACATATCATAGAGGTATGTTATTTGATTAACTGTGAAATCACCCGGAATAAAGCCTGACTGGAAATGTTATTTTCACGAAAGTAATTAAATATGTGTTTCAAAACCAGTCTTTCAAATGCTTTGCCAACAGTATTGAGAAGCGATATTGGTCTGTAATTAGATGCGTTGAAAGGGTCGCCCTTCTTAAAAATTGGACAAACGTTTGCTTCTTTCCAAGAGTCTGGAAAGGTTGATTTTCTAAGAGAAGAGTTAAAAAGTGAACAAAGTGGATGTTAGAGTTCATTAGCCAGCTCAAGCAGAATACGGTTATTTAGACCATCTGGACCAGAAGCCTTACCAAGAAGATGGCTTTTGAGAACATTTTGTACTTCGTCAGACGTTAGTTCTATAGAACTTAAACTTACATCCATATACATTTGTTTCATCTAGTACAGTTTGCTCTATAAAATATCGTTAAATAATTCAGCTTTTTGAACTTATTCAGTGATTATCTAACTGTTATATTGAAGGTATGGAATAGAATGTGTGTGGCGAACGTTGATGAATACCTTAAGGGCTGATCACCAATCTTTGGATGATGTAGTGCATAATTTCAGCTTTTGTGCTAATTTGTCAGTATGTAGCTGCTTTGCTTCTCGAATCATAGAGATTGTTTTCCGCGGTGAACGAAATTTAGTCCTACGAGATGGTAGGTTAGATTGCTTGGCTTTTCAATAGGCTCTCTTGCGTTTGGGTATTGACCTTTTGATTGCCGATGTGATCCATGGAGGTTCTGATGGTTTAACTTTAACAGTTATGTTTGGAATGTATTGGCCAGATATCAAGATTATGTAGTCAGTGATATTTTTTGCATATTTGTCAATATCGTCACATTTCAAGCAATCACGGTCGGTAGTGTATGCTTTATGTCTTAGTAGATTATAGTCGCCTTGGCCGTATATCCATATATGCCTCGGAAAGGAATTTCGCTTTGGTCTTGTGTCTTTAAATATCCCATAAATAGGGCAATGATATCTAATATCTTGATGTAAGAAAGGATCTCCAACCCCGCTGAGAATTAAACTCTCATTATTCATTATAAGTAACAGATCTATCAACATTGAAGAGCTTTTAGTGAAATGAGTGAGTTGATTAATGGATTGGTGAAGGTAAATCTCACAACATAGTGATTGCATATTTTGATCTGAGAGTGTATTTAGCATATTAAAGTTAAAGTCGCCTGTTAAAATTATATCTCTAATTCCTGTATTAACAGCAGGGTGTATGGAGTCTTCTATCATTGATGTACACGCGTTGTTTGCCTTAGGAAGTCTATAGAATAAGCCTACCAGAATTTGTCTCTGTCTAAGTGAAAGTTCAGTCCATAAGCACAATAAAGCATTTAGTTCAAGATCATGTCGTCTTTGCAAATGAAGTGACTCTTTCACATATATCATGACACCACTGTGAGTATCGCCTACATGATCTTTCCTAATTGGGTTGTGGTAAAATTGGATGGAAAGTTCATCAGAAGAAATGGACGGATTTAGCCAAGTTTCTGTGAAGGCCAAAATATAGTAGTCTGCAATTCTTCATTCAATGTATCTAATTTGGGCAAGATACTTTGAACATTATAATGCGTAATGGAGAGGACGTGTGAAAAGTCAAATAGATTACGAGAAGAAACTGACGAGACAGATGTGTCGTATGAGGAACTACTAACATAGGCTGTATAATTTGGTCCAGGACTGGGATGAATGTCACCGGCTAATACAAGTAATGTCAGCAACCACGTGGTCAAAACTAGGGCAAAATAGAACGCGCACAAGAAAAAATCTGAAACTGATATTAATCAAATAAGAATTATTTGCTAGAGCATGTCTTGAGTTACCGATTAATTTGATCCTATATGAAAGCAGTGAGAACTTGCGCACTTCAAACAAAATGCATGCAGTACTATCATCTCATTTTTGGGTCATGAATATAATCAAAACAGGAAGCAGTAGTGTAAATTGGAGATTAGGACGATCGAATCTCATGATGGCAACAGGGATGCTTCTACGAGATTTTAAGTAATTGTCATAAATAAGAGAATTGCCACCATGAAGATGCGTCCCGCCAAACCCACACTACATAAATATACATTGTTGAGTAGTACCTGTGTAATCACATATCCGCACGATTTTGATATATTTTGAAGCATTAAGTGAATTCCAAGCATCTTACAAAAACAGGTTGATATTTATACTTAGAACTTCAAGGCACTCTTTTTAAATACACTGGACACCAGGAGATCTTCTTTGTCAGATCAAATATTATATCTCTAAAATGCGGACAATATGCAGTGCAAAACCGGTGTCAAAATAGCATTAGAGTTTTCGGGACGGATCCATTTATCGAATGCAATAAAGAAATTTTAAAATTAAGGACATGAATGAATACACAATGTAAATGAAAATGCAAGAATCTCTTTGATGTATGCATTTACATCTGTATACACTGGTCAAAACAAGTGTTTTTTTAAGCGGACAAAAATATAAGGCAAACTGAAGAAAAAACACTTTCACTGTCACCTGATCAAACGATTGGACGTTTAAAAATGATAATGCCTATATGTATCATTGAATTCAGAGAATATATCTTGAAAGTGTAATATAATTTACATGTGGAAAACATGAATTCCCACATTTTAATTAGCATATAATTTTACAATTTACAGCTGGAGGAATTTGTGGCTGCAAGATACAAGATTTTCGTTGCAACAAGTATTTAGAAACTACCACGGTTATGAATGGAAGCCAATGACAATGCAGGTTCTCAAACTGCGTTTCTGTACTTAGACGGTTTGATTTAATTCTTTATATTTCCGTTCATGTAATGCTGCGGAACATCACGCAATATGACATTAGACTGAAGTAGTGCATAGGCTTTGTCGATGGTATTCATGAATTTTAAAATCTTCAAAATCTTCATGTATTTCCAAGTCACATGTGTAATTTCCCTCAAATGCGCGATTTCGATAGTTTATGCGCCTTTGTTTAACACGTTAAGAATTATGAATAAATACTGATACATTGCATATATTGGTTTTCGTTACATTAAGTTTATTTGATTGACTAAACATATTCCACCTAATAATAAATAATAATGAAATCATAACAATTTGCCTATACTTAATGATAGGCCCAAAAGGTTTGTCATCTTTTTACAAGGATAAAATATAAGCTAATCGACAAACAGTGTCAAGGAAGTTTCAGACGTAATTACCAGATCAGTGTAGAATTAATTATGGGTAGCCAAACCAGAAAGTATGCCCGAATGTATATGATGTATCATAACAATAAATTACGTCATCTCATTTACATCAATCTATCAAGCCATGAATCTATACGCCCGAACACGTACCTATCGATCAGTAGCTGTAACTAGAGTTATATATCTAAATATATAAGAGATTGATTAACTGGTGCATTGCTTGAATGAGATAGATTAACATAAATATGTATTTTTAAATCGTCTTGAATAAGTATGGATACGTGCTTTGGTTGGATTCGTTAATAAGAGTTTTCAAGACCTGGTCACTTCGTTAGGAACGTCAATAAGGATGGCAAAGCAAGTTGAGACTTTGATTACACCATCGGTAATCATGTCTATCCATAAACGTTAGAGTTTATAGAAGAAATTGTTTATATACAAACAGAAGATTGAATTGTTCTCTTGAATACATTATGTGCCTATGGGTGTCCTGTGCCTTGACCTATGGATGCATGGTCAATGATCGTTCCCGTAAACAAGGCGAGTTAGTGTTAGCATGTGACATATACTCTGAATATATATTTTTTAACATAATATTGTACATGCCGTAGTGTGAATAGTTTCACCAGCATGTTTCTATTACTTTATCTGGCACACAAAGCTATAACACAGTCCTGCATTTAACTTCGAATTAGTCGTTCTTGGTGTCTTTCCATCTGAGTCCTTGGATGCATATTTGACTACGCTAGACGAAGCAGGCTTGAATTTAATAGCTGAAAGGTAAACTCTAGACGAAAATAAATGTTCACACATGTACCCAAAGTGCTTTTGTGTTGTTGCTTATTTTGTTTTTTAAACTATGTGTTTCAAAATGTAGGTAAATAGATTAGGGTAAGGCATATTCTAGATCACTAAAAGAAATCTTTACATGTACAATAATGTTACCTAAATTATTTTAATATAGTATTCACTCACTATAAAACTCTTGCTAGTAAGTGGCCCTGCATAAAACGCGGATATGTGCATGGATTCCGTTCAATTGGATTTATTCATGTTTAGTTATATCTTTCGCTTGATTTCAGTTCCTGGCTGCGAGATCCAACTATGATATGTGGCTACGTCAGAAAATACCACTATAGAGGATTTACGGCAGCTCCATTTACAGACTGGTACACTGATTTGTTTTCATGTATAATCCGACAGGTTTGATAGTGATAATTTGTTCAATCAGATAACGCACACGCACACTTCAATACAAATATCTGTAGACCTTCTTTATTAACTTTAGGTCATAAAAAGGTGCATATCTTTCACGCAGAAATATATAAAACTACATTTTAGATGTTCTGGTATTGAAGGTTAAGATGGATATATTAAATCTTGCAAAAATACTGATATATATTTATCTTTTCTTAAAATAAGAGAAATGGACTATCTTAAATACTTCCTTGATGAAATAGGTTATAAAGGAATAATAATACATCGGCGTGGATACAGTCAGATGTTGGGGAAACTATGTGGGTATTTATGATAATCGACTGGAGATAGCACGATACAATTATCCGTCAAGTCTTAAGTGCATTACGAACAAGGTTTGTTTGCACTGGAAAGAGTTATTTTCCTGCTTTTTAACATAGCAAATCTTGATTAAATGGGACAACAGATGCCATGAAAGACTGCAAGATAACCCCTTAACCTTGTCGGATTTAATCACCATTCTGGGTCGAATAGTTACAGCCTTATTCACCATAAGACCTTAATATTGTTTTGCTGGGAAACAAATAGCATGTTTGGACAAACAGTCTAATGTATTATCTCTCATTATGCAATCACTGGAAAGTTGTTGGATCACCCATGCCACTTTGCTGTAAAGAATGTGTGTAATCTAATTCAAATACAATAACAATGTCTCTCAGATAAACTCTAAAATTGTTGCATTAATAGACGAAAGACTTCCAGATTTACTGCCAAACCAAGAGTGCCGCTACTGACTCAAATATATGTATTCTAATTAACTCGATAAACAGGTTGAAATAAAGAAGGAAACATTGGCATGTGTAATGTCAAAAGGGTCTGAAGATATACACCGCCAAATTGCCATCATTGTGTGTTTCATTTTGCACTGCATTTAGAGCGATGTGGCTTAGAAATCAAATTGCCTTTGTGACTAACTTTGTCATTATATTTCATTTAAAAGTCATTCTTTCTGTGTGGCTCTTGTGTTACGCGAGATTCCATATGTACTGTTAATTGCAAGAGATATATCATATACATACAATCAATCTCGCTTTAGAGTTAATATAATGCTTTTTAAAGAATAGTATAAATCTACCATCTGAAATAATTCCATGCAATACATATTAATCAAAATTGGAATCGTGAAAGGTTTATACATAGTGATCATGCAGTCTGACCTTTAGCGGAAATCAGTGAGTATATAAGACATTCCATTTAACAATTATCCGTTAAAGCGTCAAGGCATTTAAAACAATGACGTGCTGGGATCAATACAATTGAGCTTAATATGGATATAGTTTGTTAGTTTTGACTAAAAGAGGTATGTGCTGGTATTATGTCGTATACGGTATCTTATGAATTTGTTACACCAGATATTGTTTAATTTTTTCGACCAGCTTTGTATATTTAGTAGTATGGATAAAAAGCTAGTTTAATAGGATCCTACTTTTGAGTGAGCAAATACCATGATTTTTATGTCTTAAAATAAGTATGGTCTTAATTCTGTTCAAAGGCTTTTATTGTATTTAGGGACGAATAATCTAGCATGTGTAATGCAATACCCAATCAGCAAGGAGGGGGAAGATAACCTCAGTAACCTGGGTTGTCCAATTTAAGATAAACGACAATAAATGTCTTCCTGATACACTACAGATTGCTTTGCTGATGAAAACAATTTTTTGAGGTCATGTACCTAAGAGGAATGACGCTATTTTAATGCCGCATAGAAACTTAACTAAGTACTTCACTTACATTGATATATTAGGATCGACTCGATTAACAAATGTAATTAAAAAAGATCCGTTCATGAAGTGTCTACGTTCATATCGTTGCTTTCTTTTGGAATTTTAAATTCTCGTACATCTTACTTTATCATTATATTTAGCTGAAACAATTTTCGTCTGTGTTGATCAAGTTTGAAAAGAGGTTCCGTGTGTTGTTATGCAGATAGTGAGTTAATCTCAATCTAATATTTATATATGCTTCGCCATTTAAGAATAACAGAAAATGACCATCTAAAGTAACTTCACACAATATCTGTTGATGAGATTTGCATATACACAGATCCAGTGATATTGGACAGTGTGGGCAATTATGTCGGTATCTAGGATACTAGTTTTGAGATAGAAATTGAAATTATCTGTTCAGTCAACATTCGTAGATATGTTCCATGTAATCTGCGTGTTGCAACTCAGGATAAGCGAATAATTTTCATTTATTTTCCAGCAAATTAGTATTGTGAGTACGTGGCGTGGTCTCATTGAAATATTCAATATCCTTGTGAATGTTCATGATGTGTATTGTGAGTACATGGCGTGGACTCATTGAAATATTCAATATCCTTGTGAATGTTCATGATGTGTATTGTGAGTACATGGCGTGGACTCATAGAAATATGCAATATCCTTGTGAATGTTCATGATGTGTATTGCGGTATCCTTGTGAATGTTCATGATGTGTATTGCGGTATCCTTGTGAATGTTTATGATGTGTATTGCGGTATCCTTGTGAATGTTCATGATGTGTATTGTGGTATCTGTGTTCCCTATGAACCTATAATTTTATGAACTTTTGAGGTGAAAGTTTTTCTCAAAGAATAAGTTTGCTTTTTATGAGTGATATGTATAAAATTATAAAGTGTCATCTCTTAGGAACTTGTGCGATTGTTTGCTTTTTATTTCTGCTTGTATCTTTACTTGGAGTAAACATAAGGTGATGCACCCAGATTCGTATTTTATTTGCATTTTATATGAGATTCTATTGGTAATTGCGTATACTCTTTAAAAGCAAAACAAGTTGGACAAACTGAATATTTACATAATAGGAGCAAAAATATGTTTAGAATTTAGCTGATTTAAAAAAATATATGGATTTTTAGACAAAAAAGTGGAGGTTATCATTGTATGTCTGAATGTGTGAATTTATAGAAAGATAAAAATTAAAAAACGTTGCAGCTGGTATTACCTTTCTCTAGAGATCCTTCTCTTTGTTTTGAGTTTTTAAACAAGGATTTACATATACTATTGCTACTAGTATAGTTGATTGTAACCGCTGCAATTAAGATAACGCATTTAACAATGTGTCAGATCTCGTTTGAAAGAATATGAGAAAATGATCATCAGAACTTCTTGCATGCAATATATGTTTACTAGATGTGCAATCGAATAAACTAATTCATAGGTACAAAATGCAGTCAAACGGTGGGGACACTCATTTGGGTATCTGTGATACTCTTTTAGAGATAGCAAATGAAATTATATGTTAGATCATCATTACAAAAATACAGGTTAGCATTGATAAATCTTTTCACTTTCATAAAATGACAAATCGATATTATGTTAACAACACCTGAAACAGATGAAATGTGATTACGATTGGCGCCATGTTAAATATAATCGGCATGGCGCAACTCAGGAGAAGCGAATAATAGTTGATTTTTTAACAGTAAATTTGTACATTGGCTCCCAGTCAAATTCTGTGTCAAATTGCACTTGACGGTCCCTTCCCCGTTGAAGTTCATGGTATGTTTGTCAGTATCCACATGAGTTTTAAAGCTTTTCAATCCAAGGTGGTCGGTTTTTGTTGTCTTTTCTAGAGATCGCATGGATTTTAATTTTATAGTAAAAAATGCATTTAATCAACGAACTGTTTAATATTAAGTGATGTGGACAATAAGATGTATTATTAGAGTGTTCATTCAAGCAAACAAATACCAGAATCGTGGATGTCTTAAGTGCAGTACGGTCTTCTTTGTATTATATGGCTTGATAAGCGATTTTGAAAGAACAATCTACTGTTTGTATAGCACTATACCATCATCAAATAGGGATGAGATAACCTCATGTGTGGGTGGTTCAATAAATTCCTTTACTAGGCAGAGTCAAGTTGAAAAAAGTGACTCTAATTCATTATATTAGGTGCGCTGAAAGAAGCTCTCTTAAAATTGAATCGTTTAACAAAATCAAAGAAAGAAAATTCCAGAGTTCTTTTTTTATCTTTCGGAAATAAATGTCCTTTACATCTCACTCTAGCATAACATTTAGCTACCAATATTTTATATTACGTTGATCTACTTCGCAATGTTCGGATGTTGATAGTGATGGTAACGCAGCATATAGTTAATATCAATCTACTAGCGATATACGCATCGGTATTTAAAGAATAAGATAAATGACCATCTAGATTATCTTCATGCAATTTCTGCTGAGGAGATTTGCAAATATACAGTCTGAGAACAGTCTAACAGGGGTAGAGCTGTTTTCGGTATCAAAGATACCTTTGGAAACAGTCATTGAAATTAGTTGCTCTATCATAGTTGCATTCCTAAAAAGATGTTTTGATTGAAAAGGGTCTTTTTCTGCTGTAACAAAACATATCTGAAATAAATAAAACAAGATGTAAAATTGAAGCAGAAGAAAAATTTAGATAACCTTCGAAGCCATGTTCGATGTAATCTGCCTGTTGCACCTGAACATAAGCATAAAATAATTGATTGCTTACCAAAAATTGCTATTGTGACTGCACGGCAGAAGTCAAGGTGAAAACTCAAGAAAAATAAATTAAAACATATCCCCGTTGAAGTTAATGCTGCCTATTTCAGTACCAGTCTTTCCTAGTGACCTCGAATTTACAAGACTTTTTATTAGATGAAAGTTGTTCTGAAAAAAATACGTTTTCATTTTCATGAATGATAAGTTTACAAATGCAGAAACAGAGTTATAAAACTAAAATAAAACAAAAGCATTAGTTTACGAACTCGAGCGATTATTGGGCTTTCATTTCTGATGTACTTCAACTAGTTTCTTGGTTTTATTGAATTTTACACGAAATTTCTTTGGTAATAAAATATATATTTTTGAAGAAAAAAAAAACCCACTTCTGCATGTAGGAGGTAGAAATGAAACATTTGCAATTTAGTAAGTTCAGTAAATATGTGCGATACTGCAAAGGGGAAGGTTCAACGAAAGACATGTTTGCTTTTAAAAGACTCTCTTTTGTGCTGCAACATGATAAATCTAGATTAAGTTGCACAACTGGGGAAAGAGAAGAGGAAGTAAAATAACCTTTGTCACCGTGTTAAATACAATCAGCACGGCTGAAAGTCAAGAAAAGCGAATAATATTGGGGTGTTTTTAACAGTAAATTTGCACGCAGACGATTAAAATTCTGTCAAAAATGTACCGGGAGATTCTATCCCCATTGAAGTTCATCATATATATGTCATTATCCATACTGTAAAATTACTGTCGATTTTAATGATACTTGTTTCAAATTACATTATTGTTTGTGAGAAAGATATTTCCATTTAAAAGAATTACAAAATCTACAAAACTAATGCTAAAGAATTAATGTTATATAACGGACTTATTGACAAGTACATTTAACATGAGAACAAATGGAAGTCATCAGGAAAAATTCCATAACGATCAGATAAATTTAAAAATTCGATATGATTTTTAAACTTTCAAAGCAAGGATTTTGTATTCTGCTATGCTTTTACAGATCTTATCAATTTTAATTGGATATAGTAAAGAACTGCATTTTTATTTATTGACCATCTTTGTGTATTTAATAGTGTGGACACTAACTTGACTTAGGAAGGTATCCCACTTGATAGGGCTAATACGATAATCGTTGACGTCTTAAATGCACAACGGCCTTCATTCGCTTACAAAGCTTTTCACCGCATGTTTGAACAACTAATCTAGTATTTATCTTGCATCACGCTATCACTAAGGTGGAGAAGCTAACCTCAGTAACCTGTGTAATTTAATTTAGATGAAACGGACATAAATGTCTTTTTGACAACTACAAAGTGCTTGGTTGATGGAAGAAATTGGTTGTGGTGATATACCTGAAGGAGAGCGACGCGATTTCAACGCCATATACGCACTGAACTATGTTCTTCACTTTATATTCTTTTCTTAGGATCCACTTGATTATTAATAGTAAACAAAAAGATCTGGTTGTAGAAGTGTCTATGTTCAGATAGTTTTTGGAAGGGAAATACCCGTAATCTCAATTAAGTATTATAGTTGGGATTATATGAATCTAAAATAATTTGCTTCTGTGTTGATCAAGTTTGAAAAGAGGTTCCCTGTGTAATGATGCTGATAGTGACGGTAACGCAGTATGTAGTTAAACTCAGTATAATATTGGTATATGTTTCGCTATTGAAGAATAACAGAAAGTGTGCATGTAAAGTAATTTAATGCAATATCTGTTGATGAAATTTGCACATACACAGATCCAATGATATTGAACAATGTGGGCAATTATGTCGGTATCTAGGATACTAGTTTTGGAATAGGAATTGAAATTATCTGCTAAGTTTTTTTTTTCTTCTTTTCACTGTAAGATAAAATATATTGATTAAAGTACACGATATGTGAAATTGACGAAGTAAAATAACACTCGCAGATATGTTCCATGTAATCTGCATGATCCAACTCAAGAAAGGATGTTAGTTTTGTGACTGCATGGTATGGTCTGAGTCAAATATTCGAAACCCTCATAATAACCTCTTGAATATGCCTCATGTGATTTTACTATCAATATTTCCTAATGATCTAGAGTTTATAAGAACTTTTCAGATTAAAGTATTTCGCAAAGAATAAGTCTTTTATTGTTATGAATGATAATGTTTGAAAAGTTTGAATCAGAACTATAAACTTGAATAAAGTCATATTTTACGTACTAGTGCAATTGTGTGGCTTTTCAACTGAAGTAAACAAATGTTGTTGCACTCCAGTTTCGTAGCTTTTAGGCGGTGGCACATAAATTTCAAATAAAAACACGTTTGGCCAACAGAATATTTAGGTAATTGGAGCGAACAAATCTGTGTGATTTAATTCATTTTTAAAAAATGGTCAAATTCAGAGAAAGGGGAGGTTATCACAGTATATGTTATTATGTGTATTTACAAAAATATACCAATTGTATACACTTTGCAGATTGTATTACAATTCTATCAAATCTCCTTCTCTCTATCGTTTGAAGTTTTTAACAAGGATTTGAATATACTAGTAATGCTAGAACGTCTTGATTGTAACGGCTACAATTAAATTACCGCGTTCAAGAATGAATTTGCTAAATCTCTTTTCAAAGAATAAGATCAAATGACCATCACAACTTCTTGCATGCAATATCTGTAAACGAAATTCGCCAATGAATAAGAATAACAAATAGGTACAAAATGCAATCAAATGGTGGGACAATAATTTCGGTATAAGTGATACTCTTTTAGAGATAGTAATTTCAATTATTCGCTTGATCGACATTAAAAAAGACCGGTTTGCTAGTAAAGGGTAGTTGTAAAGGCTGCAATTAAACTGCCACCTTCAAGAATGAATTTGTCAGATCTGATTTAAAGAAAAAGAGAAAAAGAGCATTGCAACTTCTTGCATTGAATATCTGTTGACGTGATTTGAAATCGAAGAAGTCTAATAAATAAGTACAAATAGAATCAAACGGTAGGGACAACTATTTGGGTATCTATGATACTTTTAGAGATAGCATAAATAATTCAATGTGATATTTTTGTTGTTGTATTTTCTAGAGATCTTATGAATTTTACTTTGATATTGTTAAGAACATTTTATATTCAGTGGTGTGGACAATAAAGTATCTTGACTGGGTAGGTTGGTCCCTTTGAGAGACCAAATACTAGAATATTTAATGTCTTATATATATTATGACCCTAATTATGTTAAAAAGATTCTCAATTCATGTTTCTATAAATAATCTTAATTCTATACTATTTACCCAAACATGGGTTAGAATGTCGTTTAACAGAATTAAGTGCGTAATGTGCTGAATACATCAAAGATTACAGCATTTGCTCTCTCTCTCTCTCTCTCTCTCTCTCTCTCTCTCTCTCTCTCTCTCTCTCTCTCAAACAAACAAACAAACAAAAAAATAAAAATAAAAACCCACCCAACTAAGTCGCCAGTGTGGTAAGGGGGGGGGGGGGGCAAGATAACCCAGTAATATATGTGTTTCAATTTATAACATATGCCGATAAATGTCTTTCTATTAATCCACACAATTACTTTTCTGATAGAAGGAAGAGTTTGGGGATTCATCTTCCTGAAGAAGATCGACGCTATTTTAATACCGTATTGGCACTGAAATGTAATTTGCAAACACATAGATCCTATACTGTCACTACAGCGGGGTGAACTATTGTGGTATCTAGGATACTCTACTCAATCCTCATTGTATTTCAAACAAAGATGTGTTTTAATTGAAAAGAGTCTTTGATGTAATATGAATGTTGCAACGGCAGATAAACAAAGAATAGCAGCTTGTTGTACCGTATACTAATATGGCTATGGTGACTGCATGCCAAAACTATGTAAAAGGCTATAAGAACTTATCCCAATGAACTTCATGATGTATATGCTAGTATTTGTGTCCCCTAGTGAAATATAATTTAAAATATTTTTTGAAGATGGTAACAATGCAGTCAAACGACTGGGACAATTGAGTATATATTCTATTTACTCCTTTAGAGATAGTAATTAAAATTATCCGTTCAATCAGCACTTGATTTGAAACATGTTGTAAGATGATAAAACTCAATTGAATTACATAGCAGGTGAAATAGAATGAGTAATAAGAGTACTCTTCTCCGTTTGTCTGCATGGTGTAACTTAAGATAAGTGAATAACATACGTTTGTCATTGCAGTAAATTTGCATGCTGTCGCCCTGTCGGACTCTGGGTCATAACGAACTAGAATGCCCTTATTCTCGGCGTCGTTCATATTTGTTCGCGTAGATTCTGTGTTGCTATATGACTCATGAGTTATAAAGGTACCTGGCAGTACGGTTTCTTTTGTAAGAAACAAATATGATTAATGTTTTAAAGAAAACAACGCGATTTATACTCTTTTATAATGGAAATTAAACACAAATTGTATGTTATCTATATACGGCATTGTGCGGACTTAATTGCATAATTGGGATCGGACCACTAATTAATTTACGATAGAACTTAATGTTAATAAATTACAAATAAAAAGGAATATGTGCATTAGATTGGCACACAAATCACAAATGGTTTCATTCATTAGAGTTAGAGGATTTTTTCAGCCTTGAAAAGCAGGTGTTGAGCAGCATTTATTATTATTATTATTTTTTTATATTTTTTTTAGCCTCGTACTGTTAATCAGGGAGGGCGGGAGGAACTTCTCGTTTGCCTCTAATAACATAGCCTTGCACTAAGAGTTCATATGATATTTGTCAGTAAAAAATTAAATACAGGATATCAAAATAAAAGGAAAATATTTTGTTTCGAACTATAGTATATATACAAAAGTTCGCGAAATTAATAAAGGAAAAAATTAAATCCATTTATTGGCCAATGCGGTCATTTCGGAACATTAGTATTCTATTTTCATCCGATATCAATAGACTGGTTCCCTGACTGTAAAATAATTAGCTGTTCGATACCTATACCGAACATCAATATTTAACATTTTTGTGTATTGACAACCTTAGACACCAGGTATGCAAGATACTAATTTGGGAGGTATTCTAAGCACACTAAATGATAATACTTAACACTTGTGCAATGTTGACAGATGATAAGAATGTATGTTGCATTTCAATAAATGTTTACCATGTTCATACATAATAGATGCAGACAACTGAATAAATGCAGTGATTTTAATAGTTTATCTTATGTTTTTTCTTAATTTATTGTGTGTCTAATAATATAGCCTCGCACCAAGAGTTCATATTATATTTGTCAGCAGAAAATTACTTACTTAATATTAAAATAAAAGCAAATATTTTCAACTATAGCATATAGAATGAAGTTTATGAAATTAATAATGGAATAAATTCAATCGATTTACTAGCCAATGTGTGCATCTGAAAATATTTAGTACTCTCTTTTTTATTTCCTCTCCCCTGCCGGCTGTAAAATAATTAGTGATCCGATACCCTGCAAAATCGCTGGAGGTAGATAATTTTCAGCTTCATTTTATCAGATTTAATATGGTCTTATATACGAGAATCGGTTTAAACTTTTCAAAAGCATCATTTTGACTTCGGTTGTCTCCAAACATTTAGCGCAGAATATATGCGATAAACATTCATGATCATCGGGCTTTGCAGCATATTAATTAGTTATTTTCAATGCAGATGTCATTCTCCTTTTAGTTTTCCTCGCCTGACGGTATGATAGATCTGTATATTATAAGTAAAACTGAACAAATTTTTTAACGATATTTTACATATAAAATTAGTGACATTTGTGTCGCTTTCAAGTTAACTTGTGAATAAGAGCAAAATGAACTAGTATTTGCTCATTTTAATTAAATTACGGCATTTATCAGTTAGTGATTAAAATAATTATAATCCATTCATTTTGACACTTTATCTAGATTTATTACGCACAAGACGATAATTGAAGAGAGAGGTAACCTGTATACCCATCTGCCACATACCATAATATATCTTTTTAACGAAAAAAAGCCATATATGTATATCTGATTAAATACCGATTAGTTTACTGATGTTGTCATCTCTGTAACCAAGAGCGCTGGTGCAAACTTCCGTTCACATATTTATGAAAGTTGTTCACTCAGTACTAATAGATTCTGTCTCCTCAAGGCCCTCCGTATTAATTAATAAAGGAAAAAAAATCGTAACAACTCATTAGCACATACATGCACGCCAACTTATTGTCATTGTACGAGAGAGAGAGAGAGAGAGAGAGAGAGAGAGAGAGAGAGAGAGAGAGAGAGAGAGAGAGAGAGAGAGAGAGAGAGAGATGTTTTGGGTTACATAAGCACTTGAAAGGTTACATCGTGTAGAGACAATTGAATTAAAGAGTGTTTCCCTAAGACACACCATGTATGCCGAACTGGCCTGGCCTGAGCAGGATTCCAACTCGCACACTTCTAGTCAAGAGTCTAACCATACCTCTAAGTCAACGTGACCGTTCTGAGAGAGAGAGAGAGAGAGAGAGAGAGAGAGAGAGAGATAGAGAGAGAGAGAGAGAGAGAGAGAGAGAGAGAGAGAGAGAAAGAGAGTAATCCGTGTTTAAAAATCATTGTAAATTCGAAACACTTTCTACGTTATCGAGAAAATTACTGGGGTATGTTTAATTTCAGATTTGAATGATTATGGAATTATACACTGTAGAAATTTAAATAATTTTATGTAAAAGTTGGTGAATGGATTTATTTTCCTTTGGTCCAAGATAAAACCATTCTTTTCAGTACTGAAAGCAAGTAAGTCGCACAGTTTACAAGAAGACACATCTAGCAGATCTTTCTTGACTAGCATCTTGAAATCAATTTACTTCCTTTTTGCCGCATGCGTCAATACCTCTGTCTTCCATTGAATACTGACAACATCAATATTCTAATGGTAATATTATAAATCACTTACCCTACAGTTAATTTGCATTGAAACAATGACAATATTATGTATCGCCATGTTAGAAACTGGAGTTTAAACGTTAATCTTACCGTATATCATTTAAGTAATGAAACTCGCATGAACTCAAATTGGCAAATTAGTTTTAATGTACCCTGTGCAAAATGCATTTAATACGAACCCTGATTCTTTTGTCGGCACTAATGCAGAATGTAAATCTAGTTAACTTTATCTCTAATCTACAACTTAGATTACAAAACTGTAAAGGATTATACAAATATAATGTTTACACTAATTTATTTTGACTCGTACTGGCTTGCGCAGCCACTTGAAGTTGTTGATTATTTAAAGCGACGCGGACGACAACCGCTGTTTTATTCAACGCTGCCGTTGCAAACTCGGCTGGACGGACCAATATGTAGTCATTTTGTTGTTGAAGCGTTGCATGCACTCCCGGGAACCTCGACCCCGCAAACGCTAGTTGATATTAAATTAAACTACACTGGATAGTATACGAAATGCCTAATAACATTTACGGACGCTCAACCGCCCGACGACGCGGCGCCGATTCGGATCTGAGCAGGTTTGCCACCAAAGTGGATTTGACTGAATTTACCAGCCGGGTTGTTGCTGACGTCGACCCGGGCGAGCTTGTGATTTTCCAAGATCAAACTGGAAAACTTAAAACGTCTAACGTGGACATTCCAAAATATCGTTTTAAAAGCGCATTTGCCTGAGTTAATTAGCCGGGCTGACATCAAACCAGGCGAGCTTGTGATTTTCCAAGATCAAACTGGAAAACTTCAAACGTCTAACGTTGACATCAACGATGTTGTTCTGAGCCGGCGAGGCGCTGTCGCGCAAAACTTGGCCGTGATCAGTGAAAACGGGAAAATCGAAGATTCTGGTACGTCTATTACTTTTATCAAAACTATGTTGACGATACTGCTGCTACAACGAAACAATACGTGAATGAACAGATCGCAGATGTGCCTTTGCCACCATGCGTAGTAATTTCATTTTGTGAATACGGTGAAATAATTACCAGCGAAGGAGAGGAAAAGAAAGACGACATGGCAAATGGTCGACTTGCTTTCACTAGTGTCGCGGATGGTTTTGATAAGCCTAAATCTCACATCTTAAAAGTGCGCAGGCCTGGATCGTATGTATTTATCGTAGCCGGCTTTAGTAGTGAGTGGAGTGTAGTGGCAATAGTGATAAATAACAACAAGCGTGGTAGACCATCAGTAACGCGTGGCGTCGGAAACGATAATGTTAAAAAATCGTTTATATATACAATATCGGTGTCGTTGGTCGCCGGAGATGAAAATAAGTTGGAACGACTCAACATCTATCCGGACGGGTACTTAACCGTCTTTGACTTTTGTGTTTAAGATTAGATTTATCATTACATATAAGTAATGGATTCTGACCGCGGTGATAAGATTGCGTAATTGCCAACGGAGTGTTGGATCGGCTGACCAGTGATGCCAACATCGATACTGATTTTGTTCCACTTCTCAACGAATATCTGCTTCAAAATGGTGTTATCAGACCCTCGTATATACTCAAATATAATGTAAGCGAGGGTAAGATAGAAATAAACCGTTGGGACCACCTTGGTGTGGACATATCAACTCGAAGCCAGCTTGGGATCATTGCATTGGCACGTGAAAATTCCCGATCGTTGGCTGCATCACCAGGTGTTAAAACATCCGGGGATGGTTTCTACAGCGATGAAGTAATATTCGCCGCTCAATCCACTACGGTTACATTCCACTGAGAATATGCTAAACCAACATTAATTCAACTTAGAAGAAAAAGATCTCGACTGTTATTCAACAAGGACGCACTTGTCTGTGTAACAGTTCTTGGACGAAAACGATCGTTAGAGGTACAAACCAAAGGTGTAATCGGTGTGTTTCTATATAGCTGGAAGTTCTTGCGCGTATGGCACCTGAACAAGGTGAGCTTGTCGAGCAATTAGTCGCCACTATGACAATTTTATTTGGAGAATTATAATGGACCCTCAATGTTACCGACGTGAAAAAATAATCGAAGCGGAATTGCATCTGCGAGATGAAATGATCAAGAGAACCGCGCTGCTCACGAAATGCAAACGCGTGTGTGGTCGTTTGATGCCATTTGTGTGTTTTCGGCGGCAGCAACTGTTGGCCTTGGTGTTGCTGGAATCACGACGACAACGACTATTATCGATGCACCAATCGGAATTGTTGTTGAAGCCATATCAGTAGGAACTGGTGTCGCGGGCGGTACTAGCAAAATAGTTTCGATACGACTGCATTCGCGAATACGTGTCTATTCAGAACTTTTTGCAGCGGCACAAAGTAGTCTTAGTACGATTAGTAAATTATGCTCTGTGGCTATCGAAGATAGAAGCGTTAGCGCGGCCGAGTTCGATACCGTGTTGGTGGATACGCAACCGTGGTGTGGATTTGCAGACAGTAAAAGTCGAGTAACTGTTTGCATACAAATTAATAACAGCCCGCTTACACAAAAATCTCACACACACGCACGTGTGATTATATTTTGTAAACCCACCGCGCATGCACTAATATGCGACGATCGCAATACAAATACTAATAACCATGTGGGTTGGTATAAAAGACGATGATGGATGTTAGTAAAAAATCTAAACTTCCCAATATACCTCTACTCGAGACAATACAGTCTCGTGTTTTTACTCACCTAAATGGATCTGGCGTACATTGCCAAAGCGTGTATGATCGCTGGATAAATGTAACTACTATACGTTTCAAAACTCTATTTAGCTCACGTGTCGCCCTTAACTTTAGTTTTACACATTCATAACGACGATTTCCACAAATCGGTTTTGAGTCGACCATCCCTGTCCGGTCAAACCTAAATGTGTACGATATGATATATCTGAGCAGGCACTATAAAATCAATGTCTGACTTGAGAAGGACATCCCAGCAGGAGATAAGCTCATTTATTTTAAGTAAATTATTGTTATTTTCTTGTTAGACCACGCAATTTGTTTTAGAAATGCTGTTTTGCCAAATTTGGCCTATGACCCCCACCCCCACCCCAACTCACCCCCCTTGTTTCTAAAACTATGCATGCACAGAAAACAGAAAGGGGACATCACATGATCGATACAAATATGGTTCAGTCCTGTACACTGTTCTCCTTACATAGTGTGTACTGGGTAAACCATTGTCCTATCATTGTCAACCTTTCTGGTGTTTGAAGCTGACAAAAACACTCCACTGTTGCCGGGCACATTGTTCTCTTGGCATCATTTGAGCTGGGTACCCCATTCAATTACAATAGTCAATCTTTTATTTATGGATGAAGCTGAAAAAGTCCAATAAGTATGTGTTCTTTAACTTCAAGAAACAAAAACAGCCCCGAATATATTACTATCTAATAAACCAAATATGATAAAGAGGACGTTCTGCCCACTAATGATGAGCGTAGGTCAAATTTATCTTGCTACCACAATTTATTAAAGATTATTACAATAGTATGGTCAACTAATTGTCTTTTTTAAGGGTCTTCAACTTTATAAAGTCTTATATGAACTCTTTACTTCTCGAGTCAATTTGGCAGTACTTGTTCTAAATATATATTTATTCTTGAGATCCATATCTTGCATGTAAACATCACAATGATAAGCCTGTGCATAAGCGTTTCCCTTGAAGGAAATTCCGCTAACTTAACCGCTGCGATATTGGGCAGTATAGTTTTGCAAAGCTGCAGTAATTATATAAATAATATTATCCTACAAATAATATTATCAGAAACATAATTTATTCACATAGGGGTGGGCTAACATTCTAAAATCTGTTTCGATTTTGCTTCTTAACGTTGATGATAGACTTCATGCACAGTGATAACCTAACCAAATAGATGATGACTGTTATTAAGGAAAGACTTCATGTTATCAGCTTCTCTTAGCGAACATTTGCGTTCGATGAAGATACGCTAAATTCAGGTTGTGAAATCTAACTTGTAACAAATGATATACGGCAAAGTTAAACATAATCGTATTGTTACCGAAGCTAGAAAATATAGGTCATCAGTAGACGCATATGTGGAAGGTCAAAATATATCCAGTTGTGCAATAAAACAACAATAACATTGCACGTTGAATTTGTATCATTGGATTATTGGTTTATTTTGCTGCGATCTCTTTTAAAAGTATCGTTGTAATTTGGAATCCAATTTTGATGTAGACGACAACTATCATGGCTCGTTAAATAACCAAATAAAACCATAGTTGTTGCATTTTTGTGCGTGTAACATCTTAATCTTCCTTTAACTTGTACAGTAGCAAGATACAATGTATCTCAGTGTATTACAAGTAAATATAGAATAAACATTTTAATACGGACATAATGACTTTAGATGTGAGAAGTAATTAAAATCTCTCAGAATAGCCTAATCTTTGAATTAATAAGCCTCATTTACATGCAAAGATAACTGGACTACATTCCTATACGAAAGACCGTACTGCTATATTCCAGTGCACAGATACCCCGCAAAACAACAACAACAACAACAACAACAACAACAAAAGATGTAGTCAGTAAGATGTCAATTTCCTTGTTGGATAATTTAAGCAGAAGTACCACGTCATGCAAAGATAACTGGACGACATTCCTATACGAAAGACCGTACTGCTATATTCCAGTGCACAGATACCCCGCAAAACAACAACAACAACAACAACAACAGCAAAAGATGTAGTCAGTAAGATATCAATTTTCTTGTTGGATAATTAAGCAGAATTACCACGTCATTATTTGTTTTTGTAAAATGATACATCTTTTGGACGATATTGCGCAGTTATTAGCTTTTTTCTATTATCTTGTGTAACAGAATATTACGTTAATGTACTTCAAAGAGACGCTGCCTAAAGTTCAACCACATATTACAAGAGGTGTAATTTAGATGTAGACTATAATTCAAATTACACACTCAAAAACAATTAGCAATAATTATCACAACGCTTTTTATGAAAATGTAATATTTGATACCTTCTGTTTCTCCGATCGTCCTTGCGTTTGTCCATCTGTCTGACCGTTCTTCATGCCCCTCAAACAGCCGTGTAGAAATTTAATGAGCTGGGCAGATAGTATGCTTGTTGACGAAGGGTGATATTTTTATATTCCTTCCCCATTCTACGGAAGAGAGTAAAAAGTTAATTGTATGGAAACTTTAGCTATAGTGATATTTTTTTTTCTTTGCTTAGCTGTATATTATCACTGTCAGATAAAGCAAGATACGCAAAAAACATCTAACGATGTTTGAATTATGATCCCCAAAGTACTAGAAGGGATATGGGGATAGGTAGTGTTGCCTGGCGGAGGCAGTAGCGAGTCTAATATGATATTGTTTAAACAAGGCAATATTTCACATGTATGGATCTTCCGATAACCAGCCATTGAAATTGCTCCATTTGTTTGTTTTTCCAAAGCGTTTTCCCCATTCTTGCTTTCAGATGACTGAAAACTTCTTAATCGCCTATAAAAGTGGAAGATTCGGATGCAAAGCATTTCGTACCTCAATTTCTTTTAAAATAAATGAAGGATAAGGGGGCGTGAGGGTGGGGTCCTAGTATCCAAATAAAGATTCTTTCATCCAGAGACAGAGTAATGTCATGACATGATTATATGCAATAACAAGGATATGTTTCACAACGGGCACCCGTTTAACGCATTTATATATTTCTATTTGTTATTGTTACATACATACATTTTGTTATTTTGGGATCTTTGCAACGGATCCAACTATATGTCTGCGATTCAAAACGACACTTTATAATCTCAGATAAATTGTCGGTTGCATTTTCTTTATGTTATCTCACCACTTTCATCGTATATGAATCCTAGCGTTTGTTAATCAGATTTTAATCAGAGGGATAATATGATTTGTATAAATTCACTATTTATGTAATTCAAAAATCGCATTTAATTTTTTTTTTTTGGTTTGCTTTTTAATGTATGAAAATGGTCAGGATATCAGTTAATTTTCTACAATAATTGATACTCATACTATTAGAAAAGAACATTAGTATTATTAGCACAGTTCAATATTTGTGCTACAGAGTATTAGCTGAGATGTAGTTGCGTCAAGTTTTGTTATTCCTCAGCACTGTATTTTGTATTCGCTTCCACTGAAAACTAAAAATGGTGTGTGATATTAACACTATGCAGTAATTTTCGCGTGCTGTCAAATAAAACATGATTATTTTATGTTTTTCCTTTTTCACTTTATTATGAACTTAAAACAACATAGCGTTGGAAAGAAATTACCATTTAAAATAACTAGTTGGTTTCAGACATTGAAGGGACATAACTCAATAATACAAATAAATCATAAGGATCTAAATGTTGTCTACCTTTACATACATTTTAATCAACTATCGACACAGCCTCGATGAAGCAGATTACTGTGCATTTAGAACCAATGAACAAACGCAGACAGATTCCTTCAAAACGGATGTTACGTTACGCACGCATTTCAATTAATTTTTTGCTGTTTTAAAGGTAGTGCTTTAAATGAAGTTATGTCCTTTCATTGTTTAATATATAATTCCATAATAAAATTAAAAAGTAACATAAGATAAATTTGTTGACCCTTCTTTTATCTTGAGTATACTCCAGTACAAAAGACAGTCAAAATGAATACTAAGAAATGCTGCACATCGCTATTTGTGTGTTCTTTACATAAACGCCTTAGTAAATATTATTTCGTCCAAAAGAGACAACCTGTTTTCAAGCAACGGTTATCATATTAGCCCATCGATATTGCTACACAGGACCTGATAAAGACCTTTAGAGGCCCTAAGCACTGAATAGATTATGGTGATCACCATATGTAATTCGACCCCCACCCCAACCCCGCCCCCGTAATGTCAATTTTTTTTTTGTTTCTCAACTTTGATGGTGACTTAAGCACGTGCTTAGTCTGCCTATTGGATACTTCAGCACTGTTTATAAATCCCATTTGCCTTCTCCGCTATATCATCATGATGAGAAAAACAAAGCAATATTTGCAAGACAATAAGAACGACCACCTTCTCCTTTCCTCGCATTGTTATCCTTATTGCCGGTGTTACTGTCATCTCCGTCACAAGCAGCTGATACAAATTTGAGATTTTTATTACAAATCTTTCCAGGCGCAAATGTGCTTTAATGGTTGCGAGAACTAAAGGACAAGTGTAAGTCATTCATATTGAACATAAAATGAGGGTGAAACGTATTTGAAGAAAAGAAACATATCAATCAGGTCTACACTATACATATTACAAATGAAAGGTAAGCGTCAATGTAACGAACAAATAGTGTAATTATAGAAATATGAAAACGTACGTCGATATACTAATAACTGACCCGATTTGAGCATATTGCATGTACGCACGGTACTGAATGCTCCACATTATCGAGATTGGTATCTTGCTCAGTTCACAAGAAGTGATCTTAGTCCTATACCACAGAGACGTATAGCTAGGCTCAGACAAAATTCAAGTACATGTCTTCGAGAGCTCATACATTTACAGACGGTATTCTTGAACGTTTGATGGTTGGTCCGATTTAAATAGCGCATTAACAGTCTTGCCATTAAAATTCATGACGTACCAAATCAATACATATTCATTTGTTTTATTTTATTTTAAATGTGACTCTTTTAATTCTAATACCTATAGGTCTTTTTCGGACTCACAATTTGTATATGGGCCAGCATCAACAGCAAACAAGTTTAATTTCTTGTTCCAACTTTTAAGAATGTTTCATTCCGTTGCCACACATGTGTTTCAGGGATCTTTTTTTTATCGCAACAACAATGTCCGCAAAATCTTATGCATGTTCGGATACTTTTCTTTTATATTTCATAGGAAATCTTCTGAAGATCATCTTGCAATTGTTATAGGGAATCTAATTCACTTCAAAATAAAGGTTGAACTGTTGCTGCAAGTCGTAAGGCGATATTAAAGCTATTAGACAGTCTGAAGCTCTCGCACTAAACTATACAGACTCATTACACAATGAATATCAAATATAATCGAGTTTAATTAAAGAGATCTCATTTAATTGACAAATCGGCATGGATAACCTATTAATACACAATGCGGTCCCATTTTAATAAAGTATTAGGAGTGCACGCTTTTCATGCTCTGTGTTGACAGCGTCCTTTGAATTTACAGTTTCAGTGTATCTCGGTGTCTGCTACTAAGTAGAGAATGGTAATCGTTGTCTTTTCAATTGTCACTGATGAACGCAATATTTACATTCCCTGACAAGAGCTTATAGGTTCATTTAACTCTGAACCTTTTTTAATCTACTTGATTATGAACGAGAGTTTCCAGAGCTAAAACGAACCCAATTCACGAATGAGCGAAAGGACCGAGTTACGTATGATACATGATCGAATGACGTAAATTAATTGTGGTCAAGACTAAAATTGATAGTTGAAACATCAGATTTTAGCTCTACCATTTGCCATATACGGAACTATTGGTAGATTGCATGGAAACTTTTCTTGTATCATAGAGTAGGTGAATAGAAAATTAAATCTATTTGAAAACTTTAAGGAAAAATATTTATATACCTTGCGCAGAGAAAAGTTCTGAAGATACAAGGTAAACTTAAAGTGCAAATTTGAGAGTCATTTTCATTACCACATTTAGAATACTTATAAACAGGGCCGGATAAACACCATTAGATGCCCTAAGCACTGAAAATATTATGATGATCCCCGTATGTAATTCAACTCACCCCCGTAACTTCTAACTTTTTTTTTTTTTCTTGGTGCCTCTTCTTTGCTGATGCCCTAAGCACGTGCTTAGTCTGCCTATTGGATAATTCAACACTGTTTATAAATCCCATTTGCCTTCTTCGCTAAATCATCATGATGAGAAAAATCAAAGCAATATTTGCAAGACAAATAAGAATGACCACCTTCTCCTTTGTCGCATTGTTATCCTTATTGTCGGTTCTACTCTCATCTTCGTCACTAGCAGCTGATACAAATTTGACATTTTTATTACAAATCTTTCCAGGCGTAAATGTGCTTTAATGCTTGCGAGACTTAACGGACAAGTGTAAGTCTTTCATATTGAACATAAAATGAGGGTGAAACGTATTTGAAGAAAAGAAACATATCAATCAGGTCTACACTATACATATTACAAAT
Source organism: Margaritifera margaritifera (assembly GCA_029931535.1). Lineage (NCBI taxonomy): Eukaryota > Metazoa > Mollusca > Bivalvia > Unionida > Margaritiferidae > Margaritifera > Margaritifera margaritifera. The sequence goes on along the minus strand of JAQPZY010001362.1, from coordinate 1,682,852 downwards.
GAAAGATAACCATCAGTGTAACGAAGAAATAATGACCCGATTTGAGTGTATTGCATGTACGCACGGTACTGAATGTTCCTCATTCTCGAGATTGGTACCTTGCTCAGTTCACAAGAAGTGATCTTAGTCCTATATCACAGAGACGTATAGCTAGGCTCAGACAAAATTCAAGTACATGTCATCGAGAGCTCATACATTTACAGACGGTATTCTTGAACGTTTGATGGTTGGTCCGATTTAATTAGCGCATTCACAGCCTTGTCATTAAAATTCATGACGTAACAAATCAGTACATTTTCATTTGTTTTATTTTATTTTAATGTGACTCTTTTGATTTTAATACCTATAGGTCTTTTTCGGACTCACAATTTGTATATGGGCTACCATCATCAGCAAACAAGTTTAATTTCTTGTTCCAACTTTTAAGAACAGTTCATTCCGTTGCCACACATGTCTTTCAGGGATCTTTTTTTTTATCGCAAGGAACAATGTCCGCAAAATCTTATGCATGTTCGGATACTTTTTCTTTCATATTTCATAGGAAATCTTCTGAAGATCATCTTGCAATTTTTATAGGGAATCTGATTCACTTCAAAATAAAGGTTGAACTTTTGCTGCAAGTCGTAAGGCGATATTAAAGCTATTAGACAGTCTGAAGCTCTCGCACTAAACTATACAGACTCATTTCACAATGAATATCAAATATAATTGACTTTAATTAAAGAGATCTTATTTAAATGACAAATCGGCATGGATAACCTATCAATACACAATGCGGTCCCATTTTAATAAAGTATTAGGAGTTCACGCTTTTCGTGCTCTGTGTTGACAGCGTCCTTTGAATTTACTGTTTCAGTGGGTCTCGGTGTCTGCTACTAAGTAGAGAATGGTAATCGTTGTCTTTTGAATTCTCACTGATGAGCGCAATATTTACAGTCCCTGACAGGAGTTTATAGGTTCATTTAACTATCAACCTTTTTTAATCTACTTGATTATGAACGAGAGCTTCCGAAGCTAAAACGAACCCAATTCACGAATGAGCGAAAGGACCGAGTTACGCATGACACATTATCGAATGACGTAAATTAATTGTGGTCAAGACTAAAATTGAGAGTCTACGTCCGACTCACCTTTTCGGTGGCGGATAGTCCAATTCCTGGTTTCTTTAACTTCTATCCAATGATGAATTTGTCCTTCCCTTTGAAGCAGACATATTTGTATACGGATATAATTCCGTCCGCCTACATCGTGCGTATTTGGGGGCAGCGGTGACGAAGAGAACGGCCAGGTCTTGACGGCCAGTTCCGTTACCTGAATATAGCAATGCTCTGATATACATTTTGATTGGACTTATATATCTGTTTACTGTTTAGAGAAAGAGAGAAAATGCAGATCCACTTTAAATCTTAAACTAATTATACTATAGTGCACCCTGTATGTCTCATACATATATTGAATATTTTCACTGAAAAAAGATATGATTGAAGTGCATTAAGTACGGATGGCTAGCAATGAAAACAAACCTGAACTGTGGGATTTAGAATTAGACAATCATGTGATTTTATGATTTGACAGGTCACAGAAAAAAAAGAAACATATTGTGGGTTGTGACTTTTTTGTCATATCAAAAACACTAATTGAAATCCCCACAGCCCACCGTCATAATAAGAGGTGAAAGGTCTCTAACATGGTAGCTTTTTTCTGTTTTAATCTGCATGAAGTTTATCTCAGTAGGCGAGTTATGAGAGGCAACTTGTACAAACTTACCACTTATGCTAGAATGCCTGACAGAGTCATCATCATTTTTTTAATGCTGAGAAATGCTTTAAGCCAGCGATTAAATTACTAGATCGGTATGCATACTGAGTAAGCTGAGAAAGATATTACAATGTTAAAATAAGGCCCAAACAAAAACTACCCCAAATATCGACATTGACACTGTAATATAAAATATCCATCTAGACTTAAACCGTATCTTTGGAAATAAGTGAAAATGTTCAGTTGAGAAATCTGTTCTTTTGTTATTATTATTTTATTTTTTGTTTTAATTCTGGGAAAGAGAAAAATTGTACAAAATAACTGAGAGTTAGTTTTAAAATGATTAATTGTATAAAATTAATATAAAAAGACATATCTTGCACACTGAAGAGGAAATTAAATAGAAAGTGACGAAGATTGTTTGGGTTTTTTTGCGCACGGGAGATTATTGTGTGTGTGTGTGTGTATGTTTGTGTGTGTGTGTACATGTTTGGGGGATGCAAAATCTACTTTTGTGATAAAGTAAAGTATTTATAGCATATATTGAATACAATATATTTGATATAAAATAAAACTGACGATATTCCTTATGTTCCCTTTGTTGTAACGAACTTTATGTCGTTCTGTAAACATAAAACGTTTCTGAATTCCTTGGATCTACAATATAGCCACTTTACTTTCCTTCCCTATTCTGAGTTTATAAACAGTTTTACAATACTTGCATATGTAAATTTTTTCACACACGCATCCCTGTTAAACTTGTCATGGAATACGTCTAAAGAAAATTAAGACGACATGGGTAATCATTCCCTTCATAGACTATTTTGACTTCACATTGTAGTCTGGGTATCTTATTATCATCATCATCAACAGTAGTAGTAGTAGTAATAGTTGTCTACTTTTAATATTTCAGGTTTGATATGTGTAGTACCAGTGCTGGATTATCCAATAGGCAGACTAACCACGTTCTTAGGGCACCAGCAAAGCAGAGGCACCAAAAAAAAAAAAAAAAAAAAAAAATGGAAATTACGAGTGGGTGGGGGTTGAATTACATATGGGGATCACCATAATCATTTCAGTGCTTAGGGCCTCTAAAGGTCTTTATCCGGCCCTGTTTATAAGTATTCTAAATGTGGTAATGAAAATGACTCTCAAATTTGCACTTTAAGTTTACCTTGTATCTTCAGAACTTTTCTCTGCGCAGGGTATATAAATATTTGTCCTTAAAGTTTTCAAATAGATTTAATTTTCTATTCACCTACTCTATGACACAAGAAGAGTTTCCATGCAATCTATCAATAGTTCCATATATGGCAAATCGTAGAGCTAAAATCTGATGTTTCAAATTCCATGCACTGTTTGACCAAATATGATGAGACGAGATCAAGGGTGATAAATAATCATCAATAATTTTACAATTGACAACATTTTGTGATCAAGGGCACCGAAGGTAGAATCAAGAGCATTTAGCAATATTTGCATTCGATACGCCACTAAAACAAGTAACTTCCTAGGAAATAACAGAGTTATAAATCCGCCTCTCTCTCTCTCTCTCTCTGCCAAATACTTGTCTGAATAACCACTCAGGTGATTGAAAGAATTAGTGATGGATTACCCCTATTGTTAATCAATGTTCTGTCTGGCTGTGCACGTGCAACTTGTTGTGTTACTATTTATGCATGGCTGCTGTACTGTTCATTGTCATGCCTACTATTCGCAGTAGCGCTAAGGGAAACATACAATTTTGATGACAAAAACTGACGTCACTAAGTGCAATCAAAATGTATACCAGAGCATTGGTATATTCAAGTAACGGAACTGGCCGTCAAAAGAGTCACATTAAAATAAAACAAAACAAATGAATATGTATTGATTTGGTACGTCATGATTTTTAATGACAAGACTGTGAATGCGCTATTTAAATCGGACCAACCATCAAACGTTCAAGAATACCGTCTGTAAATGTATGAGCTCTCGAAGACATGTACTTGAATTTTGTCTGAGCCTAGCTATACGTCTCTGTGATATAGGACTAAGATCACTTCTTGTGAACTGAACAAGGTACCAATCTCGAGAATGAGGAACATTCAGTACCGTGCGTACATGCAATACGCTCAAATCGGGTCATTGACTAGTATATTGACGTACGTTTTCATATTTCTATAATTACACTATTTCTTCGTTACAATGATGGGCATATTTCATTTGTAATATGTATAGTGTAGACCTGATTGATATGTTTCTTTTCTTCAAATACGTTTCACCCTCATTTCATGTTCAATATGAATGACTTACACTTGTCCTTTAAGTCTCGCAACCATTAAAGCACATTTACGCCTGGAAAGATTTGTAATAAAAATTTGAAATTTGTATCAGTTGCTAGTGACGACGATGTGTCGTAACAAGATAATATGTTTGAGTTTGTTGCAATACTAACAATTTATAAAATTATGTTATGAAATGTGCAATAATATTATAAAAAACATAATATGTAAGAAACATCATTTTATAACAGAGTTATGCCACAACCCGATTTAATAAAATTAAAGAAAATGTCATAAAATAAAGTTAATTGTATTGTAATGTATTGTAGATGACTAGAATGTTCCGATAGTTATGGTTGTTTTTACTAAATTCAAATATTTATTGAATTTATCTCTATCTAAAAATAAATCATGATTGTGTAAACATTCGTACGTTATAAATGTCTGTGTTTGAGATTTACATGAATTCGACATCTGCAGGAATTAGACAAATGTAATAAGGAAGCAGTTTTAAAAAATGATAATACAACTTAGGAAATTGAGACAGAGAAATTCAAGATCCTTCCTTGAATATCAGCAGCTCGAACCAAAGGCTAATATTTTACTTATAGTCTCTGTCTTTTTTTTGGTCTTTTTTTCTTCTTCTTTTTTTCAACATTTTATCGCTAGAGTAATAGTCGCGATTGCATAATGCCAATAAGAATGCAAATACATATGTCTATTCTAATTGGAATAGGAGATGAATATTAATTTAGAAAAAACCAATAAAATGTTTGTAAAACTACTATTGATCTGGTTTTTATAAGATAGGCGGAGAAACGTACAACATGAGTTATATAGAGTGAAGCTGCTATATATGTCTAACGTCTTTATTGACAAAGTAGAATTCATTGAAATATGCTGATGCAAAGTTGATAATATAAAGGGAATTGAAAACTGAGTTGGGATACGAAAATTACTAACACTGTATAGCGATATAAAATTAAATTATCATAATAAAATTATTAAATTAGGTATCGTGAAATAGCAGTTTATTTGTTCCTGAAGAAGAATTTTCATCTAATATGCATCATGTTGGATACTTTGCAAGAATAATATTGGAAAGTATTATTTGCATTCTTCTAAATCAATTATGCTTAACTAATTCAGTTCTTAAATTCAGAAAAAGGGGGGTTTGTTCGTCTTGGAGGTTATTTACAAGCCAAAAAGTGTACACTAAAGTCTTTAAAATTATATTTAATTAAATGTCGATTATATGTACCAATATTTGCTTTTCTGAACAAGTGCAATTAAAATATAATATACGATACATATGTATTAATTGTAGTTCATTTTTCAGATGAGTGTGTTTCGTACTAGATATAACTTTATTGATTAATTTATTGGATACCTTTCTAATATGTGTAAACTAAATAGCTTTATAGACAGTAGATTCTGTGAATTATTAACTATTTATTCAAACACTAAAGCGCTGAAATTAAAAAAGTTTACATAACTATTTCCAAGGGAATTGCAGCTTGAAAAAGTTTGATGTGTCGTCTAGTTGGCTTCAACTCGACTGCTGGTGAAGTAAATTAGTAGTTTTGACTTACAAAGCGAGGAGCCATAGCGCCGTCTGTTTTTAATGTAAACTGGTGTAACCGCAGATTATATCCCGAATATTTCATTCTTTCCGTAAGGCGAGTAATGACCATAGCAATAATAATACCATTAAGAAATAAAAAAATTAAAAAATTAAAAAATCCCACCCCTCCAAATCAGTAGTAATTATAGGTGAGTGAGTGAGTGACTAAAATTAATTAATTATTTAATTGAAAATGTGATGCTTGTAAACAGATGATGATTTTATTTGCGTGTGGTTGTCTTTTTTCTAGTCTTGATTGTTTAAGCCTCTTTCTTTCAGTGTTCTAAGGCGGCATATCCAGTAAATGTTTTTTTCTTTCCTGGTTTCGGAACTCAAGTTGGGGTTGTGATCAATTACAGTCAGTGTTACATCACTGAGAGTGTCGCCACGGGAAGAGAAGTGTTCTGCAACTGGATTTCTGTCCAGCTTCTTTGTCATCCAATCAAATCTGAATAAATTGATCCTTTTCAGTTTCTCCGACATACTGAAGGCCACAGATCTTACATGTGATGAGATAAATTGCATTCTCTATTTTTGCACGTCCTTTTTGGACCACGTATGTTCAAGTTTTCGCTCTTCGCTGTCCTAGAAAATGTGCTGGTCTCTATCATACGTTGACAGGTTTTGCACCTTTTATCACCACAGGGACCAGATGTGCTAGGGTGGTCTTGGCTTGTGATTGGTGTTAGCTTCTCTCTGACTAGGATCTCTTTGAGATGTTTGGTCTGCGGTAGGCTACTACTAGTTTGTTCAGGAGGAGTAACTTTAGAGTGTCACTAGATTCCACGATGGGCTAGTGTTTCTGGATGATTTTGCCTACTTTTGGGTTGTCTGGATGGTAGGTCAGGATAAATGGTATCCGATCAACCTTGTCCTTCTCTCAATATTTTAGTAGGTCATTGCGGTTTGTTGTTTAGCCCTTTGTGCTGCCTCCGCTGTCAGGTCTTTGTCGTAGCCTCGGTTCATCAAATGTTCAGATAACTCTTCAGATCTTTTTTGGAATGTTTCATCGTCCGAGCACACTCTGCGTATCCTCAGTGCCTGGCAATACAAGATGTTCCGAATACAATGTTTTGGATGACAACTGGATGGGAGAACATGCTGGTGTTTATCAGCTGGTTTTGAGTAGATGTCTATATGGAGTTTGTTTTCTAAAAGTCTGGTCGTTGTGTGCAGAAAAACGTGATTTTAGTTGGAGACTTAAGCCGTGAATTTTATTGAAGGATGGAAGTTGTTTGCTTTTCATATGAAGTCATCCAGATGTTCTCTTCCATGTTGCCACTTCATTTTTATATCATCGATGAAGCGTACCCACTGGTATGGTGTAAGTTCCACCGATGCTAAAGTTGACCTTCCAGTCTTTCCATGAAAATGTTAGCATACGAGGGGGTTATGTTTTTATCCATTGCGGTTCCATTGATTTGGAGGTAGTTTTCTTCATTTGATACAAATTTATTAAGTTTTAGGACTAGCTCCAGAAGTTTAACTAGGCAATAAGTGGGCGGATTGTCTACAGCTCTTGTTTCCCATGCTTCTCTACACCCCTGTATCCATTCACTGTGTATGTTAGTATACAGGGATGTGATGTCTAAGGAAACAAGCATTGTATCTGGTACTAATGGTTCGCTTGCTTTGCTTTTTACGAGGTAATCTGTTGTGTCTTGAAAATAGGATGGCAATATGTGGACATGTGGTCTCATGAAATGATCCAAATATTCTGATATCTTTTCTGTGAGATGCCCGTTACCGGAGATTATTGGTCTGGCCGGGTTTTCTTGTTTGTGGATTTTAGGTAGAAGATAAAATCTTCTTGCTATAGTTTTTTTGTGAATTTTGTGTAAAAGATTATATATATATATATGTATATATATATATATATATATATATATATATATATATATATATATATATATAATATGATACTACATAAGTATACGACACATTTTAATGTGTGACCTATAACAAGTACAAACTCTGCTGAGAGTAGACAAAAAAAGTGTCATCAATATGAAAGCAGTATTCAAAATGCTTTTCCTAGAAGTAATGCGTGTGCTAAACAACGAAATTGACATGAGAAGTAACGGAAAGTAGCAGGCATCTTAAGAACAAAACAACAATAACAATTAATAGCAAACTAATTAAATTATGTCAATTGATGTAATTATAAGTAGCATTCATCATATTATTTTAAGTTCAGTTAGTGCTCTATGGATATAATTTCCCAAATTTCCAACATCGGCAGATTTCGTGGAATTTAATGATTTAATAAATTACAGCATACTCAACGCTTTTCAGATATAAGAGTTTACATCCTTGTTTGTCGGTGGCAAATAACATTGACATTCTAATGCAAAGTGATACTCATATTCCAGCACATTACATCAAATACAAGTCCTTTGATCTAGTGTTGTTGTCAGATTGTGGTCTCTTCCATTTTCCCGACTTCATATGTAAAGTATGGGCGGGCATTTTTAGTTTTCACGGGGATTTTCTGTGATAAGTGTTATTGAGGATTATCAATAAGTGAATATATGGTGTAGTTACATCATAGTAACAATTCTTTTCTCAGGCTTGGAGGTAAAAGAAACAAGTAAAACAAGAGTTCAACACAGAGGTCAAGTACAAGATGTATGAGAGGAAGGGCAGATAGATTTGAAACATTGAGTAACCTTGTTCAGAACGATTGAAATAGATTATAGTACGCTTTACCAAGAAATATGAAACCAAAACTGCAACGTATTTTTAACGACGTCATTTAAAATGAATATTTATTCTTTAAATTAGCAGCTGCTCCATTAGTAAAATAACTTAAGCAAGAGCATCTACGCCAAAGGAGGTCAACATTATCGTCAATATTTCAACCCCTTAACAGTAAAGTACTTGATGTGCCGAAGAAAATCTACTGGCATAATTAAACACCATAAGAAAAATATTACTTTCCAAAGAAGCACTTACTTATTCAGATTTTGATATCAGTGGCTGTAGGACAAAGCATACCATCTAATCTAAAATATTAATATCCGAACTACTCAGTAGCAGACAAATGGATGTTGGTGACAGAGAAATCAGTTACAAAATGCTACCTTTCTGTTCATATTTCATCAAAACTAAAACATTGAACGTGTATTAATCAAAAAGACTAAGATAGTTTACGATATGAAACATATTGAGGGCATTTTTCTTTAGGTTTTTTAATATGTCATAGGGATTCAAGGTTATGGTGGTGCAGCATTATGATACTGGAGGTATGAGATTTCAACACGCTACTTTCCTCGCCAGGAAGTCGGCTCGTGCTCTAAGTTCAGCATCGTAAATTTCCTTCTGAAGAAAAGAACAACAACAATCATTTTCATATGATAATAGCTAGGATTTTATAAATAAGTATATTTTACCTTTGTACAGTATGTCTGCACAGTTTAGAAGTGAAATATGTACGTATGTATGTAGATATGTACCTATGCAGTATGTATTGATGGGTGGAAATTGGATGGATATTGAAGACATTAGACAGTTTAAGACGGATAATACGCCCATAATTCTCTAGGAAGATTGGTGGCATATAAAGTTTAAAGTTTATCAAAGTTTTTTATCTGATTTCTTTTTATTGTTGTCTATTTCTGTAATTCCTTTCTATCTTATTTACTTTTCACTTTAGTTACTCATGCCTCAAAAATTAAAATAATAAATTGATGAATTAGTTCTGCCAACAACTTGATCTACTGCGGTTCTCTAATAAATAAAAAGAAGTAGCACACATATTTTCTTATAAATCCTACGCTTGTGAAAGGTCAATGACTGAGTGTAATAAAACTTGACTTACCGTTGTTGTAGGACAAACATCGGAGTCGATATATTTCCTGAAGTCCACTGTTTGTGATACATAATTGTCGTCCACTGAATGCAGCTTCTCACACAAATCGCACCAAGCCCTTTGGCCTGTTAGATCTATACTGAAATTCTTCCGCCATTCAAAATAACTGTTGTAAAGAGTTTCATTTTTGTTCACCAGTTTTATGTAGTCAGCAGCGTCTTTTACTGATGAAAAGTCATACACATTGATGTACGAGTTAGGCACGTATCCGCTTAATATGTACATACGTTTCCAGTTCACAACAGGTATCTGTTCCCGATCTAGTGCGTTCCAATACTTTTCTGTTATGTAATCCTTACACTGATTGCTCTCAAATGCGATGTAAAATCGGTACCGTTTTAACTCCTCATCACAATTTGTATTGCCATCTCTCCAGGCTGTCCCACACATTCTATTACTGTAACATTTCCCGAACATTTCGATATCCAGATATTTGGACATTTCATCAATTAGAAGGTACCGTCTTGCAGGGTCCTTACAATTACTTATAGCCCCAACCAAAAACATCGACTTTTCAGAATAAAAGTTTCTCTTCTCATAAAATTTATATACCTCTCTACTTATTAATTCATCAAAGTATTGGTATCTGCCGTAAGGGTCGAAGATCGTGGCGTCCGATCTGTACCACATCGTCCAGTTAAAGATTTCTCCAAATATGTTTGTTTCACCAAAGAGGTAAAATGGAGGCTCAGAATTGTGAATTATCCATACTTGATTCGGATCTGACTCACGAGGAAACTGAACCGTTCTTTTTGTCCCTATTTTCCAATTTGGTTTCCATGTGTCAGTCAAATGAAAAAACACGGCATCACTGTCCATCAGATGTTTCGGGTTATCAGTCACAGAACATCTGAAAGGGATATATATGCAGATGTCTTTTAACAAGATTACAATATTCGAATTTGTCGTGATCAAACTCTGTTCACAAATTAATCACTTTAAACTTCTTTCTCATCATCCTTCTGGCAAGATACTCATCCGTTTGAAAAGAAGTTGACCTTTTAATGACGTAATCATTGTATTCATCAGGTTTTCGAAGAAGTGTTAGAAAATATATAATTAAGACTGACATTATACAGAAAGAAACCATTGTCACGCGTCGCATGTTCATGTTCATAGTGCTTCTCTAGACTGAAATATGGTGGTTTTCTTAACTTCATTACAAAATCACCTTAAAATAGATAAACAAATTGTAAATTGTTTAATGTCATATATATATATATATATATATATATATATATATATATATATATTTTTTTTTTTTAATGTCGTCTTATTTTCATCTAAGTGACCATCCATACTTACGGCCACACCTGCTGGGTGCTACAGCGTTGAAAAACTTTATATGACTATAAGCAGATTTTATATATTGGATAAGTTGCGTTTAATATGATATGATATTTAAAGATTCATAATTTTAATTTACGTAAGAAATACAAATAAAGATGAAAAAAATCTGAAATATATAAATAGGTAAGCAAGTGAATAAATACATATTGATTTGTCATTAAAAAGTGAAAAAAAAAATTTAAATGAATACAAAGAGTATAAATGTTGTTTTGAAATAACATGGTTGCGTGTTAAATAATGAATCAGTTATAGCGTATTAAACATATGAAAAGATTTACAGTAAGGGACAAGAGAACATGTAAAAATGCACTTTATACGGTGAAAATGAACCTGAGACCCAGATATAAGATTTTCCATGTTTAAGGAGTGTGTTATATGACAGAAGTTGTTTCCATTTAAAATAGGTTGTTTCGATGCACCAAAATAAGGAGAACAATATAAACAAAATATAAACGTCTTCATATATCACTTATAGAAATGTGTGGCTAACCTTAGAATCGAGTTCATTTCTGATACGCTGAGAACAAAGCTAAAAGAAAAATGGAATTCACTATCTACTGTCTCAAGCCTCAAGCACAGGGAACTGATTCAAGACAATAATGCATTGCCTATTTATGATTGGAATTATATAAGACCTGTTGATCTTAGAAAGGCCTTCGTGAATTTCCTCAATGGTTTCTATATTTTAATTCAGATCGCGTCTCTGAGCAACAATAGAGATAAGGCAGGTAAAGAATATATTACAAGGAATGCAAATTTAATACTATTTCTGGAATATAAAGAGGGATAAATTGATTAGAGTTCACGCCCTTGTTGAAAGAAATCTTTCTATAAAAAAAAATGTTAAGCTGCGATATACATCTGAGATAAAATAATGCAGAAAAACATATTGATTAAAATAATTTTAATTTTTAATATAATCAAGGATGAAATACTATTAATTAGCACAGTAATTATTTCTCAGATAAGCATTCTAAAATTCAAAACATTAGCTGAAAATTTGTTTTGCGGGAATAGACAATTTACCCCAATGATGTTTTCCGTATAACCAAATATATATGTATCATACTTTTTCGACCAGATATTGATACCACTGGCATCCTTAAAAATGTTTTTTATATTCATCCAGAATAATCTGTGTAGACTTGAGCTGTTTCAGTTTTCTCTGCAATGTCTCGCACGTGATGCATGATAACCGGTCTGAAGTATGCATATGCTTGCTATAATTAAAAGTAACTGTTATGAAAAGTTTCATTACTATTGACTAAACTACTAGTAATACACTGTCCAAGCGATATCTGGAAAGTAAAAAACATTTCATGTAGGTGTAGGAATGACCAAGCTGAGGTTGATATGTTTCCTATTAACGATGAAAATCTGTTCTCGAATAATGGATAACCATTTTTTCTCTGTGACACAGTCTTTTCAAAAGCTGTGTTTTGTTTTTGTTTTTTTCTTCATACTTGATAAAATGAATATGCTCAAAGTAGAATCTTACCTGATAAGTTTATATCTTCTAGCGTAATTTTTGCAATTTCGAAATCTTGCCATTGCAGTTTTTATGCCTGTAGTAGTTCACTTACTTACCGACGCTATATGGTTTTAGTTTCTTTGAAATAAACATTTTTCCTGACCACATAGCATAGGAAGCGTTGAATCTCCTCTATAAATTAGTGTGAATTATATTTTTTATATGATTCTCTTAAAAGACCTATAATATTATTTATTTTAACCGTAAGGCCCGTTTAACTAATCAGTCCTAGGAACTAAATGTCTAATATTCAGATTCATTTGATGCAAACCCATGATTGGGAAATTGAGAATTGTTCGAGTATTGATCATAGTTCCACAGGTCTTATCATGGAATTTAGCAAAGAGATTTGGTATATTTTATATGAAGGAAGAGAATTTAGCAAATCACCGAGGGATATGTTGACTGAAAGAGTCAATGCTGTGGCATGCTATTTAAGGACGGATGGCATTATTTGATCTACCAGAGAGGTCTGCTTGCTAGTGCATCTATGTGAAGAGGGTTTTGCATGGAGGAATAAAGTTTATAAAAAGTGGGAGTCACCAGACTCACTTCTTTCAGGGATACTCACAAAAAGATGATGTCTTAGTGACGTATAGACTTGTCGAAAATAGAAATTCTGACATAGTATAATAAAAGTGAAAATAAATTACACAACTTCTTGCGAAGCGAATTTTCGAATGTTTTTCGGATTTATTAATAAAGCTCCGTGGTTCCAAAAATAGCAGAACATAGACTATAGATAATTTAGTTATTGTGCTAGCTAATCTGATAATAAGGATGAGGTACATAATTATTTAAGATATATTTCATTTGATCTATAATTAGGAAACTAAAAAAAGAAATATTTCTAGCTAAGAGAATTTTAAAATAGAGTCCCAACGGTGTTGGTCTAGAATTTAGTCCAATTTTGTGCTGATATATCAATGCAGGGTACAGACATCCGTTGCTAACATTAAAGCAAAACAGATGCATAAATTTAATACTAGATAGATGGACTGGCTAAATATTTTATATTGGTGGTAATGGACAGTGAAAGTAGAGGAAATATTAAGGTACATACAACGTCAGATGTTTCAGACAAATTACCTTTTTGTGAAGCGTGTAAACTTTCTGACGTCAAAATTCCATAAATATTTCATCAGACTTAAAATCTAATTAATCACTCTATGATGCTTCTAATAGCAATGCTTAGAAAAGACAAACTAAATATGATATCCATTGGACTTATTTATGTAACAGATATCGTACACTCTAGTGAATAAAAATCAGAAGTTAGTACTATTACATATAATGACTACTGGTGCCATATTCACGCAACTCTTCAACTTGAGTGTTCACTCAACTCAAAGTTAGCTTTATCATAAGGCTAATGTTTGTTAAATAGCTACCGAAAAAAACTATAATATATATATATATATATATATATATATATATATATATATATATATATATATATATTCAGTATTCAACACACATTTGATCTGAATGTTTTCCTAATTTTCAAATCTCTTTTGTTTCAATGTGTTTATTTTGTTATATGTTATAATAAATTGAGTTTGGGTGGGTTTATGCTCAAGTTGAGGAGTTTCTCGAATAAACACAGGACATGGAGGTATATCAAATATACGCACTGTAGGTCGGCCTTTCTCATTTGACTTGTAATTATTAATACCGTTTGCTGGCTTGACGTAGCCCAAAGGGGAGATATAAATTGCATTAATTTGCATCACCAGTGTATGAATATATTAGGGAAGGAAACGTGAGAACTGAAATGGAGTATAATTAAATTACCAAATGATAAAATACAACTAAGATATGTGTCCGGTCTTAATGGTCTCGATATTGTTTTGTGTTTCGCATTCAGATTGCAGGTATCTGCACATTTTGCATACCATGTTATCAACAGTGAATCATTCCTTAAGGGTATTTATACATAATAGGTAATGTATTCTTTATTGGGTTTATCTCGAAAAAGTAGTAAATTTATTGAATAATGCGTTGAAACATTAAATACGCATTATCTGAGTTATGCATTACATACACATGGGAATCTATCACAATCTTAGCAGAAACTTCAAATGCATGTAATGAGTATTAGTAAAACAATCTTCTACTATGTTATGAGATTTACAGTTCAAGAAGGAACGCCATCATTTACTTAAATTTATAACTTGGTTTCGTGAATTATTTGGCCATTGTAGAGAATGCCGTGAATAAGTAACCATTTTGCATTAATCACTTGCCCACAAGATCAAAATGCGATGAAGGCTATTATTGTAATAATAATATTAATAATAACAGTAATGATACGTCTATCAATAGTTGTTTACATTCTTTATTTAAAAAAACAATTTTAAGAAAAATCATATCTGGCACACATATTTATAATTATTTCTTACAATACTTAAACACACATCGATACTGAAAATTTACCAACAACATCTATTCGACAGGTTTATTACTCTACGGTCTTAATAAGTTTGCTTGAAGTAAAAAAAGAGATGCATAATTAAAGAAAATTACTATACAAAACGTCGTCTAATGCACAAACAGGCTACGACTCAATTATTTTTAAAATATGTTGATTAAAGCTGATGAAATAGCCATTGTAATTTGTCTGATGAATGGATGGGCTAAATCAAAATATACTACATCAAATGCTACGGTGATTTTTATAGTTTCACGAAACATATACACTTGTCACTTTAATTTCATTCAGTCAGTGGCAGATCCATAAATATAGATTAGGCTGGGCGTTAGTGGGGAGGTGGGGGCGGGGCTAAATAAGTACGCGAGAAGTTCGTGGGACTGAACATCAGGTGAGGGCCCTGAGGGAGAAGCCCGGGAAACTCCTGCATTATAAGCGTTTCCAATGCATACTTTTAACCATCTAACGTTATTGAGAGGAGATCCTTTTTCTATATATATCTGCAAATGATACTCGCAGCTTCAAACAATCGATGGTTAAAAATAAAAGTAAAACCAATGCAGGCCAAAACAGCCCACTGGTTCTGACAAGAGTCCACAGTGATATATAAGCCAGTTTTGATTTAATAAACATTTTTACATGGTGATCTTTTAATGTTCAGTAGTATCTCAGAAGTTGTGCTTCATTCTCAAGGAAAGCCCATGCGTAATTCATTGTTTGTTCCTCGAAATGTTCAACTATTATCTAGTTGAATGCTCGTCTAATCCTTCCTAAAATGATTATATCTGTCATCAGACACAGAGGTCATGCAACAAACATTAAAGCACGCAGGGTACATACGAACTGTTGTTCATAGCTTACCACAGACTACCGTCAGGTTCAAAGATTGCAACAGTGTTTTGAGAATGGTTATAAAGTTATATTTTAGTGATTTTAGACTCACTTAAATATTGCCGTCTGTTATGTCTAAGATTGACCAATCAAAGGCATGACTGGGAAATGATAGATCAAGTACATTAGTGTCTGTATATATATATATATATATATATATATATGCTGTGTGTATGTGTATGTTAAACACAAATGCTTGCTTTTGCCATTTAAAGGATACTATGAATAGCTTTGAAAACTACCTGAACATATTTCATCAGAACGCAATAATCATGTTTCAGCAATATTCATTTATATTTGTTATAATTTCTCTTCTTTAACACTGAATTTATTTCATTTTCCCTCCAAAGTATTATTTAGTCAGTTATGTTATGTAATAGATATAATTCTAACTGTTACATTACATTAATTCATAAATATTCTACACTCCTACTCTTGACGTGCTTCGAAATGAGCTGTTTTTTCGAAGCACAAACATATCAAGGGACACATTTGCATGCAAACCTGACCCACCTGTATCGGTTTTTTCTCCCTATAATTATTCAATTAGTTCTTTGAGACTCAAAACCTCAATTAATTACTCTCTCTCTCTCTCTCTCTCTCTCTCTCTCTCTCTCTCTCTCTCTCTCAATATGACTGATACGAATTATGAAAAATTTCCTATTATCCAGTACGTAGTTCTCTAATATATTAGCTTACCATACACGAAATGGACAAAATTGTATATACAGTCATAATGTTCTTGATTTTTTTTATATCTTTCTTGCATGGTGATATTTTTGTCAGTTGTCAAGATACATTGATGGAAAAATATAATTATTGCTCCAATACATATAATACCCTTATTTGGCTCTGTCCTCAGAGGTATGTAAAAAAGATACTCACGTTATACCTTTCGTTGCAAAATTCAAAGCACGATGCAAGATTATAATGCATCATTAGCTAGGACATTTTATGTAAGAACATGTGCCTCTAGGATGTACTGACTTCAAATGGTCATGTATATGGCAACCTTCTTCTTGGATCTTGACATCCAGTGTCTCAACCAATGAAGCTAAAACTGTGCACAAATTTGCTACTTACACCTTTGTTATTTAACCCTTTGACTTAATGCACTATTGTTATACAATAATTACATAAAATGATATAATAAGTAGACTGTACGATTAAAATAATATGGAAGCAACAGTTCAATGTTTTAAAACATTAAAAACACATGTCTAATGACAAACACCATATTCATGTTGCAAACTTTTAAGCATATATCTCCTTAGTCTGTGAGCAACGAGAATCCATTATTTCAATTGGTGATGACATTTATGTTCATTCCTTTACTAAAAACGTTACATTGTCAGTTTCTATGCATCCTTCCCTAATAGATTTAAACGTCTTAACCTCCCAGTTTTGTACATTCGTATAGTGACGTGTCTGCTCTTCTCGACATCTTTGATCCCAAGTCCAATCGGTATCTTCAAAGAGGAATAGTTCTTGATGTAAACTAGTTCTATTAATTGATTTGCATTTGTCGGGACATATGTAAAATCCACCTGAGAAGCAGATTCCTGTCTTGAGAATTCGCTGTAGTGTTTCATTTCTTTTCCATGTGGGGTGCCAGCGATAATGAACAGATGTCCTGGCAATGGGTCTTGTTAGGTCAGGTGTTAAAATGTTTTTGTAGTAGTTGATGTTTTTCTGAAATTCATGGGAAATTGCAAAATATCCTTCGTCATATGGTCTGTATTGAAACCGGAAATGGTATTCCTCTCGATGAAATTGCCAGATGTATTGACAAAATATGTTAAATTGGGCAAATCCACCTTGCGAAAACATTTTGTACAAGTCATCAAAAGATCGCCCATGAAGTTGTTCTAGGTATTTTCGTAATTCAACGATATGTTGTACTTTGATAATCACCGGAAAATAAGACATACATCTCATTACTTCTCTTGTTTTCAACATTAACTCTGTTATCTTAGACATTTTAACCCAAAAATCATTCATAGGTTTCCCATATTGTGCAATGATTACTGGCTTATTATTCTGAAACATTAGGTCCTTTGAAACTGTAGTCACAAAAACCGTGTCTGTGTCCAAGAATCCGACATATTTCTTCTTGACATACCTTTCCGGGTAAAAGTAGTCACACTGCATCCGTTCATGTCCACTTCCATGGTATATAGATGAATCGATCGGTTCCATATAGCAAACTTTAGGGTATGGATACTTGACAGGAAGTACTTTTCCCAGTTCACGGTCAATAGCGTTCTCTCCGTCCAAAACTACAACTAGAGACATAGACCCAGGCCAGAAATATTGCATGCTTTGAACGAGCAAATGATTATAGTAATCCAATGTTCCGCTGTACATTCTTACATACATGTCGACATTAGGCGCAATATCAGTAGTATTAGGTGTGTATGGCCCATACTGACACTCCTTGGGGGTTTTAGTATCTATATTGACATATTTCTTTGGCTCCTTTCCTTTCGATCCAATACTAAGCTCGTAATGAGCTATGAAGTATGCCAACACAAGAAGCAAAGGCAAAAATAATTGATATCGTTTTAACTTCCAAATAGACATCATTTTGACAAAAAGTTTTATTAGTAGTTAAGTTTATGAAACAACAAATGTGTCTAAGTATTAAAGTCAAGCTTGGATATGCATTAGCAGGGCATTGTAATGTACTCCATGCATATTAAGGCACCTAAAATATAAAGAAGACAAATGTGTGAAAGAAATTACATTTGTATCAATTGACTCTTATAGAGCCTTTATTAACTGCACTGTATTCTTAGACGACTATCAATATCCTCGCTATGTTTAGAATATATGTTTATAAATGAAGCAATTACGTCACAATTTATATTTAAGTACTTACCGTTATCTAAACAAACAAATGCTTAAAACTAAACTTTTTTCCTTATCAAGCCCTTTACGAAAGTGGAATTGCACTCCTCCATACTAGAATCGAAATTAATTTAACTCCCACGTAGCCACACCCTAATACCTATTTCTGCAAACCATTAATATTCAAAGATGAAGTGATAATATATCTTCCCGAGTTGAATCCAAATAAAAATACTGGTGTTGATTTGCTTAATCTCCATAATGGTACAAATATCGTACTATGTAATTGCTGAATCGATAATCGAGTTAATGAACCATTGGATCTCAACTGGAGTCTCCCGAAAAGCATTCAAACTCGCTAAAGCTAAGCCCACACATAAAGGTGGCAACAAATCTGAATCCTTTGTTTACAGACCTATATCAATCCTCCCTGCTCTTTCCAAACTATGTTAAAGCATGTTGTCCCCAATTGCCTTAGTAACCTTAATAAATATTACCTTTTACACGCCACACAATCCTGTTTCTGAGCCAATCACTCTTGTCAAACTGCTTATTAAAGGAATACAAACTAATAATAAAAAAATATTTGATCTCTCAATATGCAGATGTTACCTTATTTACTCTTGATTGGAACAGTAATCCTTAATGTCTGTCCTTAATATTTTCTTTTACTAATCTAAATTCCCATGACTTAGAGTCAATATTGATAAAACTAAGGTTATCTGGTTTGGAAGTAAAATTGGAAGCGGTTATATAGAATATATGAGACATATCAGATTAATTGTGTAGACAGTCAGCTAAGCGTAACAGTTTCACTCAGCTTGAAAAACTGGTAGACATAAACCTTTATTAAATCAGTGGTCAAAAGATCTCTTACACTATTTGGTAGAACTATAGTTCAGAATTATCTTCAATAAATCTTCTACTTATATACTTACCTCGCCATAAACAGAAATTCTAATTGAAATTAACAATATGTTTAATAAATATATGTGCAACAATTTAATTGATAAAATCAGAAGAAATGTAGCTAAAATTGTTTACGAATTTGAAGGTTAGAAAATGAGAGATGTATTTGCATTTGTAGAAGCATTACAGATCAATTGAATTAGACGACTTTGAACTGCATCTGAGAAATAGAAAAATATCACTAAGTTTCGCTTGTTTGGGTAAGACTATCTAAAGAAACAAAAAGGTTTTTAATAGTTTTTGGAGAGATGATTTATATGCATGGATCAATTTTTAAAATAGTTTTTAAATCGATGCACCTGCTGAGTTTGTAGACATATGGCTCAGTTAGAATATTAGAGTAGGAGATAAATCTGATTTGTAAAAAAATTGGTTTGAAAATGGAATTATGAGAAGCTAGTGGACAATGGTTTAATATGAATCAGTTTCACCATTTTGTTCAATTCAAACAAATAGTTTAGTATAGCAAGGCTTAATAACAGGTATAATTTAATATCAGACAAAAGTCGGTATTAGACTAACAGAAAAACTTTGTGGATCATTGTATCTGCTCTAAAATGATTTACATTTTCTATCTGTGTTTTGATTGTAGTTCATCAAAAAGTTCTTGAACGTTTCTTTCATTTCCTTCCTGTTCATTATTGCTTTTTTAGTTTTGTTATGTTATACCAATGCACGAAATGTACATGAATTAATCTGCCGGTATCATCTTTTTTTCCGAGTTAATAGATAAATCATGCTGGACTTTTACCAATCCAAAACTCTAATTCTTCTACCTATTATTTTCAATATGGTTCAACCTCTTTTTAAAAAAAGCAATGATATTAATCAAATGATGATGATCACTTTATACTTTTTTGGGTATAAATCTATATTCATTTAGACGTCTGGTAAACGAGTCTTGTAGCTTTCTAATAATAATTCTTGTCTAAGTTTCACTTACAATTCGTTTTAATTTTCTTGTATTTGGATTAGTAAATACGGAACTTATAATCTCCTTCTAATTGGAATAGGAACTTATAATATCCTTCTAATTATTACACTAGCAATGATACCAGGAAATTCTACTGCTTTCTTGGCTAAATTTAAGAAATAGCCTCCGATAGTTTAAAAAAACACACAAAAAAAAAACAACAAGAAAAAAACTTTTCTAATTTACCAAAGAATGAATTCGCGCTACCGCTGCTACTGCTACCGGTGCTATCTCCACAAGCTTAAATAGTTAAATAGTAGTACAATAGTTTGTAGTACTATATTTCCATCAGTAAAACTAGTGTCAACTTTACTTTTTCATGCCAGAACTGTGAGCTCCTAGCTACAATATGTCCAGTTTTTTGTATGATAAAACAATTAGCATCTTTATAACGTTTTTTCACTATCACAAGTAATTTTTGTTTGGTTGTATTCTCTAATTTTATTATGTTCTCCACTATTAATTAATATAATATAAACGTATGCATACAAGTTACTTATCTCAGCTAGTTAACAACCGGGAAGTGAAAATATGTCCTCCTATAGACTAGAAATTATAATATTAACACTTGAGTGCAATGGCACAATCGCTCTAAGTGTCAGACTTGTAAACTAAAGGTTCGCGAATCAAAAACCAGGTATGATCCTAAAATATTTTGCATGTGTAATTGAGTATCACCTCATAAAAAGTACCGCCGCAGAAATAAAAGAGCTCCAAACAAAAACAAAATAGAATATATACTGCTGAAGTATGATGAAGCATAGCACAGAATCTCGTGTATGCAAATAAAAAATAGAAAAGTTTCAAAACTTGTGGCTCAGTTTTTCTCAAAAATTTTTTAATGTCACTGGCCCCTGGTTTTCATAAATTTTGAATGTCACTGGCCATTGGTTTTCCATAAAATGTTTAATGTCACTGACCCAGGATTTTTTCATAAAATTGAAAAACCAGTGGCTAGGTGTTACAGGATTTTCTTAGTCAATTTTAAAAACCAGTGACATAGTTGGCCCAGGTTTTTTTAAAACAAAATATTTTAAGGCAATGGCCCAGGGTTTTCAGAAACTAAATATTAAGGATAGGAGGGGGGAAGGGTGTCCAAGGGGTTAGACCAGGCCTAGTGTGATTTTTCATAGACTTTTGCACTGCAGTGGCCTGTAGTTTTCAATAAAAATGTGGATAGGAAGTAGATGGTTTAGGGTTTATGGTCATAAACTAGGCGGCTGGACTTGAGTTTAGGCTGACGATACTACTGCTGCACACTGCACTTTTAAGTTATTGTTTGTTGTTGTTGTTGTTTTAAATAGCGACATTTTAATGAATAAAACATATATGAGGAGCTGCCTTTAAGAAATTTGCTTTTAGACATATTTGAAAACTGACTACGATAGGTATAAAGTAACTATTTAGATAACAGCTTGTGATTTAAAAACATTTAATCGGCTTATAATGATGCATCGATACTAGCAATTATACCAAAGTAAATATAGAACAATGATTAGGGCATTGAGAACATGAAGAAAAAGTTTATTTTGAAAAGAACATTCTGAGAATTGTACTTACAAAGAAAATGTATCCTTTCATTTAGTAGTTTGAAATGTCATCAAAATAGTTATTTATTGGATATTAAGAAATGAAAGCTTGGAAACATGCTGATGACATTTCTTTCGCCTTCCATTTATAGCCCTCTGAAACAAAATAAAAGATTGATGGACATACTTTTTTATTTTAAATAATAAAGCATTTTTAATCTATGTCTGTTATATATTAACGATTCTGAATTTTGGAAAAAAATAATATATTGAATTGGAAACATTTAAGTAAGTTCAGTGGGTCTTTTAGCCTTTTGACTTAAAAGCTTCCGACTTACAATCTGTAAAAACGAACAGTAAAACCAAATTGATAAAAATATAAGAAAATCTTAGTTCTGCTTCTATTCCACTCGACGAAAAGGATGGAGAAAGAAAGTTCAGCTATATCCATCTTGCCAATAGCTTGCCAATATTGAATATATTTTAAATGGCCATTTATTGTAACTATTTCAATCATGTAAGTCTAGGTGAGTGTATGTCTCATCAATCTCGTCTTTAGTATCAACTTGAATAGTGGGTAAAACCTTCGTGCAAGCCCATAAACCTAATTTTGTTATCCATTTTTTAAAATTATTCTTAAGTAATTTTTTTCTTAATAGCTTTCATTAAAAAAACGACTTTTTAAACAATGGATTTTCATCAAAATATTTTTTCTTATCCTATTTTATGAGACTTTTGGGTGACTTTTCTCACTATTTAAATATGACATCAAACTACTTTTTAAAATCACATTTCATCCAATTTTGTAACTTTTTACCTAATTTGTATGGATTTTAGGCCAATCTTAGTACGATCGTTGTCCACGGTCACTGGTCACCAAAATGTTACTAAAAAACACAGAGGCTGCTGGTCGTCAAATTGTTAATAAAAACTCCGAGGGCACTTTTCGTCAGATTCTTCCCCAAAATAACAGAGGCCACTGGTCTCAAACATTTTACAAATACAACCGAAGCCACTGGTCACCAAAATTGTAAGACTCCTCTTGCCCAGGACACCGACCTTTTATAACAGGCAACCCCCGCACCGAAAAAAAATTAATATAAGATAAAATATCATCACCCACTACAAATGTTATATAAACGACATAATATCATATTAAACATGTTTACAAAATGCCCACCCTACTGCCCAAAACCTCGCCCCTGTGAGTCGTCCATAGACCTCGGATACAATTTCTAAGAGTGGGAAATGAGGCCTACTGGGGACATTGGCGCCAAGTTCCGTCATTGTTATTTTGTGGCACTTAAATTAGGGAGCTTGCCAATGTCGTGTGCGGGCCAAGGGAACAAAACAACGGAAACGATCGGAGAGCAATCCGTAAGACCAGGGAACGGCCCGTCTGTCATGGGGCTCTAGTGCGCTTGAAAAGCAAGAAAAACCAATAAAAAAAAAACAATCGCTATATTTGCTACCCTGGCGGCAGACAATCCAAGTTTTGGAAACCAGTTAAAAATATCATTACTAGTTACGTATATATATGTGAGAAGGCACACGCACAAGTGGCATGTGGCACCCTTCAAGGGACAGGATTGAAGCGTTGACTGGAGTTCTGCCTCCCTACCCTCAAAACCGCGTAGCACTGCAGCAGCTTTAGCAGAAGTTACCAAAGCAGAGAGTGGTTAATAAAGCCGTACAAACCAGTTATTTATGCTAGGGGGAAGTAGACCGGCTCCAGAGAGAGGTTGCCAGGTTAACCCAGCATGCTGTCGAAGATGACAAAAGACATTGTTTGTTTAGCAAGGCCCTCATAAGTTAAAACATTAAAAATACACAGTCTGAGTATGCTTGGGTAATCTCAATGTCCGCCTGGGACGATAAAATATGCCGTTTTGTGGTAATTGACATCGTCGGAAATGAATAAGGCAGCTTATATGATGGATTGTATTGGGATTAAAGCTCGCTACGACTGTGGCTCAGAGACCCTACGGCTCTGGCTTTCTTTTTCTCCATTTAGAGATAAACTCACCTGATACGTGCCTATGTAATAGGTCACTTTCATGGACTGCTGTTGCACAAGTGTCATGTTTAGCCCTCACAAGAAACGGCACAACAACAACGAGCTGCACCTATGCGGAGAAGAAAGAAGCGGAGATAAGTTTCCTCCGCAGACGAATATAAAAGTTCTAACCTGCCTGATTGATGTTGTTTTACAAGCCATCGAAATGGCTGACGAGAAGGGTGCAACTAAAGAGGATAAGCAAACTGTCGAAAGGGCAATAAAAAGCGCATAAAGGAAGCTCAAAGTATTATATGGTCTCCTCTGCGGGACGGACGTATGGTTTTACACTTTGATGATTCCTCGTTGTGCCCGCGACTGGCGGAACCATCGGTAATTGTGTACTCGTAGGGGAGCAAGTAGCTTTGCCCTCGTGGCCGCGGATGGGCTAGAGGTTGATCGCGTTACTTTTTCATGCTACCGACAGTCTGGACGTCGTACGCCGTGCAAAAGTACTTTTTTTGGGGTCGAATATAATGGGATCGTGCTTGATGCCAGCACATGGCAGCTGCTGGCAGTCCCACCCAGCGCTTTTTCTGCGCGCACCTATGAGAAAGGGGCGATTAGGAATCATGTAAACCAATACTTTGCGGAGGTTTAGTATGACATATACGAGGTCATTGACGGTCCGGTGCCGACACTGTATGGAACCAAGCTCACAAAGGGCCAGTCTGATGTTTGGCCTCAATGTTACGACGTATCACCATTTCGCTGGAGGGTCGACAAAACATATGATGAGTTCTTCCATGAGCAGCTGCTCCGTACCTGGAAGGTTGTTCCATAGGAGGAAAATGCGACAAAAAAGGAGGTGTAAGGCTTTTGTCCAACCAACTCTGCGAGGGTGATAGTCGGGTTGACTTTCCAGGTCTCAACCACGCATACTGTTACACTGTGTACTTTCGTCACCCCAACTTTCAGCAATTCCTGCATGACCTTCTGGACCTGTGGAACATTTAGACAACACATTAAGCCTCAGCCATCGTGTGGCATGGTGATAGCGCAGTGGAAGTTTCCTACATTTCCAACCAGACCTTGGTTGTGCCGGACGTGCTTCCATCGCTTGCTCCTTCTCCAGCCCAGCAGCCGGAAACAGCAAAGAACCAACTGTTCTGCCTCAGCAGCAAATACTAGCGTATAGGAATCCGCGAACTGACTAAAGGTACGAGTGGAGATCTAGTGGCGTTGGACCAATCTGCTTTGAACGATGCCTATAATGCCGCTGCTGCCAACCGTCAATGTTCTCTGCACTACAACTATGGTTACTTTCTGCGGTCACGAAATTCTGAGCAAACTGGTGACTGCTCCGACACATTCTACGAGTCTACGCCCCTGGGTTGGTTTCGCCGCCACTTTTTCGAGAAGCCGCCTCGTTGGGACTAAAAGCAGGACAAAATAGATCGTATCATCCGATTCAAGTTTATTGCAGTACGTGTCTTTCTGAATGCGGATATCCACAGCGAGTTTGGCTTATACATGATGTTTAGAAGCGGCATGGTAGACCAGGTGATTCATGTGCAGCGTTTCTCCGGCGTAACCATGTACTCACACATGGACATGCTGGCCGAGTCTGTGCCCTCGAGCATTGTGCGCTCGAAGGGTAATATTGATTCTTGTCCTGAGAATGTTTCACTTGTATAAGACTATGTGGCCAAACCATAACACACCCTGCACTAAATCCGACTGCAATGGGCGCCCAATGAGAAAAAACAACAACAAAAGAACATGCATGTATGGCCAACGCTCCACAAAAGGTGCCAAACCCTCTAAGTTGTCAAATGCTGTCTCAACCATGTCAAAACAACAACTCGAAGTTCTCAATCTCAATCCTGAGAACAAAGGCAAGATGCATGCTAAAAGAACCAGTGAGTGGGCGAACTTCGATTGCTAAACAAGTAGATTGGAGCAAGGTGAACAAACGCCCTGCTGTGGTGCAGAGTTATGTAGGCTACATTCGCCGAATTTTACTGCGAGTTCGGAAGTGTAGATGACATTGAGAAGCAGCGTGTAAAAGACATCTTACCGCTGGCAACCCAGTGGTTAATCACGCCATAGGTAAAACGACAGACGCGACGGCACTGCTTTTATGCGAGGCTGTAGTGATTTGGAACAAAAAATACTTACAAACGACCAAACGTTGACAATACGCGACCACTATAATGCTTGGAAAATTACACAACTTACTGATCAGCCTCTGTCTGTATAGACTCGTAACAAATATTAACTAATAGAGTACCTATAAAAGTACATATACATATAAGTATTATTAAAAGTACCTACGCGAGTGACTATGCGTGTATCGGTACCACTACAGCATTAGTAGCAATGTACTACCTACCTATCGATGTTTTCCCGAGAGGACGGAAAATACTTAAACTCAGCGAGTGGGCTTCCCCCAGATATGCTCCACCGGCCCATTTTTGGCGCTTGTTTGACCCGCATTAGTTGGATTATTCTGCTACCCGTAAATGTCGCTTATGTTATCCTCCGCCGTTACGTTCTGTCCTGGAGGGCTGTTTTGGGTGTGGGAAGAACCGTTACGGCGGTTTCCGTGACAGGTTCTGCATATAATTTGTCAATTGTCCTGAATGTGGGCACGAAAGCCTTGGTTCTATATCGGTTTCTACGTAGTTGCTATATTGGTTCCTACATAGTCTCTACGTTGGCACTGTATCAGTCGCATATGTCCGCACCCAAGGACCTTATAAACGATGAACGACAGTGTGCGTGCATGACAGTGTCATAGTAGCGCATAGTCGAATCATGGTTGTGCCACAGTCGTACAAGTGTCGTGCCACTACATCCCGCTTTGTGAAGTGAAGAGTCATTCAAAGAGATCCGGAACAAACTGAAACAAACTGACTAGCACAGCGGGAACCGCGGGGGCAGATAGCGCATTTGTAATCCTAAACAAACACCTTTTTGGCGGGCCCAGTTGATATTAACATATTCTGGGCTGTTGAGTTTGCGGTTATATCGATATTACTGTCAGATCGCTGTGGATAACTAATATAATATCCAGGGTACGGCACCGGGTGATAGCAGTGCAGACCCACCGAACTGTAACCACGAAGCATTGTGAACATCGTGAATGTAGATCTTGTCGCCGACACGGAGACCATGGATTTCTCTGGACCGCCGCAACGCTGAAGAGGGGGTTATGCTTTCTGGAGTACCTAGCCATTTTGTGCTGGCGCAGGCTTAATATATGCAAGTTGGAGTGCGAACCGAATGATGCTGTTGTGCCTTGCTTTGGAGTGACTAACACTACAATGGCGTCAAACCTGCCTGGTCAATTGTTTACACAACCTTTCGATGGCATTGTTCTTTTTGCCTCGCCGCGTTTGCCGATTGCGCCTGTACAGCATGCGGCGCGCTGGCTGGCAGGAGCACGGGTTGCAGCTCGTAATCCTTAAAGTGTATTTTCGTCCGCAGGACGAGGGACGGTGTACACTGGCGTTTTGGCAGCGCCAGAAGGCAATCAGGCACTTGTCCTGTGTGTGCGCGCAGGAGTAATCAATGCGGTCAATGATCCAGTCATTGTCTAGCGGCTCCAAGCACGTGGGGTATCTGTAGCACTGGGAAACCACCTTTCCGCGAGCATGATCTACGGTTGTTTCTTCGAGCATTGCGGTTTCCGCTGACGCATCATTGTCATACTGCCGTCCCTCTGAAAACTCTCGCTCTACCTGGCCAATGACTAGATCGAGGTCTGGGTCGAGGTCTGTACGCATGCTGTACGTTGGCTCGAGGCTCACTCATTTCTTGGTAGAGCTGCCCCCAGGCAGCCATGTAATAGTGTCTGCCGGAAAGTCCATATATCAGGTTAGCTTCGTACTTTTTGTCGTCGTTGCTGACCTTCATGCCTTACAGCTGACACAGGACCTGGGTCACGTTCTTGTGCGGTACGAGCTTTCCGAGGATCGTAAAGCCAATCCCCCGCTCCTCTGTGTACGCGAGGACCTTGAAGAGACAAAGTCGTGCTGCGAGAGAAAGAGAATGAGGTCGGTGTTTGCTACCTCTACCAGGTAAAGGCGAGGACAGATATAACCACCACTAGGCTTCAACAGGCAGTGAAACTTGGATAACACAGGTAAAGACGACAGTTTGGTCATCATATGAATATAGGCACGGGCGACACAATTGCCAATGAACTCGTTGTCGTGCAGTCATTCCGACAAGTTCTTGAGTCCTTAGAAGCCCACAGTGCTGAATCCGGCTGTATTGAACAGAGAGGGTAAGCGAGTCTTGGCTGTAGTGTGAGAGCGCAGCCGTAAGAGTCACTTCGTTGAAGAGCTTTCCGACGCACTCCAATACCTGCTGGTAGCGCTCTCCGGTCTATCTCTTGATGTCGTCCGGTTGGTCGCCCACAATGTTGCCAAGCAGACGCGCCTACCTCGAGCGTTTTGCCTACATGAACGGAGAAGCCGTCCATTACGCCATTACGGCAGATCAAACTGCCGAGCTCGATGTTGTGCGGAACGCGGTACAGCTCGTAGATGAGGTCATCGGGCTTCTCGTTGGTAATACAGACCACTCTTGTGTCGTCTTATTGCAATCGCTTTTGAGCGGCAATGTGCAGGGCTTCCACGATGTCGCTGGCAGAGTTCACCGGGAAAACCACATCTTCGGCGTTGCTGGGACGAGGACACTTGTGGCTGAACTGGTTGCTGCTCTTTGGTGGCGAGGCTCGACTCCAACAGGCTTGTTGGCGTAAAGCTGATCCAAAATCTTCACGTCCTTGTTTACAAATCAAACATGGCTGTTACGCAGAAGAAAGTGCAAAGGGCGCCTTGATGAGTGTATTGCGATACTCTGGTTCAAATCAGCAGATCACATTACCGTGATTGTTGATATCAATACCACGTAAGCACCACTTGCGCAGCCAAACCTTGGCGTCAGCCCAACACATCTGCCAGCTTCCATAGACCACCGTATGTCAGGTCTGCACTTCTCAAGGGCCTATTTGTACTGGCCAAGAAACGCAATGGGCAGGCAAAAATTGGAAGACAGGGATGTTCCATAGCGGTTGCGAACGGTCCACCCACCGAAAGAAGACACTGGGTTTGTTTCTGTAACTCGCGCGTCGATCCTTCTTCGACGAATCAAGATTCTGCTCCTGCTTGCCTGCGTTTTTGAGGACCACAATCCGAACCTTAGGCTCGATAGAATCACAGATCTTCAACCAATCTAGCTCGTCCATCACCGTAAATAAATCAGTAACAATCCCTGCGTTAGAGATCCTGACAGTATCCCACAGGGCTTCGCGAAAACGCGTTATTTCCTTCCGTGTAAGCAACACGCCACTTTCTCGAAAGATCTGTCCCCAAGTCCTCTCCTTGCCCTTTTCCTGTCCTCGAGCGTACCCTCAAGCTCTATGTTGTGAGTCTGCCCTTTGGGCATGCAAGCTGCCGTTGCTGAGAAACGGCAGCATTATGGCGGGCTCCTCACCCTTTTGGGGCGATGCTGGCGCTTGTTTTTTTTTAATATGCGTGTGAGTTGTGTGAGGGACGCTATGCCACTGGATAATAGCAGGCAACGACGTTGCGTGTGATTCAGATCTAAGAAGGCCTTGTTGGACCAAGTTAAGCATTTGTGCCTCCTTGTCATCCATAGTGTAATGAGTATACCCAACACAAGACAAATGTATAAATGGGAACTCCAACACACGTCAGCTCGTACAATAACTCTGGCAAGCGAAAAAGGTTTTCAAACTAACACCTTCTACAGGAAAAGGGTATACACATCACAAGACAAATGTCTAAATGGGCGGTGGGACCCTCTTCAGTTCATACTATACTGCCGCAAAACAACTTCCAGCCAACTTGCCTCTCATAAGCATGATTACTACCACGCAGGGTAGAGCCCCGCATCGAACTGTGTGTCATTTCCAGACAACCGGCAGGGCACAGGCGGAACGCTTCCCTTTCGCTATCTCCACAGGTGAATTTTGCAGTAATTGCCCAAACACAATTTTGGCAGTAGCTAGTTTTTCCGATAATCAACCACTGGCAGACTTGACGGTCTTTCATTGTTATAGATCATTGCCAACTTATATATATATATGTTGCTATAGACCCAAGTCGAGTGAACAAGGGAAAGACGGAAGAAATACATTTGGATAGAATGAAAAGACTGATGGAAGACAAAAACATTAAAAAAAATTAAAGGAATGACGGAACATGCTCATGTACTAACAAAGGAATGCCTGTACAGTTACGCAGGCAGTATTTTGTAATTTTATATATATGTATTCGCTTTCGATGTAATAGTGTTTGTTTTAAAAAAAATGTTGCTGGTGATATTCGCAATCAGTTGGGTTTCATATTTTTTATTATGTATGGATTTTTGTACGGAAATTTATTCTTACTGGCGCACGTAAGTGCAGAAGCTTTCTTACTAATTTGTCTTTTTGTAGCTGAATATCATATAAATTGTTCTAAGGGGATGATTCAGTGCAAAGGCTGCGTCACGTATTCATTTATAAGATTAGACCGCGTTTTGCAATTCGCATTCCTCGCTCTTTCCAAATTAGCAGATTGTCATTGACGTTCAAGTGGATATAAAAAAGTTTGAAAGATAAAGATATATATAAAAATATACCAAATTTGTCGTAATTTCTCGTCATTGCATTTTATTATTTAATGCATATGTTTCTCTGTCTCTTTCCTTTGTCTCTATGTGTGTGTGTCTCTCTCCCAGTGTGTGTCTAAATGTATCGTTTTAAACAATTATTCCAAAGGTGATGTTAGGATTAGGGTTATTTGGTTTTCATTAATGAAATTTGTTATGATATATCTGGTGAATTACTCCTATATGCTAATCTCGTCTCTTTCATCCCCACCCCCACCCACCTATCTGAATTTAATGTCGCTGATCTTGCCGAGGTAAAAGTACACTTGCACTGAATCGGATAACTGGTGAAGAGGGTGGAGCTTAGCTAGCTGTACTATAACTTCCAAAACTGGGACATTAAAGTACGGTTTTTAGGTTCCACCTCCTAAGTTATTCTGTATTAAGTAATTGAAACCAGTATCATCATGAAAGGCCGTCCATGATAAAATGAATTTTTAAAGACACTTGATTGTCATAAACGTGTCAATTTAAAAAAACTTTTTTTATTGATGTTTACGTTTTCATTTTCATCTTAAATTATAGTAACTAAATTAAATACAGAAAACATAAGCTGTCGACTTGATTATATATATAGGAGAGGTGAATTGTTAAATCACAACATTCCATGGTGAAGTTAGCATAACTGTTAGACATCACTTTTCTGAGACAAGACTCTTCAGAGTAAGGTTTTCCAACAGCTTCTGAAATAATCCATATATTTGACACAAGATGCAAACATTTGCTGATTATAATTCCTCGATGACAGGTTTTAACTTTGTTTGAAACATTTCAAAACTTGATACTATAATAGAGCTAATTGGTTTGTATTTTTGCTGTGGGAAAAATCTAGTTATCTGACAATAACATGATTCAAATTTCACGGTGCATGTAATGTAATACAAAAGAAACTTAGTTCCAGATGCTCTGGGGTTATATCTTCAGGATTTCTTACATTCAACAATCAGCACAGTATGGATAACATTCAGCTGCAGTCAAGTCATTACCTCACAAAATCACACGACTCCTCTCTTTTCAAGAAATTCAAAATACTTTTCCTCGTGACCTTTTCGAATATGGCAATACTGTTTGGGTATGTGAAACCTATTGGATTCGTTATGATAAAGCCGCCAGAGAATAATGCCTATGACTGATTGGTCAAATCTATGACAACCACCAAGTGCAACGCTTTCGCCGCAATCAATTCTTGACTTTGAGCCCCTGAAGAACATGCAGCCGAGGGTCAGTGCGCATGACACCCATCATAGACGCATTATGATCTCCATCGTGAGTCGAGTGCGGTAAATCAGGAAGAAAGTTGCCCAGATTTCGTTCCTTTCAGCAAATAAGCAAGGATTCTCTCCTAGGAACATAAAGGTCACTGGATAAGTCCTATAACCTACGCCAAAATCGCCCATGGTGAAGACGAACCCATCCTTGATGGCTGTTTTGAATAAATGGTCTAAATGTTCTCCTGAAAATCGCACAGATGCGTCCATCCAGAAGACAAAGCCAAATTCATGTAATACAATCTGCACAAAAGAAATTGAAATCTCAATTGTCTGACCTGGAGAAACATTTATTGTAACCTTATTATATATAAAATTCTCTAACCTGTATGATAATATTATTTATTCGTATTTAAAAATTATGTTAATGTTATCAAGCATTCTCCTGTAGAATCAAGGGATATCACTTTTCGCTCTGTTTGGTGTATATTTGTAATTCTCTCTCTCTCTCTCTCTCTCTCTCTCTCTCTCTCTATATATATATATATATATATATATATATATATATATATATATATATATATATATATATGTATATAAGAGGATGTAATCAATTAGTTATCTTATTATATCGTATCTTTTGTTTTCTTTTAAGAGTATAACACATATTTGTGACGAAAATATCGGCACCATGTTACTCACAGATCCACATTTGGAAATGTTCCAGTTCGGAAGACATTTTTGTCTTTCAAATCAACCTGTAGAAATCAACACTATCGTGGTACTTACATTCTCTGTTCTTAAAAATTTCACTCTCGAAAGACCGCAAAAGTTATAACTTTAAAGGAAGAAAGAGAAAATATGTCTACATAATCTGTTTTTAGACCCTTTATTTAGGATGCCTAACAATTTATTGGTTTTAATTAGAATATGCCAATTGGCAAATTGTGACATAGAGCATTGTTGTTAGTGTATGGAGACCTAAATACAAGGTTCGTTTTGCTAATTTTCTCATACTGGTTAATGGCAGAAACCTCCATTTAATACTCATTTGGTTCATCGTATGCAGAATATTTTGACTTGCATGGACATTTTTGTTATAGTTGCATCAAATGACCATTAAGCTCTACCTACAATGGGAATGAGAGGTACAGTGTCAAATAATTTCCTTCTCCCATGTAAATCCCTAACTAAACCAGAAACAATGCATATAATCACAACTAAGCCTTTCCCATTTGACAAAAGTTAACTTAAAGTCATATTTTATAAATTGTCTAGTTATTTACTATTTGAATCATAATTTTAAGCTTATTGTTTCCTCATAGGAATCGAAACACTTGGCTTGCTTTAGTATAAATCTGATTGAAGATGCAAACTTATTGTTATGGCTAATACATAGCTTTATAAACTGTCTAAGTACCCAACGAAGGAGGAATTTGCATCTAGTTTCAAAAATAAATAAATAAAATGTACAAACGTCAAAGGAATGCATTGCTACTCATCAGTGAAAACAAATTTGGAATATCTCTCGAAGGTGTGCACTTTGATCCTCATTGAATCAGATTTGTCCAGTTTATAGATAATATTTATGTTACGCGGTTGTCTTGTTCTATCTTATCGAATCTCTCCGATGAATTAAATAGTGTGGCTTGTTCGTAGGGCTCATGTGCTTCTGAAACACGATCAATTTTGCCTCGAAATTTCCTCAACTGAGATGAGCTTTTGTTTGGGTTGGGGAGGTTAGGGTTTTGCAAACTTTTTATGCTGTTTTCTCCATTTAATTGAATTTGTGATAATGCTTACTCTTTAGTAACAGAGAGAGAGAGAGAGAGAGAGATAGATTATACTTGGACAATAAGCGGCTTGAATACATATCCTTGTAGGATCTTCACGTGTTCAGGATATTCTTTAAACGGAAATGATCGGAATTCACAACGGCAATATTTCCTTACCTGAAAGTGTGCAAAAGGGCATTTTTACTAGTATTATTATGTTGTTTGAAAATGGTTAAACTTCATGAAAAGCAAATATTTTTTACAACAAATCATGAGGTGTCATGGTTATATCTATGCTTCTTTTCATAAAGTTAAATATGATTATATTCCCCTCTGTCACTCCATTGCAAGATCTGGATCATGCGCAAGTCACTTTTGATTGACTTCCAACCGATTATGAAACAAATGTCATTCTAAAAATAACTAAACCAATGCAATTTACGCTTTAATACTAATGTCCAATTACTTTTCAATGATGGCGACCTTTTTGGTTTTAAGATACTAATAAAGGTGTCCCGTCTAAGTTATTTACAAAGGAGTAACTAGGTGTAAAGTATTGATTGGAGAAAGATGGAAAGAGTTTTTCTATGTAATAATGTACTTATTTTGTGCTGACATTTTCCACAATGATATTTGATAATATTTAATATTTACTGGTATCGCAGTGTTTAGAATAAGACAACATTCAAATTCCGGCAACCAACAGACTGATTAATCAAAATAACATTAGAACATAACCAACTAAAATGGGAGCAAAGTCGTAAGATCTGATAATAATTAGATTTCGAAACAAGGGAAGCTTATTTATAATTGGCAAATTTACATAACTGAATTGGTTCATAAATGGCAACCAATAAGGAAATAAGACATGAATTAGACCAATTATATTAGTATTGGTTATAAATTCTTTCAAACCATTCTTTAACTTTGAGTTCACAGGCTTAGTCAGCTAAAGAAAAAGCCACTTGAGAGTAACACATAGCGTTATTGCAGGACAGTACTTTATATGGTATACAGTTGATTGCTTTGAATGAAAGTAGATGCATTTTCATTAAAAATAAAAGATCAAATAATGTTATTTCCCCCGCCCCCCCCCCCCCATTATTGCAAAAGAAGGATTTCAGATATACTATTACGGTACTACACATACTTTTATATCCTAATTTCTGTCCTCGTGTTATTTTAGGAGTTTTATTGTCTCCTTGTTTACGTGTTCGTAACCAAAGACACCAAAGTTTCACCGATGGATAGGTACTTCTTATGTTTCCACATATTTTAAATACATTTATGTGCTCTTTTAGTATTCTTTTTTTTTTCATTAATA
Organism: Margaritifera margaritifera; assembly: GCA_029931535.1. Classification (NCBI taxonomy): domain Eukaryota; kingdom Metazoa; phylum Mollusca; class Bivalvia; order Unionida; family Margaritiferidae; genus Margaritifera; species Margaritifera margaritifera. Next base: position 1,647,818 of record JAQPZY010001362.1, on the reverse strand, counting down.
TGTCATCACGTCTTAATGTGTTACCAGAACATCACGAAGTTGTCGTATGGTGCTTTCTACGTCACTGACAGGTGGATGAGATCAATAAAGGCATAATTATACCATCTGGGGAAAGAGTTTGAATCTATAATCAATTGATAAAGCTTGTATGAATTAGGCTGTATACATTATGACATCGTACCCATCTGCAGTTCTATGTAAGCTACTTCTTGATTTCATGTACGCTCAAACACTGTGGAGGCGCCATACGTGCAATTTAAAAAATACCCTACGTGATGTGTGTGCGAGAGAGAGAGAGAGAGAGAGAGAACTCATGCATAGTGAGGGAGAGTAATTCTATAATTCCAATTTGATGGATCTAAACCATTATATTCCTTTTGAATGTTTGAAAGTTAACGAATATATCATTTTAGTATAATAAAACCATATCAGATGTCCAAAACTGTGTTATATGAATGCCACATAATTCACGTGAAGCCCCTTTCAATCGTGCTGCTTATCAAATAACGAACAATCCGAAATTAATCGTCTTGAAATTATATGCTAGAGCGTAGAAAGCTTTTAATATGACATACCATGTCTTTTTCTTTCGGTTTTAGTCCAATATCGTAAAAAATGAACCTCAGAGATTTGTATTTGGGAAACACCACAGTGTGAAGGTTGTGCATAAGGGCCTGTACTTCTAGAAAGTGATTTGAAGATGCTGCTGTCACAAATACGGGAATCTCGGGATTGGCGAAATCAAAGAAGTGCACCCCCCCCCCCCCGAATCCCAGTTTTTTAAGATAAGGTCCGGAGTCTCCGATAGGATAATTCTTCACAATTTCACTATTTTCCTCTAACGTTTCTTTGAATGTTCTCCCTTCATAGCAACATAGCCGACTACTTATGCCGATTTTGTGATAACTGTCTGAAACTCTGTAGCTAGTTATAATTCTATTCCTTTCCCTTTGGCGTAGAGACGTTGAATTCGTCCTTTTCTTTAGAACTTGATAGGCTTACATGGCACTTGCAGATAATTCTTTCTGATAACAAAAGGTTTGGATTCGTGCTTTTATAATATATAAGGAAGAAGGCGACGTCTGAAAAGAAATACACACATTTGTAATATAGCAGTTTAAGTTGAGGCATGAGAAACATATTTCTTAAACATTTTCCAAGTAAGAAGTGTTTCTTGTATTTAATATTGTTACGTCTAGGGGTTAGAAATGGTAACAAAAGAAAGAACAACTCAAACAAGCTTTAACAATTTATAAAATATAAATTTAATTTCCTAAAATATTAAATATTTCAAACAAACAAACTGAAAGAATTAAAAATAACTTACACTTTAGAAATAATTCTAAATGTCCTATTGAATTTTGATAATCCGGAAGTTAATTCAAAGTATTCCGAATGAAGTCACTAATGTGTTGATGTGCCACAAGAAACACAGTTTTAAATGCAAATGTTATTAATCCAAGGTAAACTCCTGTGAATGTAGAATATTGTTAAGTTCCTTGAAGAATAGTACTTAAATCCAAAATGTACTATGTAGATAATAGATTTTCTCCAGCTGATTTTACAAACAATAATAATCTTCCTCAATAACCTTATGTTTCTGGAGAACTGCAAAGAATGAAGATTCAGTGTTTTTTTTTGGCATGTATAGTCTCTTACGGCGTAAAAGAGAATTTAACTTCTAATACTGTGACTTAAAATGTGTCCTGTAAACAACCTTCTTTAACCAATCAGAAACTAGGTCGCACATGATACTGTTAAAAGTGCCTCGCACTGCAATGAAAATACATTATTTCAAATCAACATGATGTTGACATAGGATTCAGGTAATAAAATCTGCACTCTACCACGTGACTTCTTCATTGTGAGTTAAGCTGACCAACATAATTATTAATTTTCCCAGGACATAGCATGACTGATGTAAACATGTTGACGTTCATTTGTACTTTACAAATAGCATATGCTACTGAACTAAATAATTATAATACAATGATTATAAACCAAATGAAAACTATTATAATTTAAAGATAATACATAATGCCGTAACAATATAAAACATATTATCCGTACACTGATGTTTTGTTACCAGAAGACAACACAATTTAGAAGAAAACAAAATCTGTTCACATTCAATTACATTATTGCATCAATCTAACCAGCAATCAACATCTTATAAATTTCATTTCTGAAAAGAATTGCGAACAGTTTTCAATAAAGATGTAGGTAATTTCTGCTTGCCTAGCCCGTAGGTTCCACTGCATTTTAAGGTTTTGTCTATGACCTCGTTCTATCATATATGTTAGAAGGATAACGTATGATCCGGTGGCTAAAGGGAAAGTCTATGTTGTATTTTATTTATTAAATCTAGTATGTAGGAGCCATGTTTGTAGTAATACCCGAACCTAAATAGAAATGCTCTTATATTCTACGAAATAAATTGCTCGAAAAATACTCTATTATCATGTCCCTGTTGGCCGCCATTAGGGACTGTCTGTAACGTCACAAGGTCGGTCAGTTTACCATTGATCGCATACAGCTGAGTCTCATGATTACAGTACTTTCATTATGAACACAACAAACTATTTACGTACTAGTTAGACATACCTGATACTGAAACTAAAATAAAAATGACAAAACTTATGCTTTTAATTTTTAATCCACATAAAGGATGATTTATCTGTTTTCAAGCGATAGAGCCTGCAATCACAATATCGTCTTCATACTTTTTGTCATGTCGAAATCATCACAAACTCTAGTTCTCATGGGAATAAAAGGCACAGTTCAAATAGAAACATAACGCGCAATTTTATTTTTTAACTGTTTAAAATTATTTCTCCAGAACAATATTCTTAACTGTAGTATATACAGCATTGCAGTGTACACAAACCGACCTGGTAACGCAATGAATCATTAGGAGATTCTCTGAGGCTTTCATATCATTCATAAATTTTGCCTTTCGAAATATTTCGTTGTCAAATATACGGTTGATTTTCCAAAAATGAAATTAAATTAATTCCGAACTTTGATTAAAGTTTCTTGACTTATCAAGTTAATATCTTTCAAATAATAAAAAGTGAAAATTACCATGGAATTTACCTTTAACAGAACTGGTGCACACTAAGTCAGCAATAGCTGCCAAAACATGCGGCAATGACTCGAGTCCGTATTACTATGAATAATTGTGTAACAGTTGTTTATGTAGGAGTAGGTAATACATGAGACATCTTAAATACTGGCTAAGTTTCAAACAGTTTGAACTTTATGCCGTATGATGTTGCCCATGCACAACCAATAAAATAAAATAAAATAATTCACTGATTACAATTTACATTATGCCATATCGAGCCCTCATTTATTACCTACTACTTAAACACACCCAATTTGTGCATGTGTCCTAGACCTTATTACTGAACCATTATCATTAGTACAGGAGATTCAGAGATGTGTGCCAGAACTCTCCTATTCTTTTACTACTGAAACACAATCATATTATTGAAACATTACTAATACCTTAAATGAAGTTGATAGAAAGATACTATTGTGTTACAGAAAAATCACCAGTGAAGATGAAATAATCGATATCAACGATGTCGAGACTGCTCATTATTAGGCATATTTTTACATCCATTTAGTAAGAAGCTTGATTGTAGTTGATCACAAGCATATTTTTACATATTTCCACCAACATACAAAAGCAGATATACACACAAAATCTGAACAGGCACATGAAGTATACATTCAACACAGAGTATAACGAAAATAAAGAGAAATACAATGTTATTGTTAACCATCCACAACAAACGAGCAATCCGTGTACTGAGTGCAAATTTGTCATAGTCATTAATCTAAAAGACTAAAGCAAATAACTGACCTATTAATTCAAATGCTACACTTCTGTCTTGCAATATGTATATTACGTTGTTGCTACAAGGCTTGCATCTCCAGTGCAGTACAGGGTTACTCAGCGAGGTCTGTGCTCAAGGTCATTGGTCAAGAAAAAATCAATATTTGACTTGCGTGTGGGTAGGAATTACATATATTACTGTAATCAGTAAGCTCTGTTCTATAATGTACTAATTCTTTCTCATATATATGTGTACTCCGGATAAAGTATCGCTTGACAGTGGTGAAAAAATATAAAATACAGCACTTTTTATGCAGAGACACAAACAGACACAAAAAGCAAATATTGAAAGCTGAGATAATTTAAAATACATCAATGTTTTATGATGAAACACAAACAGACAGACCTAACAAGCACTGATATCTGAGAAATTAAAATACAGAACTATTCTATACTGAAAAGTCAGAGAGCGAGAAACAGTATCCATATTGACTAGAAACTGCAGTAATAGTAATAGTAACCGACTGAATTAGCTCAATGGTTTAATCATCGGAATTATAAATCAAGGATTGATGGATCGAGTTTTGCTTCCGACAAAATAATTTCCATATATAATGGAGTACCAACATAGTACCTAAAGCTGGCCACTTAAAAAAGCAGATAAAAAATACTACGCGTTATGTTCAAAAAGACTGTTTTTGCGCAAGCGCTAAATGATGCGTAAGCACTAAATAAAGCAGCCTAGATTGTCAGAATGACTCCAGAGAGGAACTGGCCTTATGCAATGTTCATGCATTGGGAGCCCCGTGACACAGTGGTAAACAAACAAACGGCTAAATGAGCCACCATTTGTAAGAATGAAACAGCTAGATAGATGCTTCTTTTACACCAATGAATCTGTACTAAATACTCAGTAACAAAATCAACACAGGGCATCGAAATATAGCTTGGTTAGATACTCCCACTGAATTGACACATGCGCTATACCATTAGCATGCATCAAACAAATTAAACTCGTGTGTGACGTCTCGGTAAATGTGTATGAGATAGTTCATTATACATACATTAGAGCAATTTTAGTATCAGAGAAAGCAAAATATATGCACGCCGATATATTGATTCTATGTAATGGAATATATAAATACCATTATGCTGACATAAAAGATTTATCAACGAGTAAGCAAACATCATGGAAAGAAATGCATTTGTACAAAATTGCTTGAATTTTTTCAATGCACCAGAAAATTTGCCAGATCCAAAAATACCGTGTTTCAATGTCGACAACTCGATAGACATAATGTCTGAAAAGGAATGAATTGTCAGATTTAGAAATGATCACCATCAGTTGAAGGTTCATGTGCCGCTTATGGCGATTCTGAAAGCATCATCATATCGTATACATACAACTCATCGCAAAAGTTGAATGATGCTACAATTCAATTCAGTATATCCTGGACATTGAAAGCATCAAAGCACATCACATAATTTTTCTGCATATATGTATGTCAAGTAAATTCACAAATGTTACAGACGAATAGTTTACAGAGATACTGATTTCATGCAGGCGTTTCATTACTGTTTAGGTATGATAGTGAGGCTAGTCTTTAATAAACTAAAAACTGAAAAACCTATGGTATTCACATATGAAGACGAGAAGCATCTTAAATCCACAAGTACATATCATATCTGTGAGCAAAAATACTTAAGGACCAATTTCGCGACCAAGATCACTTGAGTGGAATGTACAGAGATCATGATCATATAGACTGTAATTTGAATATTATATACCCAATATAAACCACACTATTCATTCTGACTTGTCTAATTTTATGATAGTTTTCTGTTAATCAAGACGATTGTAAACAGTAAGGAAAGAACAGTTAAAAGGGCGATTAGGTTTGTGTACAGCGTTATGTTCATAGGGCAGTCATTGCAACATCTGGCAAAAAATATTAAATGATGACGAGTTCGTTCAGACGATAACCTGTAAGTGCTATGTTAACGGAAACTTTTGAGGAAAGGCTATGAGTATGTGGATAGTTTCTATAGAATAAATGCAACATCTAAAGAACCCGAAGAAAAGTTTCATTCAAGTCTGAGTGCCTCGAACATATCAGAAGACAATTACCAGTATGTTCATTGTGTGATGTTCTTCTTCAAATTGAACGCACTTGGTGACCTTCACGACTGCTACGTGAAGAAAGACATACTAATGATGTGTGACATTTTTGAAGAGTTCAGGAAAGTATGAATGGCGCATTGAAAACTTGACATTTACAGTGCACCTGGTATAGCTTGTGAATCCATTATAAACGGATTAGGTGTAGAACTTGAACTGTTGAAAGATTATGACAATGTTTGTGATGATTGAGACTGGAATTATAGGTGGTATGTGCATGACCCCCACATAGGCATGCCAAAGCAAACAACGAATAGTATCTTGATAATAATGGAAGCATAAAATGCGATGGTGACCTCAAAAGGTCAAGGTCAAGTAATATATAATATGCTTCAACTCATTCAATTGATATGATTTGGCAATGAGTCAATGCATACCTGTTAAACACTAAGCTTGGCAAATAATGAGCAAATTATGGGGATATAGCAACACTTGCTAAACACCCCATATATTAATGATACAGGTTGGGACTTGGAGGTGAATATGGAGATACCAACACATTTAAACAACCATTTCAAGATACTAGCCGCTAGCTCAAGAGAAACGAAGTTTTTACGAAAATGATTTGTCCCCATTACAAACTAAATGTACGAATAATTGCAAGGGTAATAGACCAATTGTACCAAAACTATTGGGTACAATGAAAATCAAAAAGAAAGATATGTTATTCACTACATGAACCTAAAGCTTTATCTGTAATTGGGTTTGAAATTGCAAAGCGATACACATACTTGTCATGTTTGAAACTGAAACCTTGGCTTAAATCATACACAGAGCTCAATACAAGTCTGAGACAAAATGCTACCAATGATTTCAAGAAGAGATTTCTTCAAATTCATTAATAATTCTGTGTTTGGAATGCATGGAAAATTTCAGGAAGAAAACAACAGTTAAAATATGTAAAGATGAAGAAACAAAATGGTTCATGTATTAAAAAGGTATTTAATTTATAAGAAGGACAATACTAAATGATGACTTGGTGTTCATCAGTCTCAAAACCAAAAGCATCAAGCTAACAAAGCATATTTATGATTTATTCACAGTTATAGAGCTATCCAAATTATTGACTTATGAATTCTACTACACCAAGTTGAAAGCAAATATTGTGATAGAATAACACTACTAATGACTGATACAGATTGTCTGTGCATTCATGTCGAGACAGACAACTTTTACAGTGTCACGAACGATGACATCATGTTCTACGACACTAGTGACTATCCAAAGGACAATGTGTTTAACATACCACAACTGAATTAAGTGATAACCAGTCTTTTCAAGGATGAGTTAAATGGCACAACTATAACGGAGTTCTGTGGGTTAAGGGAAAAACTCGAATCATACAGGTTTGATAACGATGAATACAAGTTTGCCAAGGCATACCAAATGCGTATTCAAAAGAATTTACAATTTGAGATGAATAAAGACAGCTTATTGAATCACAAGAACTATTACCAGGTAATGATATTACTTAGGCCATGCAATCAGCAGATGTACATCATTATAAGGAACAAGGTAGCGTTATCAATGTGTGATGACAAGAGGCTTTTGGTGAACAACGTAAACCCTTTATCTTTTGACCACATCAATACCTTGAATTCAAACTCTATTTTCATCATAAGTGTGTTTCTTTTGTTCTGTTTCAAATTATATACAATCTCTGATTTTATTTCATCTGCAACTAAGTGAGTTTCATCAAATGCAGTTTCCATTCCTTTCATGTCTTTGCTGTAAAATACAACCGAAAAAGCGTGTATTCTCTCAAATATTTTTGATCACAAAGTTGCACTTCTGTACGATAAAGATATTTCAAAATGTCTTACACTAAAAGCTAGTTTTGTTAAATCAGTCGCTTTCTTTGTTTACGTCATCAAGATTCCCAAATTCATAAATCATACACAAAAAGTATTGGTTCCTTGATAGATACAACCATTAATTTTAGCCACTTATCCAGTTTCTCTTCTGGGTGTATCAAAATCACATGTTTTTTCTTCGAATATCAATTTTCTATCGTAGGCCTTGTTGCACTGAAAAGTTGGATACATAATTAAAAAAAAAATAAAATGTCAGTCTCTAATCCAGTTAGTACATTTACCTTGTTATGAAAAGGCTAATTTAAGACCATTAACATGTAGTCCTTCGTCGTTAGTACTTCTCAACTCAACTCATTGACACTTACAATGCACATTTATTTGTGCTTTTGCTGCTCATCGACAGAACCCGTAGTGGCTTTTTAAAACTGTGTCTCAGTTCAAAGCATTGGAAATAAACCATGAAGAAGGAATATTCATCGAGATCTCTACATTGTCGAGTTTAAAAACATGTCGGGATCACTTTCATTGGTGTCTTTTTTTTTTTTTTTGCAATGTATCAAAACACTGTTTAAACTCATTTTGACGGAATAAAGGGTGTACTATGTCTATTATTCACTCTCTCTCTCTCCTCTCTCTCTTATAATGTAGTCATAATATAAAGAGAGTCCATGTATGTACTTCTCATTAACTGATTGAGCAGCTGATTTGGAGGAAATCGTATCGTACTGGAGGCAAATGTTTTCCGTTTCGTAGTTACCACCTTCTAGCACTTCAGCCAATTTGGCGAGTGCAATATTAAATCTGAAATCCAGAGGAAGACCACTTTTAATGCAGTGGACGATGATCTTTTAGTATTTAAAGGTCAAGTGGTATCCTAAACATCTTTCCATACACCATAAACTGTATAGCTTTGATAACAGTGTTGTGTGCATTAAGAGTTCCTGATATGACCCTTCCTCAATTTTTTGTTCATATAATATTTTTGTTGTTGTTGCTCGCAGCATTGTTTCAAGCCTCTTTAACCTTCATGTCAGCGACACAAACAACTATCAGGTACAATCATGATATTTGGCTTATATTTGGCTTGTGAGTAGTACAATGATGTGTTTGATTGAGGTATCTAATTCACTGCGTTACCTTCTTCTGATTGGTAGGAATGATGTATTTACCGTACGTCGACATCATTGCTATTTATTGTGCTGAAAACACCCCTGCAAAACATGCTAATACCCATCACAATTGCAATGAACATGTATTAGTATTTGGTTTTTTTTCTTCATATAAAGTTGGTAAAATTATTAATATTAGGCTGCCTTTGTTTTTCAAGTTTTGGCTTATCATTTTAACCATGCCTACCATCATGATCACTATGAGTAGGTTCATACAGAGAAAAAGCATCATCCACGCTGTTCAAGAATCCTGGCCCCGTTTTCATTGAAGTCTTCATTTTGTTTTATTTTATTGTTTTGTGGGGGGGGGGGGGCGGGGAGGGAGAAACGGGGATTTCGTCTACTGATTCTAATTCGTTCTTCATCAGCTTGAATAGGATAACATTACTTGAACAGTCAGTTGCTTCTAGTAAATACTAAACTGTTAGTATTGCTTCTTCAATAATAATTATTGTTGTCGCTCTTTATTTTTTTGCATTTGTGAGTAGCAAATGTTGGTACTGCTGTAAGTTGTTTTAAACTTCGTCATGTTTTAATTTATCGCCAATGAGGAAAAGTGTGTTCTCTTCCCGGTAGTATGTACATGTTTCTTTTAAACAATAAAGTCTATGTGTTAGCTCATTTATAACTCTAACGTACAACTAACACTAACCCTATACAATGTAAAACCCAGTACATTGAAAGGAAAAATTAAATCGATCTTCATACTTTACGTTTAAAAATTGTGTATTCTGTGTAATGTGTATTCAGTAAAACTTGATCCAGCATACTTAAATCCATAAATGTTGACAATTGTCTGAGGTGTAATTTCATGCTTAAACACTGTCACCAACACTTTCACATGTTTTTTATGGCTAGTTGGTTCAATATTGCCGAATTGTTCCCTCCACTATATTATGTGCCTACTCTATTTACTTTTCATGAAAACACACGTTCAGGCATACATTTAAAGTATATTACTTTTCCATCTTCATCTCTTAAGCTGTTAATCAATATTGCAATTGTACCCCTCTGTAAGTTTTTGTAATTGCCATAAACATTGTACGAAACAACATCTACGTGAAACACATTGTTAACTGGTGAAGACTCGAGTAAACACGAATAATAGCCATTAGAATTTGGTCCAGGAAAATATATAGATGTTTAGATTTGAATACCCCCGCAAACTGCATCTGATTCAATGTATCCCTGTGCAGTTCTCTGGCTATTGCATCCTAGCAAACTCTAATTATAGTTGGTTATGTATATTGTAAATGTTACTCGGCGTGATTTTAAACGTTTGAGTTGTGTTTCAAATATTCCTTCCTTGACCTTTTTCCAGGATTTAATAACCATCAGAAATTAAGATAACTCTTATTGATGTAGTAGAAGAGATTGTTTTTGAGTTCATCCGAATTGGTGTTGTACCCAACAACAAAATCTACCCTTTTGTAATGAAATGGATAGTCTGCCATTTCTGTTATCAATTGGACTATAGAAATATTTAGTTTTCAGAAACTCAGTCTATTGTCATGTAATTCCCTATATTTGACCTGTCCATTTATCTATTCCTACTCGTTGTACTAGCTAACCATGCAAATGAGCTCATCATCGCTCATACCATTTTTAATGAACGCTTTGCTTATCAATCCACTAATACTGTTCACTTTATTGATGGATGTTGTTATTATTTCATTATGCTTCAAAATTTATCTTTTCACTAAAAACCCTGTAAACTATTCATATGACTGTTGTGCTAAAGTAGGTGAAGGTCAGTGGAACAACTACACCAGTAACAATTCCAGATAAACACAATCCAGTTGTTGAAATACCTACACCAGCTGAAACTGTTTTTATAACTGTCTCTAACCAATTCAAATCCTTGTATATCCTTTTGCGTTTTTTCTAACGAATTTGTAAGTGCTTCATCACACAGTGTACATTATTTATGATCTCTGTAATTTTTTTTAAAGATGCTGCTGTGTTACCGTTTCATAAACTAGCAGTTAATGCGAATAGAGGCAATGTGAAATATCTAATTTCATCGGATGTCGTGTAGGCATCTATCAATTCATTTCGTAAAATATCCAAGATGTATCTTGGAAGAATTGTGCTTATGAGTGATGTAACAGTGTAAACCACAACATCCGAAAATGATTTGGAGATTTTTGCAGCTCTGGCATTGAAAAATATTTCATACATCTTTATGAATCTTTCCCAAGCGATGTTTTCCAACTAATTTTCAGTCACGCTTTTACTGGTTATCTCTTTTTATATTCATTTTGCTACTGATATGTTCAATTTCTGTTTGTACTCTTCAATTTCAGGTAGTTCCATCATAAATGGAACCCTTTTTCTCTGCGTAAATCCGAATGTTTTTTTACAACTGGGACGTATTCATTTTCTTCGCTGTTTCAATAACTAAAAAGGGCTGAAGGTGTGATGATTTGAAACTGAAAACACTTGAAAGTCCCGATTAGAAAAGAAAAAAAAACATCAGGAGGATTTATTAGAAAAGTAGAATTGCTGATTTTGAAAATAATTCTATAGTAAACCATTAGAAAACGAAGATCAGCTAAGTACTGATGACATTTTAACTTATAATTCCGTACCATATAATTATTTTCTTTGATTAAAAGAACTTAAACAAACTCTAGATCCTTGGGAAATTCTAACTGTTCATCTGTTCTAAATGTTTATGCTTCCATCATAACAGACGAATTTCAGGATAGATTAAAAAAGCTTAGAGGCACGGAAGAAACGGTATAATTTTTGAAAAGTCAATTGCTTAGTAACATTGAAAGGGAATATCCGACTGAATAATCACCCGAAATCAGACAACCAGTACAAGTACGGATGAAATAGAGATGCAAGCAATAAATTCAAATAAACTATTTGGACCAGCAGGTGGAGAACATCCACCTGCAGAAACAAGGTTTATTTATTGCAGAAGATAAAAGGGAATTATTAGGACGTGGCAATGCTGTAGAAGTTGTCAAATCAAAAATAGAGTCCATGAAACTGGAAAAACATATTGAAGAGATCCCATCAGCAAAGAGAAGACCGAAAGAAGAAAAAATGCTTTACAAGAAAAGTTTGAAAGAGTTTAAATAAAAAAAGCTCAAGCAATTCAACAGTTGACACTGCTGAAGCAATGTGTCAGTGACAAACAATTTAAAAATCAACTTACAAGTAAAGGAAAAAATTGCCATTAGGAGGAAGACCGAAACAATTGTTTGAAAAAGGAGCATAACAATAGCACCAATTGTTACAGCAGTCGCAAATTTAGTAAAAATTGATGCTTAACCTACTTTTTCAACTTCTTCTTCTCCTCCTTGAACTGGAGGTGGATCATTTTTTTTTAAATAATCAAAAATGGCCTGAATAATTTACCTCAATATTTGTTTGGTTTAGCCGAAAAAGCAGAAGCATTGCCTAAAATTATTAGTAGTGGGATAGGCTGGTTATTAAATAGTGCTTGAAAACTTGTTTCGTTCCTTTCTGAACACGTTATATTAGTTTTCTTGTTATTAGTTGTTTTTTTTACTTTTTTTGTTTTGTCTAGTCGTAATTGTTGTTTCTTGGCGTTTCAAAATTGCCATGTCTATAATCATCGTCGAAGTAGCAGGTGTGCTATGCACAACATAATTGCAGGAGGCGAGATATTGCCAAGAAATATCATAATCATAGTCCTTCTTTTTATCTTCATATTTGTCCTCTACATTTGTTTTCACTGTCACGGTTGTTTATCAGTCTACGGAATACCTTTCTCGTTTACCGCGGTATTGGTGATAGGGTTTAACCCAATTTAAACGAGTGACTGGATTTATATAACTTGTTGTATCCAATCATATTATTCATTATCATAACCATGTCACTCGGTAACACATATATACCGTCACCTCCAACAGGATAATCCACTTCCACATTTGAATCTGTTACGTATTGTTGTAATTCTGCCAGTATGTACCTTGCTGTTAGAGAATTAGTAGCAACTTCAGCTTTTAACATTGTCTGATAGTGTCCCAACGGACTGTCTAAGAGATATTCTGTTTTAAACCTGGGTTCCCAAGATGTAGATTACGTATGATCTGATAATTTGATTAAATCAGTATATTTCCTCACCTACAAGACGATTACTATCCTGCAGACAGAACTATGTCCAGTCTGTTGACTCCTCCTTATAATTCATTTCATCCCATTGGGAATGTGCTCCAGTATTCCACAGTACCTGATCCATAGTTGTATTTACGTTTGAATGCGGCAAATACAACAGCAAAAAGAAAGTTCCCCAAAATCTTGGTGTACAATTGTATGTTCTTCTGACCCATTATCTATAAAGTATGTTTTTTGTTCTCTTGAGGTATATCTAGTCATGCTGTGGTGGAATTTTGAAATTGTTGCAGATCAAAATATATTGTTTTAAGTCAATGTTGTTGTTATTCGATTTGAATGCATCGTCATCGGAGAAAAACTTTCGCATCTGCAAATAAACTTGACATTTGTATACTGATTTCGCTAACTCTTTGATGTCTTTGTCTATAAGATGCCAGTAACAAATACCGCAACCAGCTGTTTCCATCCGCACTGCCCAGTTTAATTGATTCTGTAAACACTTGATGTCACACTATGATCTTTTCATTGATCCATAACCGTCAAATTTTAGAGTGTAGTTTTCAAAAATGTTCAGTGTGTTAAATGTGTATAACTGAGTTTAAGCGTAGTAAATTGGTATCTCGTTAAAAATCATGGTTCACTGGTGTGTTAAACTGAGTTACGGGACATAGGTATATAATCTGAAGTCCATTATTTAAGATCAAATAATAATGTCATGTGCAAATACATTGATCCACTATCTGCTGTTTTTCCACATTCGCGTGTAATTCTCTGTTTTATTTCATTTTCAAATCCATTCATTTTTTTCACCGTAATACCATATTATTCTCGTTTTGTTTTACGCAATCTCTTCGTCTCTGGTAAATTGTACTTCGTTTTTCCATTTCCTCCACCAGTTTTCCTCTGCGAAATCTGAAGCATATTACAACTGTTAGTACATCTAATTTTCAATTGCTATTGGCTATATGTGAAAAATAGATCTTCAAATCTTTGTATCTGAACAATATGAAAGTGTGAACACTATTCCCAAAGTAACTGACTTTTGTTAATTTTGTGTAATTCTTTGTGGTCAAATGTTTTATGGATGTTTTAAAATTGCCAATGGTAAATATTTTATCCAGGAAAAATGCATACTTGATTGAGTAGTAGTGTGTCTCGCTCCAGTACCTTCTTAGGATAAGCTTTGAGTCAAGTTTACATATCCTTATGATTTTATCAACGTTTAATCAATTGAATTGCATTTTCATTTTATTGAAAATCTAGTAGACCAACTTGTAGTCTTTTATGTTGTATCTATTTTTCAGCCTTGTTGAAATATAGTTGCAATGAACTTCATATTCTCGAATATTTCACTTTTCATTCTTCTGTGATGTCGTGAATTTCTATGACAGGCCATTGCCTACTTTTTAGTCACCTTATCACGTGTTTCATGTGTATCATTGTGTTGTTTGAATGCGATGTTTTTCTTTTTCTCTTTGGTTTCGTGATCTATTCAAATTGCCATGACATGCAAGTTTTGACTTTTTCAATTTTTACACGACTGATTTTGCCACATCTGTAACATTCTAGAGTTATCTTTGGAAAACTCAGAGTTTTCATGCTGCTTGATACTCCTATCTATGTTTTGCGCTTCTACCTTTAATATTAATGGAATAATGTATTCTGCTGGTTCTCAACTGTTAAACGAATCATCATAGGCTTTCATTTCACCAGTGCATACCTTTACCTGTCGATGTCTTGATATTCAAAATTTTTCAAGTTTTTCTACGTCATCATGTTTGTTGTATAGTTATAACATTGTATCTTCTACATTAAAATCTTCCAATTTGAAAACTACTGGATAATCAGGTATTACTTTGGTTTAAATTTTTTCCGCGGTGAAGTAAGGAATAAAGCCATTGGTAAAATTGTTGTCTATGTCTAGATTCTTACTGTTTCATCAAGTTTGAATTTAAGTGTTCCATGTTTATCAGTTTACAAATAACCAAATAGATCGATTCATAATTTTAACTGATCGTTTTCGTCGTCCGCTTTAACTGGAGTCATTTCTATTGATGTGTCATGAGTGTTATTATATCATTGAATTTGTCTTGTTTAAACGTCAACCCACTTTCTGGTTTCAATTTGTGTGAAATACCTCCACATCCTAGTTCTGAGTGTTCTGTTAAACCTGTCTACTTCTTATGCTTTTTGTCTGAGTACATTGAAAAGTAATTGATGTGTTTTCCTTGTCGAGAAAATCTTTGACTCTTTTGCTGTAAAACTCTCTGCCCTCATTAAACTGTATCTGTTCAGGTTTTCTTTGATTTAAGATCTCTGGCAAGCGTCGGAATATCATCTCCCTTTGTTGCTTTTACTCCTTGAACCCATGCGTATTTTAAAAATAGATCTATTAAAATGTATTTATATCCATTGTTTTATGTTTGATATGCTTGCATGTCAGTAATGACTGCTTGTCATCCACGTGAGTAACATATACCATTCTGAATAGAAATCGTTTTCCTGCTTGCTTGTGTATCATGCATGCATGTTTTGGGGTTGACTATTCTTTCAATTCAGGCTATTTTGATCTCTTTCTGTCACTTTTACTTTGTTCCCATAACTGATTGATGTTTGTGTAAGCACCTGGACTTTCTGTATCGTAGTATATGTGCCTTAAATACGATTCTTTGTCTTGCTTTGCAAAGTCAATCTTTGTAAGTATGCTACTTCTCTGACGATAATCACTTAAAACTGCATAAATATATCCAGTGAGTACTTTACACTGACAGGTTGTCTTTTGGCGTGATCAGCATGCCAACAGAACATCCATCTACATCTTTATTTTCAAAAATGTGCAATTTGTTTTGTTTTTCAATTCGTTCAAACGTATGAATGATTTCAGATCGATGTTAATTTTGGCATTCCAATGGTTGATTTAAAAACAGCTACTTTGTACACTGAATCACCATGTGCTGTTTTGCATGTAACTTTGGTTTTAAAAGTTATATCACCTTTTTGGAGGTTGTTGTATATTGACCTGGCAAAAGTTCACGAAATCATCGAGTTTCAACGTACATTTAGATGAATACAGATTTGTGAATTTTTCTACATCAAATACGTAATTTAATTCCTCCTAGTACTGCACAGGTTTCATTATCTTGCTATGATGGTTGATGCTGTTTATCTCTATGATTGCATCAATAAATGCTTTCCTGAAATATGGCAATACACCTTTTTTGATGTTTTAAATAGACAATGTGTTATCTTAAATGTTGTTTTGTATCACAACTAACTTGGATAACACTTTAATCCCATCCAAACTTGTGAACAAACATACAATGTCTCTTGATGCCGAGACTGCTGCTTTTATGTTAAACTAATTGAATATGTATATCACCTCTCTGAGAACTGTTCATTTGATCTCAATGGAGCTCTGCTTCATCATTTATCTCGTGCAATGAATTTCAAATAATTTTGTGTTGTGATGTTTCAATCCCACAATTGAAGCATTTTATCGCATGTTTCAATAACATGGTGGTATTTTTGTTTGCATGCAGGAGTTGAGGAGGTGGTATAGCAATCTTCTAGAGATCACCTGCACATGTTGGGGGTGTTTCAGTAGTAGGAAATATATGAGAACACGATAGAGCAGTAATTTGTATTTAAGAGCAAATTATTTTACATTTAACCATTGTTTTTGCCCTTTCATTTGTTACATACTTGTAGGTCTGTGAATATGCAAGGTGAACTAGGTTTATATGTATATGAAAATGCACTTCCAAACTACGCACAATTTATGTTATCTGTCTTGCAAAATAAAAGCTTTAGACAAATCAGACTCTTATGTACCGATACAAATGCTATGTATCAGATATTCACAACTGGCTAAACGTTTGTACATTGTGACATATGAAACTTTTATAAAGAAAAGAAAATATTTCTTTTCGATAGCATCAAGTATAAGTCTTATTTCTGTTGAACAGCCAGAGCATTCAGGCAACAAAAAACTATATGTATTGAGATATTTTCTCAATGGTGATTGTTTTAACATGCAATATCGTGTTGCAGCCAAAATGTTCCATATATTTCAGGATATATATAAAAAATGTATTGTTGTCTCTAGATTGTCAATCGAATTGAATATGGCCGTTGTACCAATAATGTTACACATACTTGCCATGCAGATTTTACAAGAATGAAAACGTTCATACCATATTCTTTAAACGTACTCAGATTGTCGAAATGTATGACCCAAATAATGAGCTTATTTTGATTAGAAACTATCCCTAGAAAATAAATAAAAAAAGTTAAGTATTGAGGCTATAAAATATTTGATAAATAAAGTCAACTAGACTAATATCAAAGTTCCAGTAATCTGGTAACTAAAATAATATTTACTTGTATGCATCAGATATCAGTCAACAACCTTGTACTAGGCTATATTTTAACGAAGCATGTTATTTCAAATATTGGATAGTTGGCTTCTTTCTGTACACATAGATTTGCAACTTAACATGAACAAATATGGTTTAGTAGTGCCATTGAGTCATATAATGATATAACCTATAGATTGTATAAGGAACATAAACCTGCCTGCCTATCAATGTTGTTGAAAAAGATAGCTAGTGTTTCAGCCAAGAAGTTACATATTTCTCGAAGACATAACGGTGAGTACTCACATAACAGTAGTAAAGTTAAACTTGGAAACAAAATGCCTGCAATGTAGAACTTTCTGTTCCTTTGGGCATTCATTTGTTTATGCTATCTGGAAGTAAATGACAAAAATGAGATGGAAACTTGAGAATGTGCATCAATTCTATTTTGCTGTAAATAGAGAATGATAATTGCTCTTATACAATTAGGTTCAGGACTCTTAAACATTGTCCTAATTCTTAGCCATTGATTTATACGTAAGTCCTCTAGGCAAACGCGAATGCTCAAAATGTATGGTTTGTGTGATTCGCATTAGTTATAGGTGTTCTTTATATAATTATATCCAATGTAAACAGAGGTACTTCACTCCTTAAATATGCATACAAAGGTACGTAATCAAATACAAAATCAAAAGAAACAAACAAATCTGTTGACTGATATGTGGCTTTTTATTTTTATTTTTCTGTACGTTCTCAGTACAATCCCATGTGATCCTTAAATAACGTTTAAAATTAAGCAGGTAACGCTTATAAACATAACTTATCTTCTGTTTCAATGAAAGTTTATGTAAATTATAATTTATTATCAGAGCACAGAAAATGGTCAGTATTAGTGAACACTACGCTTCAAAATGGAGAAAAAGTATTGTTGATAACCCACTTCAAACGAGAAAAAATATAAACTTTTTTGAGTAACAAGTATTTTATAATTATTTCTTACTCATTTGCTTTAATTCATATGCTTAAGTAAGTATCAATTTTATATCAAATCAAAGTCGAATTGCATTGTTTGTGTTCCACACAGTATGCTCATCATTAGGCCTTAGTTTACAATAAGCCTTTTTAGTTGACTGAAATTATAAATATTTGGCGAATAAATAAAGCTTTTATGACAGCCCATAAAGTTTATAAGATATATTATAAATTTTATAAGATATCTTACAAAATAAAAAGATATTTTATAACAGTGCTAATCCAGATATCTTATAAAATGCGTAAGACGTCTCATAAATTTTAAAATTATATAAGGCAACTTATCAAGTATATAAAATATCTTATAAAATATTGAAAATACCTTATAAAGTGTTTAAGACATTTGATGAAATTTATGAAATTTTTTTTACTGTTTAAAAGATCTATTATATAGTTTATAAAATATCTAGTTTTTGGAATAAATAGTAATTTGACTTGCCATAATGCACTCTGCGAAAGTTCTTAGAGAATGCAAATAGTGGCACAGCATTCCAGAAATAAAAAAGTTTCCTTCGACAATAAGTATTTCAGAACAAATGACATTCACACAAGATAAAATAAAATAAAAAAGAGGTTGAAATCCAAACTTTAAAACAAAATAATTGATTTTTGTGTTACATTTTGTTCCCTATTCTTGTCGATCATGATTAAATAAAATATGTTACGAGTTTTATTTAGCAATTAACTTAAATTCTAAATGTATTTTAATGGTATAAAAAGGCAATCTTGTAAATGAAGAAGCATATTTTAAAGAAAAAGCTGTCACTTACTGCGATTTATGAAACATGACTTTATGCGATGAACCATTGGATAATCCCGGAGATAACCTTGCGTACGCGCACACAAACACAAACACAGACACAAACACATACGCACACAAAAATACACTCTTAATCCAACGCAGAAAGAAATGTTGATACATGCTTACTGAAACATGGAAATTTTGACGTGAAAGTTCTGACCGCAAAATATAAATTCTTCTAATTGAAATAAGTCTATGTTGACTTCAGTTTAAAGAACTTCTGACCAGCAGATATTCTACTGGCAAGATAAAGACTTAGAAAATGCGAGTATTCTTACCTGATGATTTATCATAACAACGGTATCAAAAATCTGCGGATAAGCTTCACATTAAATAAAATGTCAAGGAATATATAATTTAAGTTAATTTCACTGGATCCGGAGAGAAAGCGCGACTTATGTAATTAATGGGGGACTGGCGTAGGCGATTACAATCTTCCCAGCACATTCTTCTAAACGTGGGGATAAAAGTGTTTTCAAGCTGAAAAGTAAGACCACCTACTTTTATCGAGGGAAACATTATTATTCAAGTTTCTACCATGATTTACTTGTTTACATTGTCCCTAAATATTCATTTCAGTAACAGCAATTGACTTTATAAATTGGAAGAACATATCATCTTTTTCCCAATCTGGTTAATGGTAATCAAAGCATAACTTATTGAATTTATACAGAAAACAATCATGTTAACTCGGTTTTTGGCTAACCGACGAACTTGCCAAATGAATATGACATCGGGAATATACAACTCATTATATAGCTATAATACAATTAACTTACCTGGTCTGCGAACATCGGATGGTCTTAAAGATGGACTTGTTGACTGTAGAAACACTTAAAAAATACCTCACTGTTCAATGACAGACCATAAAGGAATCTTCGGATATCAAAATACATAAACTAACAATGACTCTAAAGGCAAAACTCTTTGGGTAGAGCACGAATCTCTCAGGTATGCAGCTAGAAGAATGGGCCCTAAATAAAGGAAGAAGAACATTTCCAGTCTAATTCTACTGAATGGTGTCAATTAACACACACACACACACACACACACACACACACACACACACACACACGCACACACACACACACACACAAACAACGAAGAAGAGGAAGAAGAAGGACATCACAACTATCAACAATACCATTACTACTAATAATAACAATAAATAAAAGGAAAAAAAATTAGATTATGTAATCCTTCCACAACTTCTTGATAAAATGTGTTCATGGTCTGGAGTTCTTCTATTGAATGCACATGTCAATAACGAAAATATTATTTGCAAGTTTTATATTTATTTTAACCGAACACACTATCGATTACAGACGGGATATTTCCACTCTGTTTAAGGTAAGTTAAGCATAAAGATCGCATTCACTGCAACTGAATAAAGCCATGGACCTTGTACATCGTGAAGCAAGCATAGTAGAAAACATGTTTGTATGCAAAACAGTAAAGCTACATGCACTAAATGCCTATGCAACAAATTCAATCACAAATTGGTATTGCAACTCCAAGAATCAAACCTTACATATCCAATAAAAGTTTGGTTTGGGGTACTTAGAAGTACATGAATATCCAATGCTAATTTGCTTCCTGCATTTCTATTCTCAATCTCCGAGCTCCGTGATACATAGTAGGCCCGATGAACATGCCTGTCTGTAGTAAGATCCGACTAATGAAGGCAGAAGCCGCGCTGGCTAAGTGGTTGTCGTGCCGGACTCGTGATTGAAAGGGAGCAGATTCTAATACAGCCATTGGATCAAGCTGGGTTGGCTAACGTGGTGCGTCCTTGAGCATCTGCCTCGCCACTAAATAACCTATATGTGTTGCTTTGCCGTGAAATACCAAACCAAACCAAACTAAATATGTTATTCGGAATTGCATTAATGAGAACAATGTGATGAAACAGTTGCTAAAACATGTATATGGTACTGATTGAATTCATCCAGGCAGTTAACATACTATGGCCAGACTCAGACACGAAGTGATTTGTCCCTCCGGTTGAATGTGACAGTGTTCTGAGAGAGATTGTGAAAATACATATTGTTATTTATCTAAGATCTTACGGCTCTGTGTCTGAAAGTAGATCTAAACTAATCAATGGCATATTTCACAATATGTGAATGAAACGGGAAGTTAACATTGTTAAGAGTTTCCAAACATCAGTAGATTAAAGTGGAAAATCGAATAGAAGACAAAAAAAGTTGTTTGACTTGTGATAAGGTTGACACAAAACTGTAATTTTAATTTCGTACTGTTCTTTAATTATCCTTTTTTAATAACAGTTGAAGTGTATAGGAAATAAAAATTTCTTTGCAAAGTTACAAAGATAGAGACTTTAATCAAATTATCTAAGATGCTAATATGAATTTCATTGATTGGAATCATACAAAGAAAAAAAAGATACATAAATAAACAGCTCCAAAACTTTCATTTTAAACAGACATACGGAGTATTAAACGTATGCAAACTCGATCACGATTTCGTACTGTAAACAGTACACTCGCGCTTAGCTGTCAATAGTCCGAGTCACTAACGTTACCCTGTCAATTACGTAATGGGTGCAGTAACGGCAAAGACTTGAAATCTTATATCACCGACGAGTGTGCACGACACGGTTTTATAAAAATTTAGCAAAAACAGCTTCTGTCGATTAAAAAATAACGCAACAAATGAAAGTAGTATATACCATAATATCAAAGATGTAACTTATGTGGCAGTTGAATTGGTCAGCGGTTCTTTTACCGCTTGATTGTGAGTCCTGCATATAATGTAATATTGCGAGTTAAACACACTGCACATTTTATTATATGTTTTAAACACCACACAAATTACTTTGAACAAGCAACAAAATCTTTAATCAGAACATTATTATTTGAGTGTAAGGTCATATCACCTTAGATCGATACTAAGTTTCATACGATGTCTTTATATTTTCCTGCCCTTTTTGTCATTTAAAAATAAAAGTGCACGTTGTAATACACAAGAGATTAAGCCGACAATTTGTATACTTGCGGAAGTATTTACTCTCTAATTTTGATATCTTCTTCAGAGCACATGTATAATTGCTGGTTTTTCATATATACTTAAGCGTCAAATATAGAAACTTACTGGCGAAAATAATTTTATATTTTGTTCATACCTATATTTTTATATGTGAAAACTAAGTCCCTATATTTTAAAAAGTGTGAAAATATAAGATTTCCCATTATGCCATGCGACGCTTGATTGTGTGTGCCTACAGAAGTTATACATGCAGCAACAAAAACGAGCACTTTGTGAGCTGGAACAAATAAATATAAACTGCATTGCTGAATTAGACTCGCTTTGTGGTCAGATATGATCAAATAGTTTGCAAAATGTCAAAAATGTAATTTACTGCAACATATTAGGTCATCCCAGTCCTACCGCTTTCTTAAGAAACTGATATGTGTATGGTCAGCTTATGAAAGTTAGGTGAATTTACGAATAGGGGTGGGGTTGTTGTATTGAAGTTTAATCTTCTAAGCTTCGATTCTGGAGCAAGTTTGGAATATAATAAAAAGAATATTGTTTTTTTTAGTAAATACCGGATATATTTCAGCTTGTGGTACCAAAAACGATATATTCTAACGAGTGGCGAACACGATGAAATATATCCGGTATTAATGTAGGAAAAGAAAATATCCTCTATTTATTCGTGAAAAAGTGGCAAGTCTTACATTAATCTTCTTTTTCTTAGATAATAATTTTCCCTTACCTTGCCACTGTTTTAATTGGCTGTACAGACAAAAATAGGCCTTGGATCCCAAGCTGTAAAAGCATACAGTTATATTACTGTAGTATTTAGTCTTGTTAATCTGTAACCTTTCAGGTAAATAAAGAATCTAATACATTTCCTCCAGTTCAAAAATAGATTTCTCTTTCTGATGCATTAGATAAGATTTTTATACCAAAACGCACGAAGCATGTACAAAAATGCGTGTATTATTCTTTTGTTTCTATTTTTTCCATTATAATTTCATGTCAATTATCAATGAAGAAACAGCGAAATTATTATTATGATTCAATATAAATACTGTTTCATGCTGGCTCCTTTTCTTCCATTATATACCATGAAATCAATCAATATTTTTTAAATTGTGAATTTTTTTTAATGTTGTAAGACGAATACGCATGCACGGAGCAATGTATTTTGACTTGTTAATGCTTTTTTCGTTAATTTGCATACACACACACATACATTTATTTGTAAATATCAGGTCAGGCATCGCCTGCTACCGTAAGTAACAGTAGACGGTACTACCAGTGACTGTTGATCAAGAGTGGACAGCTACACAGGGCTCCCTCTGGAAAGTCCTGAGAAAATATGCTTATCCTCCGGCTGTGAAGGCAGGTGTCAAGAGCTGTGTGGATAGTGCAGGGCATCAGCTCAGATGCAGTAGGAATTGATGGCCATCCACTTTGTTGTGCCACTGGATTATGACAGGACTGGACGAGAGAGTGAGGCAACTCTGTGCAACTTTTCATCACTTAAATCCAACTCACGCGCAAGGCATGACACTACTACTCTGTCCCCACCAGATACCTTCAAGTTCTACTGCGATGGGTGTGGATACACTGGAGTTGCAGCTGCAGACCTGGACACAGGCGGCTTGGAGCATAGGGTCGTTTTTCAGTGGACCGAAGCAGAAGTGGAACTCGACAACCCACTGTGTGACTTAGCAGCCCGTTTTAGGATCACACTACTCACATCACTAGCGTTAGGAAGGGGCTAGAAAAGGTGTCCTAAACATTGCCTGCTTCACCTTAACCCTGGTCAGCATATCGCGGCTGACGGGAATCCCACTTTAGAGGTCGAACACCTAACAAGAAAACAAATTTGATGCAATTCACCATTGATGCCTGGAACGTACGCACACTAATGGATAGTGCATCAGCAGATAGACCAGAGAGAAGAACAGCTCTAGTTGGTAGAGAACTGGCCAGATTCAACATTCAGATAGCAGCCCTGAGTGAAACTCGCCTAGCTGAGGAAGGACAACTCACCGAAGTAGGAGAATGCTACATCTTCTTCTGGAGTGGCCAAAATAAAGAAGAGCGACGTGAAGCTTGTGTTGGGCTTGCCATCAGATCGCAGCTAGTTAGCAAATCTCCCAAAGGGGGTGCATGACAGACCATTGTCTGGAAACATTAATGCAACTATCAGCAGCACCTATGCACCCACCATGACCAACCCAGACGAGATCAAAGACAACTTTTATGAAGACCTGGGTCTCTTATTGCAGAAGTACCAAAAGCAGACAAGCAGACAAGCTCATCATCCTTGGTGACTTCAATGTTAGAGCTGGCACAGATCACCAGACATGGCCAGGTGTCATTAGCAAAAACTGATTTCGCAAATGCAATAACAATGGACTCCTCCTACTGAGAAAATGCGCTAAACATGACCTCCTAATCAAGCATACAGTACTACGTCACCGTTAGGAGAAGAGACAGTCCTTATGTTCGAGTCACGAAGGCCATGAGAAGTGCAAAATGCTGGACTGACCACTGGCTCATAGTTTCCAAGCTTAATACCAGATTCAGCCTAGCAGGCAAGGCAAAAAAGCGCCCAAAAAGCTTAATGTCGAAAAATTGAAACGGGAGAATGTGAAACAGGCTTTTGTCGAAGAACCGTTCAGCCAACTGGATATAATCCATATAAACTCCGAGAATGTCCAGGAAAACTGGGCACCCTTTAGAGACTCTGTGTGCTCAACTGCATCGAAAACCCTTGTTCCATCACACGTTAAACATCAAGATTGGTTTGATGAGAACGATGCTGCCATACAGCAAGGAAGCAATTGATCGACTGCCTCAAATGGAAATCAAGTAATCACTTGCTGATCCTTTAGAGCTGACCGAAACTGTGAAAGCAATCGACCTGCTGTCAAATGGCAAAGCATTTGAAGCAGATACTATACCAGCAGAAGTCTACAAAGCCGGAGGCTCGTACATGGCACATAAACTTACTGAACTCTTCCAGTTAATGTGGACTCAGGAACCTATACCCCAGAACTACAAGGATGCATCCATCGTCCACTTGTACAAGCGGAAGAGTCAAGATGTATAATCATTGATTACATTCTTGTCTTGAGTCTACCGTTAAAATGATGACATTAGGAAGATATAACCGTATAAGGCTCTTAAAGCTTTTTCTACATGGCATGATAACTCTTTTTATAATTTATATTGAACATTTAACCAACTATCTTATAAGAGATCGATACGTTTTATGCCATATTTTTAATATTCATCACTAATTCGAATTAGAATAAGAGGGAGATTAGTACTATTTTACTTGTATTTTCCCTCTGTCAGTTTCTTTAGTTTTATTTTAAAAAGGATTTTGTTTTTAAAACTTGTCTTAGTTACATTCAACATTTTCTTGCAGACGTCTAATTAACATAAATATAAATCAAAGAACTGAGAGTACTAGAAGGAGTTTGCGAACCCAAATAGAGGGGACTTGATTGACTTCTTTGTTCCTACCCTAAAGTAATTATCTAATATAACTTTTAATGAAAGTTGTTTTTTTTTGTCCGGGTATATCCAATTTACTCATTGGTGAGGTTTCTTTCCTTAGTTTTGCTTATTCTGTATAGCTGATACTTGCTCCGGTTTTTGTGTCCAAGGCACTTAGAATTTTGTTTAGAATACCATGCTTCACATTTTCGACAGTGTCTGACCGGCTCATTTAGACATTTGAGCTGTAGTTGAAACAACTCAGACACGAATGAGGTACCCTATGAACTATATGATGTTGACATGTTTAATCCAATCTATTTTGTTATCATTAAGTGCCACTTGAATGTTGTTAAGCTAAATCTGAGAGCTATTTATGACAAACTTTATCTCTATAATGTAGCAAATATGAAACTAAATTTCTTTGCTAGGTCTCAGGGGGGAATCTAGGTAAACGGCAACTATATAAGCGTTCAATACATTTTCATATAAACTATAAGCCCTAGATAAAATTTGTTGCAATCAGTTTAAAAATGCTTGTATTCAATCTAAATAGTACTGGTGATTCTTTATCAGCGTGACCAACATAAAATTAACTGTGTAACTCGTTTTCACAATCCTATCAAGTTAGTCCTGGAATTAAGGCTCGTAATGCATAACGTGATAAGTACGCTGCCAAAGATGAGTTTTTTAAACTAAAAAAAATGTTCAGACAAGAATAAAAATATAAAATTGAGAATATTTTTCTCGGGAGTAGAGCTGGATTTAGAAGTTTACTGTTGGCAAGATTAAATTTACAATACAATATGATATAATACAATTTCTTATTTGAAGTAAGTGCATGATTAATCATTTTCTGTTCTGGGAAAATGTTTCTCGTGCCTAGATAGTAAAATTACAGATCAAAAACACCTTTGAGAGCAAAAGAAAGATATATTTCTTTGTTGTAGAAACAATCTCAATTTAAGATGTGAAATTTTCTTGCAGAAAGAAGAAAGGAACTATATTTACAAAGGAAAGCTAAGGAATAAAATGTATCTTAATGCACGAAAACTGTTTAACCAACATTCTTTATATTGTTACGGAATTGTATATCATTTTTCTTTTAAATAATGGTATAGGTTTATGATCTCTGCATAATAGTCTAACAGCTGTCGTCTTGCAGAAAGTAGATATACGGTATTTCAATGTGACTGAGTACATTAGGTCGTGGGACCTGGATTCTATGATTCTTCAAAGTCAATACGTTATTGACTGTTAATAAACGTCAAGGCACAAGCACTTTGGCGATGTCACGCATAACCTAGTTTCTGATTGGTTTGTAGAGGGTTGTATTTAGAAGGAAATTATTTCAAAATACCCAGTTGTTTATCAAATACGGAAACGATTTTATTTCGATTCTGCGTAGTCAGAGACTATATTATAGGATTTATAACAGTATTCTGGCATTCTTCATAGTTACACTGCATTGAGAGATCATAAACCAGATTGGTTCTTTTTGTGTGTATATATTCTACGTCAGAGATATATACATTTTAATACAGTGCATTTAGGATTCAGTACTGTGTCTTGAAGCTTAAAAATTATACAGCTCCGTGGAATTATCGGAAACATTTCTAGAACTTGTGATATTCTATATTCGCAAGGACTATTTGGAATTTATAAAACTTGGATATAACTGATTCTTTTTAACACGTCAGTACAGTAAAGGTTTCATTCGGAATCTACTTCATTTGGAACATTTGGATTAACTTCCAGATCAGTGAACGTTAGAACAATTTAGGACTTTTAAGGATATTCTATACTGTAAGTTATTTTTAATTCTTTCACTTTGATTGTTTGTTGAAATATTTTAATATTTTAGGAAATTAAATATTTGTATTTTAAATCTTGAAAACTTGTTTGAGTCTTTCTTTTGTTACATTACCAATAGTCGTAACAATATGAAGATGTTGTTTTTGTTTCAAGAACAAAAAATCAAGTTAAAACTCTAAGTACAAGAATAGCATACTATCTTTCACTGAGAAAAAATTGAAAATATAATCTTGGAAAGATTGTTTCTATTAATGCAAAAAGTTTTCTCACAAAACGAATTATTATTATTATTATTATTATTATTATTATTATTATTATTGTTGTTATTATTATCATCATCATTTTGCTTTGTTTGAGTTAATTGAAGTAACCTAATTGGAGTGTAATTGATTTGTTATGCATTGCAATAGACGATTATAAAATTCTGCATAAATTATTTGACGGATTTGTATGTCTACACTTATTAAAGTAAAACCAATACACTCTCAATAAAACATATAAAAATGCTAACTATAGATTGTTTTCTTGTTTATAGCTTGGAAGTTATTTAACATTTTCGTTTGCAATATTAACACATGAATTCTAAAAGGATAAATTACATATGCAGACATGCATGCATGTAATATTTCATTTGTCTACCCTGAGTGGCTTTTGCTTAGTGATGCAACAAGGTTTTTCACAAACTATGATAACAAAAATGTTAAAATGTGCAAACAAATGAATAATTGCTGTTATGGACAGAAAATCTACTAAGGTTATGTATCAATAAGTACAAATATTCCAATCAAATTTCATTTGTCTTCCTAAAGTGATATTCACTTTATTGTCCTAACAAAGCTTTGACAAAAGAGTCTCCGTCAAGAAAGGTTAAAATATGTCAACACATTGAGAAATATTTGAAATGGACTGAATGTCAAACCAGGTCATTTACATATTAATACAAATATGTCTACCAAATTGAACTTGGCTATCTCAAGTGACTTTTATTCCTTCGTGCTAACAAGCTTTTATTAAATATGATCATAAGATATTTATTAAAAAAAGCCTCAGTCCAAAATATTTTTTAAAAGTGTTTAAATATTGAAACGATTAGCGTTCTAGCCTGCTCAATTCATAAGGTTATCTGTATTATAACCATGATACAAGTGTGTAACTTGTTATGGCTCTATGTTGTATAGGTTTTAAGTTGAAACAGATTCGGGTCATATCACCGTAATGACAGCAGCAAAACAATTTTCTTCATTGTGCTATTAGATTAGGGTAATTATAAAAAACGAAATTAAAGAAAAAACGTTTCAAGGATTCTAATGAACATTTTAGCAAAATGTTCATAGGTAGAGAACTGTTGTTTATTTCCCTGCAGTTTTATCATATAATCGTAAGAATCTTGGACTAACATATATTGAAATAGACATTTACCTACTTATAACTCACCAAATATCATCCATTCCCTGCTAATATGCAAATAAGGGTACTTAACACTTGAAACCAAAAGAACATCATATATTCATATAGTTAGTTACATAATTGATCGGCACTATCTTCACATAAAAAAATCTAACCTTCCCGTTGCAGTCTTATCAAAGTTACAGACAGTCATCAGTTTTTCACCCGTACGCAATTTTTGCGATATTTACCGAAGTAATTACATTTCTTATTTTTATTATTTTATTGTTAATATCATTATTAATTTATTATTATTATTATTATTATTATTATTATTATTATTACAGTTCTTGTTCATTATCCAGCTACAAAATTCTCTTGACATCTTTCCTTTAGAACCTCCATGCATAACTCTACCGATATATAATTTCTTTAGCAAATTTTGTAGATGGCGTTGCTTTTCGTCACCCTGTGTTTCACAACCTGGTATTAGTTCAAAATATGTTGGCTCATTATGTGATAGACACAAATACGAGTTCGTTTATTATTGTTACACAACTTTTTATTTTTATATCTCTTGTTGTAAATTCTCCCTAATGATTTTAACATGTAGGAGTCCAGAATGTTTCTTAGACGTTGTGTTTAGTGCTTGTTTTGTATATGTAAGCTATTTATTCGCCCGACGAAGAGCTTTTTTAGCAGCTCGAAACGTTGGGAAACAGTGTTCAATTTACGCCGTTATCAATTATAGGTTATATATATATATATATATATATATATATATATATATATATATATATATATATATATATATATATATATATATATATAGAGAGAGAGAGAGAGAGAGAGAGAGAGAGAGAGAGAGAGAGAGAGAGAGAGAATTACAAATATACACCAATCAGAGATAAAAGTGTTATCCCTGGATTCTACGAATAAATAATATTCTCATACAGGTTAGATATATTTAATTGGTATTCTATGGAGATTTGAACCCGGATCGGCGGGTAACGGCACCCATCGCATTGCCTATAAGTATCAACCCTTATACCATCTCGACCATGCACACATCACCAAAACATGATGTTACAAAGTCGGTGAAAGGAAGGATGTTTGGAATTTAAATAGTGTAAATTACAGTATTTACATCAAAGACACGTCTGCTGGTGCTGCTGCCAATGATTACGACGTCGGTAATTAATTATGAAAAGGATTATTGTGTGGTGAACGATTCCTTTGTTAGCCATTTATTTTGGCCTGCCGAACATATGCGTTGACGTTTTTACACCCATTCGACATCGCCTACTTCATTTATAATTACATGTGCTAACAGTTAAGCCAACTTTCTATTGTTGAAACCTTCAAGAACCATCTTTTAGAGTGTTCGCTTGTAAAATTACCCTGCGAAATATTATCTCGTAATGCATTCGCCTCTGTAGTCGGGCGGTGAGTGCTCAATATACTGTTTCAAAATGAACCTTAATATTCTATGTGCAACTCCTTTGTCACGCCAGATGTTTCTATTACAAAATTCTTAATAATAAACGTAAGCCTTCACTTCATCAGAGAGAGAGAGAGAGAGAGAGAGAGAGAGAGAGAGAGAGAGAGAGCGAAGATATATGAATCAGATAAAACTAGTACTATTCTTGTAACTGTTACCTTATGTCCGGTCGGGAAATTCATTGTAATCTCTCTTGTCATATTCATACCGCCGAGTCTAGTACAACACTAAACGTAGAAGGGCAAGACGAGAATACTACTGAAAGAATCGAGTTGATTATCTGAGTTTCTAATTGCAACTTCTAAGACAAAGGAACGATTATACATTAGACCTTTTTCAGTATAATTATGACTTTCGTCAATTTTATTTATAGTTAACATTCACATGATAACTAAAGGAACAAAACAAAAAACGAAAACAAAAATAAAATGAAAAAAATGGTATATGCATATCTTGGTTTTCTTCATGTTTAGTAAACTGCTATTGAATTAGACAATACCTTTAAAATGTATACATGTACCTTCAGCTAGAAGGGAAAAATTAAAGTCCTTTGCATCAATCAGAAGGAGAGAGGGGGGGAGGGGGATAAGTAGGACGAGTGTCAATACATATTTAAGTTAATATACTACTTGTAATTGTGTCGGACTTTAAAGAATTGGTCGTATTAATGAGGTCAGGAAATGATCATGCTTATTTATTGTCACGATCGAGTGATAGACAATTTCAAAATTAATTTCATTTTAGATTTGTCTTTGGCATTACATGCTTATCAAGCATTTATTGGGAACAAACATTGGGCATGGAAGGTATTGTAAGCAAACTAGAAATACAATACAGGCTAAATTAGGTTTGTTTAGGGCGACTTCCTTACATCAAAATACAGTTTTAAATAAAACAGGACAAGCAAAAACAACTACAATTTCATATGACATTCTATACTGATTCAGAAACAGATTTTATCAACAGGAAATATGTATGTGTTATACCTAAAACGTTCTCATATAATTACATGTTAAAGAACGATTATCTTGTTGTTTACGATGTTGTCTTTATTTTTTTTTTCTTCACAGAAGACAGAGCCATGGATTCCCTGATTGTGATAATAAAGATGACGCGCCTCAATCTCTATTTACATATTGTCCATATAAAATAAGGAAAGAATGAAGGAAGGGACAAAATTAATAAATACAAGTGCTCGCATCTTTCAATTGGCTTCATGTATGTTAATTAATTCAGGAGAAATCATACAAAATCATCTTCGACAGAAGCCTCTTTATATCGTTTCAAGAAGAGAGAAAGGGAGTATCGCATAAACCTAGAAACAGTAGATTATTAAACAGTTGAGTGTTGGGTGTGTAACTGGGAGCATTAGACAGGTCGGGAAATAAGCCTATCCATCCGTTTGAACTGTCAAGTTAAATGAAAATAGCTAGGCAAGAAGTGAATACCTGATCAAGATAGCAATGTACTTGTCAGGATGACCTCCCTAATATAGCTAAACCATCCGCAACTTCGAGGTCAATCCTACGGATCATACCTCGAATGCATGCTCTGTGCCATTAGCTGCTGTTCGGACCAAGTCGGTTAGTTATGAAACAAGGATTGATTCACTAGTAGCCGACCTAAATTGGCAAGGCAATATCACAAGCAACGGAAGTGTGATGTGGTGGTCAGCGAAAAAAGATTGACAGAGAAGTTTTTTTTCTCATTCCCAACTTCTCGGTCAATACTACCATCAATCCAATCGTAGAAATATCCAAGGTGGTCCAAATACATTTTGGTTTCTTTTTTGCAAAGAAATTTCCCCGAAAAATGTATGAATTTGTCTCTAAATTACTGCGCCGACATACCTCCGAGGCATAATTTTGTGTCGCAGAAACAACCGAGGTGGTCTCAGTGTAGCTAAACGTGATAGTATTGAGTCATACGAATATAATAGAAGCGCAAATACATTAACCTCATTACATAATGTCATATCACATTTAGTAGTGAAGAAATCTCAAAGACATGAAATATGTTTGATTTACAACAATGTCTACTGAGAAAATAATGCTTAACAAATTCTAAACGCTTTTGCTTCGGTAAGAGTGCATCTACGCCAATATAACACTTCACAAAATTTCCACAAAGTAAGTTATACGAATTATTTGTCAGTGTTGCGACCTACAATAATTGAAATATTTGAAAACATGTTTTAATTTCATGCATCCATTGCACATTCGGGTTCCAAATTTGAACCTAGTACGTCCTCAAAATTGAGCTAGTTCATACAAG
The DNA here is from genome assembly GCA_029931535.1 of Margaritifera margaritifera. Lineage (NCBI taxonomy): Eukaryota > Metazoa > Mollusca > Bivalvia > Unionida > Margaritiferidae > Margaritifera > Margaritifera margaritifera. The sequence continues at coordinate 1,615,063 of JAQPZY010001362.1, read as the reverse complement.
CGAATCTAGGTTATTGCTTATGCTTATCCTTTTTGTAATTATCAAGATAAACACTTTCATTATGCAAAAGAAACAAACCTGAATCCTGATCTTCACCGTTTCTTCTTCCAAGAGTATGTTACGCACCTCTCATAACAGGTGTATGATTTGGTTGGTTATCGTTATCTAGAGGATGATCGACCTCGGTGTTATTGCCCGGATCGAGTAAATAGTGAAATAAAATATGAAATTTTATAAATGGAATAAATAGAGATCTGAGCAGATATATAGAACAGAATAACACGAGCCCCTGTACATGAAATATAACAATTTAATCAATTACATAAAACAAATTGAAATAATACATAACATTAGAAAGATACACTTCATTTTGAAATCATTTACCGAATTTCAGCACAAATATAATTATGTAATTAGGCGATCTGTGTTAAACGATAGACTTAGTTCATCATGGAATCGAGTGAACAATCGAATCAAGTGACGAGCATGCCTGAATAACCTTGTTATTGCTGGTCACTCCAAATTCAACGTTGCTTTCAGGTCAAGGTTGATGTTCTCCCCTATCTCTCGCTCTCTCTCTCTCTCTCTCTCTCTCTCTCTCTCTCTCTCTCTCTCTCTCTCTCTCTCTCTCTCTCTCTCTCTCTCTCTTATCCAGCCTCTTTTGGTCCTCAAACTTTGTGTGGCATGCCTCTTCTCTCTACTCTCTAAGTTGATACTAATACGTGCATCGATGGTTGACTTTGTAGGTAGGTAGGTAGGTAGGTGGATATGTGGATAGATAGTTGGGTAGGTAGGTAGAGCTATTTTCCCCTTGTGCTTTAAAGACTCGCTCGCTTCTACCTTCAGAATCGTGTCCCTCAACTTCCAGACACCTGTCCCTTGAACAATTTTTTAAACGAGAGAATTTCGTCTTATTCTGCTCGGAGTCAAGATTTTTCCAGCCTTTGCCAGGAACTTGGACTGATTAAATTTTGCGATGTGGAATATTTAAAACATGAAATTTTGTCTGGGAAGTACACGACTTATTTAGCGTAGCCAATCAGATTAAACGTATCTACAGCCTTTTATAAATACGCGCCAATCGTGGTTAGAGTAACCCTCTTGATTTCGCGCGCTATTTAAATAACAGATTCTGGAAAATTTCAAAAGATAAAACAACTTCAACTGGCTTTACAAATAGTCTCTGCATCCTCTCAACTTTGACATTTTCGATACCTAGACACAAATTAACCTTATGTCCGACCGTTATACAATGAATGCTTAATTAAGAATCAATCTCGCCCCAAACAGGGACATTAAAACCACCGCAGTCTAGCGATTTAATACGGTATCTTTCCTCATAAATCTAATTAATTGTTATCTGCCAAACTAATGTGCTCTACCGAAATACATCGACAGAAATTTGCACCCTTACAGAGTAATCCCCTCTTCCTTAAGAAATTGGTTACAGGAAAAGTTGATAAGCTTCCGAAATGATCTTGTTTAACTAAAGCAGGGAAGTTAATCACCTTTCTAAATAAATGTAGATTCGGCATAAATGCGATAAGACGGACTTGCCCTACCTTTTGGTGTGTGAGCCGATTAAAACTTTTTTCTAAATAAAAGAGTACCTCTCTTAAAGAGGCGTTATTCCTAATATTTGTGTTCACACATTGCATTAACTATAACGGGAAACTTCGCTAAAACAATAATTATGGTGAATGTTCACTGAAAGTCGTTACATTAATAATATTTGTGTGTAGCTTAGGCCTCTTCTACGCATTTAGGTCTGCTTTTGTTAACTCTCTGTACATATAAATTAATTTGTTTAGATACAACTTGAATGACAGTTTTAAAATAATTACGCTAAATCAATATTATTCTGCACTCATAAGCTGCGGTGTATAACCAGCCTCCTGTTTTATGTAAATAGCAAAAGAAATGTGATGATTTTGACGATTAATATATGGAGTATCTTTTCTATTCTTTTTTCATTCCTTATCCATCGTTCAGTTCTTTATTTATTATGTCTTCTTTTCTGAGGAGAAATACGTTAGGCATTTTCTTCTTAGATACCTCATTCTGATTAAAATATAGAGAAACATCATCGAAATAAGTTTCATTTTATTGTTGTGATCGAATCATCAATTCTAATATTTATTAATATTGCAGCTTAAAGAGACGTTTCACCCATCCGGTTAGTAACAGTTCCAGGTAAATAAAAAATAAGACGACTAATTTTTCAAATGTAACATTAGTTATGTTGTCAAACATTTTATTCCATATTAGTGAGTGTTGTATATGCATGCATATTTTATTGTTCGAGTTAAAGCATGTATTATTGCTGCAAACATTATATTAGTAGAAAATACTTTACCAATTTTTTTTTTTTTTTGGGGGGGGGGGGTTGTTGTCTTTTTTTGGCGATTTCCTGATCAATACAGAATTTTACACCACCAGGTTTATCTTCCCTCTTTTTCTATGTTAAATGAAGAAATTACTTAAGGAAAGCAACCCAGATAGTCATATTGAACTCTGGGAAATGCGTTCTCCTATTTCCTTACAGCTTGTGTCGGTACAAACAAACAATCGAGCACATTTCACAACATAGCAATGCTTTCTTCAATGTAATACTAAATTATGTTTATTTTAATGCGAGACAAAAACTATTTTCTACACACACACACACACACACGCACACACACAAACACACACACTATGATTAGAGTGAGGGACGAAGACTTTCCCTCTTTAATAGAAAGTTTAATATTTGTCTATGTTCTGACTCAGATTTAATAACATACAAGAATACTGTCTGGCTGTGTGTGAACTCTCGTTTACTCTGTCTCTGTACATTACATGAAACAAAGATATTTTTACAAAAGCACACGATAAATGTTGTTCTGACCTTGGCAATGTATAACGACATTATAAATTATTGTTGACAATACATTCAGTCCCTTTCTGTTTGTAAAATCAAATTGTTAAGGAAACAGTTTACTGTACGACCATTGTTCTTTCTTTCTGTGGCTTTGTCGAGGAATGTAGATAAGATACACTCTTTTTCTTTTCTTCATTTCATATTCGTTTGGATGTTAACTATGAAATTAGATTAATTTAACTGTATTATTAAAGTTCGGTACAATTCAGGCATAGTAATGGCTCTAACTTAGAGAATATAATGAAAACACCGAAATAATCGCTTTCTGTAATATATTACTAATAATGTTGCGTCAACTACTTGAAATATTATGCTAGACTTTTCATACATGTTTGTTTTTAAAATGTTAATATAAATCTGTGGTTTTCAATAATAATAATAATAATAATAATAGCTATTGTTATTGTTATTATTATTATTATTATTGAAAATGTCATTGTAATTAATATAGAGTAGTTGAGTAACATTTGTTCAGAACATCTTAGTAATCATATAAAATTATTCCATACACCTTTAATTTACTTTTCCAGAAGTACATAATTTCATTAACCTTTTATTGCTTTTGCTTTAGTTAATTTTTTTCCCGACGTTACAAAGCAATCACTTCATTGACGTATTTGGACTAGTCAAGGAAGAGCAAATCGTGAAAGACGCCTTTGCATTCTTCCAAGAGTATTTTCCTCATTTCTTGCTAGCATATTCTGCATTGAATGATAAAAACAAATAAGCGGGCTTATTTCTAGACATACATCTACTAATATGAAAGGAATATCATTGCTTTGTAATAATGTTTATTGAAAAATATCATTTAAAAGGACAATTTTTTTTTTCTTGGTAAGCGACGTAGATAAGTTTGCTTTTCTTACGCCTAAGTTAATAATGCATTCATTTGCTATCAGTGTCACTCACAAAAACGCATCAATATCCAACCACACCTTTGGAATATAGAAATGTAACCGAAATAGGTTAAAGTTGTAACAACGATTTTATGTCTTACGTTCTGTGCCAAATTGTTACTGAATCTAAACTGGTGTTTTATTTGGACTAGTCAAGGAAAGCAAAATTATGGTATAGAATCAATTCGCTTGTAAGCTACCGTCCATATGATGATTGCGCTGCGACAGATAGATGCGCAAAATACAATAAAGAATACATGTTCAAATTTATAAGTTTCCCCAAATATATTTCCGTTTAAAAATCTCCCTGATAACATTTCAACCTTTTTAATATATATATATATATATATATATATATATATATATATATATATATATATAGACAGAGAGAGAGAGAGCATCATCGTCAAACGCTGACGTCATATGAGGATATTCTATATCAGTTTTTATGCTTTTATTCAAAATATTCTATCCTAAGTTTTATTTAAGATTTGTCAGGAAATAAACTGCGATCTATTAAAGAAAGAAAATTTGTTTATAATACAAAGTTCTTTTATAAGTTCTTTCATAATTCTTTAAATACGAAGTTTCTGTTCGAAGGAACATTTTCGATCAATGGATCAAAACAAATACATTGTTGGACGAAAGAATTGTTATTTTTCTGTCAGGTTGAAGTAATTGATATAATGTATTATTTTATATTTTCATGTTTCTTCTCTATTAATTGTTGAGTTTTGTGTTTTTGTCTTTTGTGAAGATTACAAAAGAAATAGGCTAAGTAAAATTAGAACCTCTACTTTTATATAATTATTACTGCTGTTGCTGTTATTACTAGTAATACAGCAACAACAACAACTACTACTAGTACTACTGGTGTTACTACTACTACTACTACTATTACTACTACTTATACTACTATTTGTAGTAGTAGTATCATTATCATCAATTCATAACACTGTACTGTTAAGGGACTGGATTGTTTGTTGATTTTGTTCAAATGTAACCCACCCATCAGAAAATTATTTTCAATGTAAAACAAATATCTGAAGGAAAGCAACTTCAAAATAAATTGTTAGGTTGCATAAAACAATGTATTGCCTTAAGATTATAATAAACAGATGTGTGTAAGTTAATATTTTGTTTAATAATTGGTGAAGACTGTACAAAAAAACCCACTCCATACATGTACTTTCTGAGGTTCTATATGTTTCATATTCTCTGCCATTGATTTTGTTTCTTCTGTTTAAGTAAAGAATTTATTGAAAGATATGTTCTTTGTAGGTGTTTTCGAGTCATAATAGCTTAGATCTCTTGCAGTAATGCTCTCTTGCAGTGATGCAAAACATTCACTTGAAAAGGAAGCTATTTAAGATTTTATATTAATGTGATTTTAAAATGTGTTGTATTATATAATACTTTCATTTTTTGCAGTGCTAAATATTTTTATTTAATTGCACATAGAATCCGCCATGACCTACGGTTAGTGAACAAACAAGAGAAAAAGAAAGAGCATCGGTTGCATATGAATCACTTATGGATACAAACCACCTGAGACGCTATGTTGTAATTTTTTTCCTTGTCCCTATATCTGCATCTGTAGCAAAGAATGAAGCTTTGGAAATTTATATTGGGAAGAAAGAAATATTTGTTCTATTTGTGATTTAAATGGATCTTATAAACCGGATCTGTAAATGTTTCACAGACGAAAATTATGACCAGAACACCATATGCCACATATGACAATAGTCAGGTAATCAAAATGTGCGACGTGACTTTTAAAAATATATCAATCGGTCACTAAAGAAGACCTGAAGTTTTTCTACCATTTTTTTCGAAATCCTCCTGAAAGTGTTTTAGACACAACAAAGTGCAAGTGTCGTTACACATACCAGTTGACATCTGATCGATGGAGTTTGAACGCTGTTATCCTTCATTTTTTAACAGTTGGGCGGGACACTTTCTTTTAATCATAAAAAATCGCGTGTCCCTTCGAAACTACCGCCACTCCAATCAGTATTGGCTCATGGTTAAAATGGAACCACTCCTAAATCTGTGAGGAAACTTAGAAATTTGGAATATATTATTCCACTGAACAACGACTCATTGAGAAGGTTCAACGTTTCTTCTGCTATATTGTGGCATAACATGTTTTAATTTCAATGAATTGGACGAATATCTCGCCGAAAAGAAAGTGCACTGTTACAAACAGAAAGATAAAACTCGGGTGGGAAGTATAAGTTATTGCACATACTGCAATCTGAGTCCAGACTGGAGTTGGTTATCAATCATAAACTGTGACGATCTAATTCACAAACAAAAATTGTATTATTTATCAATTACATTGAAACTCAGATTAATATATGCTATAACGCTCTCATTTGTTTCATTTTCTATTTGAAAAATTCTAAAACAATGTCCTTTGCTAATCTTCAGTTATTATTCGGACATTTAAAAGTGCATTTGTTCTCAATTCAGACACTAATATTTGCATCCGTTATTTGGAGCTATCATGGATCCAGTGCATGGAAATAGTGCTTTTTGCGATATGATCAAACATAATTTTATAATTGTATTTTTTATATTTTCGCTGTCTTGCCAAAGAATGAACACCGCAGATGACCTTTTGGCAGTTTGTCTTCAAAACGTGTTCTTTAGAACTCAATCAGCAACTGACGCAATTTAAAATATCTGGAGAATTAACGATTTAAAGCAACGTTAAATATTCAATATTGATTTCCCTGAGTTAGACGGGTCACTTAAAATCAAACACATTGTGTACACAACTTTAAAGATATTTTTTATTGTATTGACAAAATGAAATTTATTTTTCTATTCTATTTCTAGTAACTTGTAATGAAGTTAAGAAAACCAACATATTTCAGTCTAGGAAGCGCGATGAACTTGAATGTGCGGCGAGTGAGACCCCTTTTTTTCTTTACAATATCAATTGTAATCATATATGTTCTGACAACTTTTAGAGAGCTAAATGAATATAAGGACGTTATCATTAAAAGACCAAAGTATTTTCAAAATGTTGAGTATCTTGCCAGAAGAACTATTAGAAAGAATCTTAAAGTAATAAACTTCTGGACAGAGTCTGAACACGACAAATCGCAGTATCTTAATCGTGTGAATGGACATCTGCGAAAATGTCCTTTTAGGTGTTATTTTACTGATAACCCAAAGTTTTTGATGGATTGTGATGCGGTGTTCTTTCGTTTGGCTGATATATGGATCCCCACTTGGGAAATTGGTACAAAGAGAACGGTCCTATTTCCAAATGAGTCAGATCCAAATCAAGTGTGGATAATTCACAATTCTGAGCACCCGTTTTGCCTCTTTGGTGACGTGAACATATTTGGAACAATCTTCAATTGGACCATGTGGTACAGATCGGACGCGACGATCTTCGATCCTTACGGCACATATCTACACTTGGATGAAGTCGAAAAGGGCAAGATCCGTAAACAATATGAACAGAGAAACATCTATGCTGAAAAGACCAAGTTCATAGCTGGGGCCTTAAGTAACAGTATAGACCCTGCGAGACGGTACCTTCTAATTGATGAAATGTCAACATATCTGAATATAGAAATGTTTGGGAAATGTTCTGGCAACAGAATGTGTGAGACAGGTTGGGGAGATGGCAGTAAAGACTGTGACGAGGAAATGAAAAAGTACCGATTTTACATCGCTTTTGAGAGCAATCAGTGTAAGGATTACATAACTGAAAATTATTGGAAGGCTCTGGATCGGGAGCAGATTCCAGTTGTGAACTGGAAACGCATGGACATATTGAGCGGATATGTGCCTAACTCATACATCAATGTGTACGACTTTTCATCAGTAAAAGACGTTGCTGACTACATAAAACTGGTGAACAGAAATGAAACTCTGTATAATAGTTATTTTGAATGGCGGAAGAATTTCACTATAGATCTGACAGGGAGGAGGGCTTGGTGTGATTTATGTGAGAAGCTGCACTCGATAGACGAAAATTATGAGCCACAAACTGTGGATTTTAAGAAATACATCGACTCCGATGTTTGTTCAACCACAACGGTGAGCCCAGCTTTTTTAACACTTATGAATGTTTGAATGCTTAAAATTCATTAGCAAGTATGCATGGCATTAGTTTTTATTTTAGAATCAAGTTTCAAACTTTCGAAAAATTCTCAGCTGAAATCATTCTTTGTATGTCTTTTTTGTTTTGTTTTTAGTGGCAGTTTGTAACGTAGAAGTTCCATTAAAAAATGCAAATAATGCTTTTTATGTAACGTTCACATGAAATGAAATAGTGATGACACTACACTAAGGTTATATACTGTTTCATTCAAGCTGGTTAAGGTAACCGTGTTTCAAATTTTCAAGCAAAGTTAGATTTCTAATACAGAAAGATAGCTCAATCAAAATGTGATCGGTTGCTTCAGAAAAAGCCTCTCGCATTTCTGTTGTTAGTGTCAACATTTTGATTTTAAGAACTGATTTCGCACCTGAAACGTGATGATTGGTGACACAAAATTAACAAGGCATGAAATACGTTTAATGCAAAAGGAGGTTGATTCCACAACTGTATTATTTGTGACGAAACCTTGAGTTAGAATGTTGCTTTAGGTCAATTTAAATGAATAGTTGCAGGACCATTGAAATGAATCGCTGACTAGACCGACGTTGATGGCGTCGTCACTCTTTGACTGTCAGTCCTGCAGTGATCCGTTGTAGCTCGGATGGTTGCACAAAATGTGACTCGTAAAATAAATGAACGGAATTAGAGAAATAACTTTTCAGTGATTAAATAAGCACTGAATAAAATTAATTAAATAAGTTAATCAGGTAATACATTTTTCACTTACTAGTTTGCAAATCAGCCCTGACAGCAAGGATATGCATGATGTTCCTTCTTAATCGGACCGTTTCATGTCAGAAACATGTGTGTTTGTATGTATGTATGTATGTATATATATATATATATATATATATATATATATATATATATATATATATATCCTTAACTTCGAACTTTTCTTTTACTGAGACAATATGAACGAATAAAAATTACATAAAAGCTAAAATCCCAGCTATACAAATTTATAACGAATGCTTTCTTCTTTTTTCAGAAGGATATACTCCATGCTGAACTTAAAGCAAAAGCCAATTTTCTTGCGAGGAAAGCTGCAGGATGAAACCCTATACCTCCTGTGCCTGGGCCACGATGTTCAGTGACAAGAGTTTATAAATATAAATGTAATTCGAATGTCTTCTATTTGCCTCCTCAAAAATATATGTGTCTTATGTAACCGTATATAATGACTATTTAAGACTTATTACATGATATAAAATTTTATCCCGCTCTAATTGTCCATACTATTTTCGAGTGTAAATATATTTTTTTTTAAATTGTCAAATAAACGTAAGTTTAACAACTTGAAGACATTCTTTTTGAATCACTAAATGGCTATTAAGCTAAAAAGCAAGATAAACACAGGCAAAGATACAGAGGAAAACTTAAATATTTTGCTGACAGTTGGTCCCGTTCCACATGTTACAGTCGTAATTGCAATAAGTTTGTATTGTAAACAAAGTGAATCCTATTCATATAAGATCACAAATAAAAAAGCCCACCACTTTATATTACACGTTCGGTAGTCTTCGTTTTTTTATGAAATCTGAAGAGATATGGTTACTGACTGTGCTGGAAATGTAATTTTCGCTGCAAAAAGAAATGAGTTTTGGGGTGCCAATTTATAAATATCGGTACGATATAATAATCTGATTGACATAACAGATCATTCTAATTTACATGCAACGCGGACGAGATCGAAAGCTCACATAACAAAACAATTAAAGACTTATTCTAATCGTTTCAACACAGTAATTGTCAGATAGGCTGAAGGATCTCAACCATTAACTCTTCAGGTCGAGATGGCTGGGGATTCACATCCATATCTTAATCAATAAATAGTTTAAGTGTTTTATTATACTGGGAGATTTACATATGCACATTAGACTCTTGCTGGAAAGGGGTTCAAAACGCAAAGACTCTAAGCATATTAAAATAAAATGTAATATACTTTATTTGGAACAATCTGTAATTTGTCAACTTACACGCATTTCTCAGATACATAATTTGGTTGCATATATATTGGATTTTCATCCGCTACATGTCTAAAAACAGAAAACAAAGTTTTGTAATCAGTTTACCAATCATCAGCCAGTGCTGCTATACATGGTAACATATACAGGAACATACCAAGAATTATCGATCTGTTTCTACCCATGGGCAAAACTTATGACTGTGACTCCCGAAATAATCGTGTTTAAATATACAAAGCTTTTTACCCAGTTATTACCCTGTGAATAGTTACTAGTTTCCCATTATTTCTTATGAATTACTTATCATTGCTTAGGTCAATTCAAATGATCATTCAGTAGCTTAATATGATTTGCTCGCTTATTATTTTACATCGATATATATATACTCATGTATTCATACATACACATGCAACACATATATTTATTCTTTTTTAGTCCTTTTTGAATTTTTGACCTTGAAGAGATTGAAATTAAATCTTTTTTAAGAAGAGAATGTTTTATTTGTTTTATGCAATTATAATTCGTTTCACTTTTGTACATAAGGAGTTATAATATATATATCTATTAATGGAATTAGTTACGCAATAAAGCTACTGACAACATTATCTCACAAGAGCTAATTTACCAACGACAACAACACAAATAACAGATAATATAAACAACTTACACAAAGAAAGGAAAGTAATTTTAACCTTGATGAAGAGATGAATAAAAGATAGTGTGAAGCTAAATCTGTCAAATCAGTGCTAGAATTGCAAATTGAGAAATAAACATCTTCGAATCAAATTATAGTCTTTACAGAAGTAATAACTTTCAATGTATAGTTGCATGCAGAAACGTATGTGTGAATGAGCGTGAAAGTTCTCATTTCATGCTAACGGTTGGCGAAGTTAATCTGTATGTAAAAAGTGGTTATATTGTTATTCTGACAATTAGCTCAAAGTGTAACATGGACAATTGTGGATGTCGTTCAAAAAGACAAGAAGTCAATTTAGCTGGTCGCTTATTTATTTTAGTATTTACAATGCCCTCATGCTTTTAATAGGATATACTGATGACATCTTTCTGGAGTCAAAGGGATTAGTTTAGAATGAATTTGCAATTTATTCAACGAGTAAAAGAAGTCTTGGTATCTTTTTCAAATGTTACTTGAACAAATAATAAGGGATTGATTTCATGAAAGTCCTCTTTCTTTCTTTCTCTTTCTCTAACGGCTGATGACTTCAACTGTCATATTTTAACCCCCACAGTTACCTGCCGTTGCTTACATTTTCGGCTTACATTTTATTGTTCAAGCACTGTTCAGACTAGAATCATCAAACTAGATGACTATATGCATCTCTATTAGTCCCACATTCTGACAAGAAAAGAAGGACACTGTCAAATACATTTGACATTTTCCTGGCTTAATGTTAAGTTTATGTGAACACGCTATTTGCAAAAGTGGATCACTGAGACTCATATTTGACGTATAACTGATTTTCGGTAAAGTTTATGTATAAACGTAATGCTAGATTTCATTAAACTAGATGATTGAATACATCTCTATTTGTACCTCACCGGTACATAAAAAGAACATTATTGTGTCCAAATGTTCACATCGTGGTGGCATAGGTTAAGTTTTTACGTTTAAATCATATCTTTTTTGTTCTTTCTTTTTTTAAATATAATCAGGAAACATTGTGAAGGGGTGCATACTGATGAGCACTATTTACTCACCACAGATGTTGGACAATATGGCCCATACTTAACGCTTCACAAACTTGTCTTACATTTTGTGTTTGATGTTCATTTCTCTTGTATTCTTTATTCTAGAATATTGGGACTGGTTATGATATGCATCTCTGTTAGCACCACACGCTTACAACAAAGAGGCTCATCGTGACCAGTATTTCATTTTTACTAGCTTTGGTGAAGCATTTACCTCATGACCACATGTGCTTTTTGGCATTCCTTGTGCATTCTTTTCTTCTTAGAATAATGCAATTAGGTGGGGGTGGGAAATGTATCTTGATAATCCTTATTACAAAATCAGGTCTCAGTGACCCGTATTTATGCTTCAGTGACTTTGTTTAAATTGTGTTTAAAATTCATTTATATTGTGTTGTTTACGTTCGAATCAAACAACTTGAAAAATGCATGCATCTCTGTTAGTACTACACCCTTGCAGGCTAAGAAAGTCAAAGTAACCTACATGTTACGCTTCACCAGCATATGTTAAGTATTGTGTTTAGCTCATGACCACATATATCTTTCCATGAGAGAGAGAGAGAGAGAGAGAGAGAGAGAGAGAGAGAGAGAGAGAGATCATACCCTACACAGAAGGTCCTTTCTGACCAGTGCATTTGAAAGCATTACTGTTGGAATCAGGTGAGTGGACTGGATGCGTTTTATGTGACGCTTCAGCTGTAGTGCATAACCAATAACATTATTGATGCATAATCAATGATTCTAATACTGGCTGTCACTCAAAGGTTACTCAAAGTTTGTAACTTTCACCCAGTAAAATCTGGCTTCTAGTGGTGGACAAATACAATAGCTTCTGAAACCGAAGTTAATAACAATAATTTTAAAAAAGAAAAACAAAATTAATCTGGATTCTATTAGCGAATGATAACACGTCTACTTCGATATGATTTAATACAGTCTTCTTTCTAATTGTTGCATGTCTTTTATACCCTGTCATAGTATGTATATATGTATGTATGTATGTATGTATGTATGTATGTATGTATGTATGTATGTATGTATGTATGTATGTATGTATGTATGTATGTATGTATGTATGTATGTATGTATGTACGTACGTATGTATCTGGTTTAATGGTATGTCAGCACAATATTGGCTACAGTGTACTGATTAAAGGTTAAGTATTAAAATATTAAGATAAGAAATGCAAAAGAAAACATTCTTACAAAAGGGGCCAACATTTAGTTGTCAAGATTACTTCAATCTGAATTTATTTTCTGCATGGAACTTAATGTTTACAATTGCTGCTGGAGACTACTGAAAGCTTTATAGCGGCAAGATATGTAATTGTATATTACATTCTTGTTTTAAGTCTACCATTGAAAATGATGACATTAGGAAAGCTTTCTCTCCCTAGTAGGATGACTCTTTCCATAACTCACACTGTACGTTTAACCAGCTATCTTACAAAAGGTCGAAAAGTATTATGTCACATGTTTAATATTCATCACTTATTCGAATTAGAATAAGAGAGAGATTAGTATTATTTTGTTTTTATCGGGTTTTTTTTGTTGCATTCATTTCTTATTCTGATTAGAACAAGCATACATAGTTGCATTTGTATTAGCATTATACAAACATTGACATTACTAAAAGGATAAAATTAAAAAGCATGTCCTTTTCGTTCGAGCATGTGATATTCAATAAAATATGTTTCCCTCTCTCAGTTTCCTTATTTTTTTTTTAAAATAATGTATTATTTTTAAAAACATTTCTTAGTTACATTTAACCTTTTCCTGCAGACGTAGAATTAACGTAAATATAAATCAAAGTAATGAAATTACTTGAAGGGGTTTGCAATCCGCAATTGCGAGGACTTGGATGATTTCTTTCTCCCGACCCTAAAGTATTTATGTAATGTAAGTTTTAATGAAACTGTTTTATCAGAAAGGTTTCTGTCCTTAGTTTTACTTATCCTGTATAGCAGATAAATGCTCCTGTTTTGTATGTGCAAGACATTTAGAATTTTTGTAGAGTACCATGCTTCACGTTTTCGACAGTGTCTAACTGGCCCGTTAAGGCATTTCAGCTGTAGTTAAAACCACTCAGACATGAGTGATGTATTCTGAACTACATGATATTGTCATGATTAATCCATTATATTTTTGATCATTAATTGACACTTTAATGTTGTTAAGCTAAATATGATAGCTGTGTATAACATACTTTTCCTCCATCATATAGCAAATATGAAATTAGGTTTCTTTGCTAGGTCTAAGGCAGGAAAGTAAGTAAATGGCTACTTTATAAGCGTACAATATATTTTCATGTAAATTGTAAATGCTATATACTATTTGCTACATCAGCACAGTTCAGTAGATAAACACTCGTCGTTAATCTAGATGACATTGGTGATTCTTTACCAGCGTGACCAGCAGAAAATTAAATGTGCAACACATTCTCACAATCCTAACAAGCGAGTTCTGGAATTATTACTCATAATGCATAATGTTAATTACACTGCCAAAAAGCAGCTTCTTAAGCTAAAAGAAAGGTCAGACAAGAATACAAATATATAATTAGGAATATTTTTCTCCAAAGTATAGCTAGATTTAGAAGTTTACCTGCTTATAATCAAAAAGACGAACAAAAAAGAACGGAGCGGCAGGAAATTCACACTCCAAATTATCTCATAAGAAGAAGAAAACCAAATTTTTGGGTTGTTATTTTTAGTAAATTTTGCATTGTGACACTTTTATGTTCCTTTAAATATTTTTTTTTTATTTATTATTTAGTAATTTGTCTTATTTTGTTAAATTTGTTAAAAACATTAAATTTATTTTTAAAAATCTTTTTTGAAATTGTTTTTTTAAACTGTATATTTTTTCATTAAATTTTGTATTCTTAATTATATTTGTTTCAATTTTATGCTTATTTATTTTTGTTTGTAATAATTTCTTTAAATTTTGTTTGTATTTTCTACAATTTGATTAATTTTCAAAAAAAATTGTTTCTTGATAAAACTTTTATTGAATAAAAAAATTGTTTTTGTAATTTTGAAGTAATTTTTTAATTTAAATTTTTTTCAATTCTTTTTCAAATTTTTAATTTTGTAAAAAATAAATTTGTTATTTGATAATTTTCTTGTTTTCATTCCACTACCTCAAAATATGAATCTACAAGGTTCTCTCTAAAAATATTCAATTATAATCGGATATTTTGTTTCTACACCAAAAATATTGGAAAATCAAGCAATTTAACCCTCTGAGAGACAGACAGATAGACAGTGAGGGGGGAGGAGAAAGTGAGAGATATTTGTAAAAAAATACTAAACAGTGTTGTCATTGTTACACTATAAACATCAATATATAAATGTATCTATCTATTTAGTGATCAAGCCGCATAAATTTCAATATTATAGTGCCATTTTAACCAGCACTGTAATCATACTAATTGTAATTGATTTCATCTTTTGCATGCATATATAATATTTAGCTACAAGAATAATGCAGTTAAATAGTTCCAGTTCATCTGACAAGTCTTTTCCAATCAATACCGCGTTTATATCTAACTCAGTTCTTGCATTTAACAATGTTATTAGCTATTGCCAAAAGCTTTTTATTATCTCACACTGCTAAAACAAATGGTTTCCTATGTATTCTTACAAAGAGATCAATTTTCATTTTCAAATACGCCAATTAATTTAAGATATAAATTAGTGGTCGAAATTATATGGGTGATACAGAAGTTGAGCCAAAGTAGTTTAGTGTTCTTAGTCATTTTGTATGGTCTTGAGTAAATTGACTTACATTCATCATCTGTAAATATTATTCCTGCAATTGTTCCTATTTTATATTATTAGTAGTCTTTTTAATTGATTTTATTTAAATTGTTTAGATTTCTCTACAGTCCTTTTCAGCTTAAAGTTTACGACTATTAGCTACTAAGGGATAAAAGGCCTCAGTGGTGAAGGATGCATTGATAGAGTAAACCAATTACATTTTCTATTAGAGTTGAGACTATCTTAAAAGGTAAGATAAATTGTATCAATATTATATTTTTTTTTAAAGTCTCAAAGTCTATCAACTGACCATTCGTATCAATGACATCATAAAATATATCACGTGTTGTTTTCTCCACTTGATATATAACCTGGCCTATTATGTACTTTTATCTTCCTATTCAACCATATATTGTATATTGTTGGTCAATATATCTACACACTCTAATGGTGGACTGACAGCAAATAAATTCGTCCACGCTTTTGACACATCTATCCAGAAGGTGTTTTTAACTTTAGAAATTAGGATTTGTATAAATTCATTCCCTAACTCTATCAAACAAGTTCTTATTGATAGAATGTTTTCCAGTAATGTTCCAAGTTTGCATCTTGTCTGAAAAGCCATCGAATTCATGTGATTGTTAAAGTTATGATGAACATGAATATGAATCATTTTTAATCCACCCCTTGAAATATATTGGACAAGGGTTTCCCTTTTAACTTTATCTATCTTAGAATTCCAAAATAAATTCATAATACAGATGGGTAAATTGTTGTATTATGTGATCTGATGGATTTGGGAGTGAAATAAAAAAATGATTTATGAACGGAATCACCAAAGTTTTCAATATTGTTATATTTCCAGTAACTGTAGGGCTTCTTCTGAACCATACACTTAGAATATTATTTTATTTTTTGCAATTCACTCTTGTAGTTAGACCTAGCCATATCCTCTAAGTTAACAGAGAATTTAATTCCCAATAATGTAAATTCCGTTACCCATTGCAATTTAAGCCTGTGATGAAATGTTTCAGCATTGAATTTTCTATTGTCTATCCATTCAGTACTGGTTTGTAACTTTTTTAATATAGTTCTTTATTTTTTTTACAATGTTTTAACTTTGTAAGGATTTCCTTTCCGCTACATTCCGTTCAGTTTTGGAATATTACGACGACTTTTAGTCTAGGTCATATCTTTTAAAAATAATATTCTGGATATTTTAGTCTCCTTTTGATTCCATTTCGATTTCGGAGTAGAAGTACCATTTTTTGTCTCAGCTAATTGTCTGCTATCTTGGATTTTAAAAATCACGTGGTGCTGTTAATGTTAATGCACTTGAAAATATAGTTGCCCTATATCATAAGGCCACTATATCTTCAGCTGGATTGTCGTTAAGTGTGTTAGATAACCATACCCACAATGTTAAATTCCCATAGACACACATACCGACCCACATGTTAAATTTCCATAGATATCCATTGTATGTTAGAATCCCCACCCCACCTCGCTGAATTCCCTATGTGCGCAGAGCGTCCCCGATGTTAATCCTATTGACGTTTTTAATATTCAATTCCGCATGTGCCCATACTGTCCCCCCAATGTTAATAATTTGTACGTTTTTAACATTATATTCCCTTTGTGCCTATATATTTGTCCCCATTGATTACTTTTGTTTTTCATCAGTAAAAACTATATTTTTTCTTTAAAAGAATAGGATGTTCAACATCTATTTGTTTAACAATGTTCACCTGATTACACATCTTTCAATTTTGGGAGGTTGGTTGGTGGGTGTATGCAGAATTGGCAAATATGATAGACTATAGCTCCGTTTAAAGTTTCTGAATTAATGTTGTATAACATTTAATTTTGAACATTAATTTATAGCAACTGCCAGATTATAATACATTTACCTACTCTCACGCTGTCTGATAAGTCTTAGATTTGAAAGACAATGAACCATAAACGTGTGACATTGCTGTCCTCTAAACTAAATTTGAACCCCTGTTCTGAATTTATTCAACCTAAAGTAACCTAGTGTCTTGACACGTTCAAAGAAAACGTGCAGACAATAAACAGGACGAATGCTCTTAGTTGCGATCATAACTCTGAAACACTCTAAGATCGCCATTAATGAAATTTTTAATCAAGCAAATGTATCTGAATACATATTTAGTGGTACTACGAAGATTTCATCTAACTTCGAAAGGAAATTCGCTGCTTTCAAAAATATAAATTGTTGTACGTTGTTATTCTTTAAAATTCGATGGCAATTTATCTTAAACAAAATAAAACTTTTTTACCACTTCAAGCAGAATTGCAAGTGTTTACAGCTACTTGCTGAAAAAAAGGTTTAATGCCTTTATCCCGTGTAAAGTAACCAGTCTTGTTTTCATTTATAGTCAACAGAGATGTATTGTTTAAAGTGAAATATCTTTTAGAGGGGGGAGTGTAAACAAGAAGGCGAGAAGTGTGTGGGACGGAAACCCGAGTGGGTGAAGATAAGGAAAGCTCCTGCATTTTAAGCGTTTCCAGGGCATAATTTTAACCATCTAACTAATTTAAAGAAACCTTTCGGTTCTTTAGATCTCATTGTTTGATTGTTTGTTTTGGCGGGAGGGGGCGCCAGCTCCTGCCCGCCCCTCCCATCCCCCGTTTCCCTGCTTCCGCTCCCCGGCCCCCGTTTCCCTGCTTCCGCCCCCGCCCCATCTCGATCCGTTCCTGATTTCGAGATTTTCTTAATAACTAAGAGTGACTTAAAAACTTTTTTGTAGGGAAAAAGATCTATATAATGTGTAGTTCTGCATGACCTAAAATTGTGTTCGTCATTACCATTGTCGAGCGTGCGTCTTGAAGCAGAAACTCTATTCTGACATAATCATCAACAAGGCTACAGTTGCTTAGTTTATTGTTGTTTACACGCACATCAGGATACGGAAGCCTATTCGGTACTGACGAAATTGCTTAGAAACGAACCAGCGGCCTGGTCTGGATAGGATTTGAATCCATAACTTACCGATTGTGACTTCGGCACCCTGGACACTGGGTTACTGCCATTCCCAACAAGAACCAGGGTTTATTTTACACATTTTATCATCATACAAGGTAATGTTTTCTTCAATTTAGATTTATCATCTTACAAGGAACAAAGATCCTTGGCAACATTAGCACTTTTCTTTTGAAGTACACTCACTATTGTAATCTTATGTGTTACTGTTTCTCCACAAGACTTCAATAAAGACCGCAATTGTTCATAAAGCAAAACAAGTGTGTCGTATTTATTATACATACAACAGGGGGAGGAGGAGAGAGAGAGAGAGAGAGAGAGAGAGAGAGAATATATCTTTGTTCGCTGTAATGCTATGTGTGCAACTCAAGATAAGCAAAGACTTTAGGCTTGTTAAAAAAACCGACTAATTATTTAAACGGCTGAACCAATTCAAATCTTCTTAGCACTCATACACAAGGTTTTTCGAAACTGTTATTTTCTATCAAGTTGTGCATTACAACAAAAAGATGAATAGTCTGAAATCTAGTCAGCGACAATGGTAATATGGGATACTATGGCCCTTTTCGGGAATAAACATTGCGCCGTAGGTTTACACTATGGGACGCTATAGCCCTCTACGGGAGTTTAACATTTGGTCTATAAAACTGACATCTATGCTGTCGTCGAGAGCACATTGTATATATTGTTGCTTTGTTAGAAGTTGTTGACCTCAGTTGAGGCTGCATTGTATGTTGTTAGAAGTTGTTGACGTAGTTAGTAGTAATATGTGGCTATTAGGGTTTAAACGGGTATTGAACATTACGTGTACAGTTTGAAAAATGTGTATGGGTTTGTACAGACGGATATGTCTACTATCCAACACTTATTGATCTACTATCCAACAATCCACATTTACTATCCAATACACCGTGTGTAGTGATGAAAACTTAGATATCTACTAACCAACACCCCACATATACCATCCAACACCTAGTTATCTCCTATCGAATACCGCACATATGCTGTCCAAAACGCCGTGTGACCAAAAGCCCACACCTGCTATCTAACGAAAGGGGTAGGATGTAAAAGAAGGGTGATGAAATCACACAAACATACTATCACACACAAGTAAGGGCAGGAGTGTTTATACTTATATACACAACAACATACTATAACAAAACGCCAGCGCAAAATGTAGTAGTATTTATATACACACTATTATCACAAAAAAGGGTTTTCAGCTTAGTTGGTTGCGAACAGATATAGACATACACAAATATACAAACATAAAACGCATGGAGTGGCAATGATTTTGAGTAGTATCTCTCTTTTCGCAGCGATTTTGGGTTACCATGAAAATGGCCGTTTTGATTCTTTATACACCTAGTGTCTGCACCTCCCAGGTCTAGCTCCAAGGGCAACACATCTTCTACTCCATCTATCTCCACCCCAGGGATTGATGGAGACAAATAAGGAAGAGTGAGAAACAAAAATTGCCTCACTTTCCCAATTCTTTACTTGAGGGATTATGGGTGGATCTCTATAGTGTTGCTGTTGTGGTGATGGTTGTAGTTGTTATTGCTGCTATTGCTGTTGCAGCTCCATATCCCAGTCTTCAGTCTGGTAGGCCGAGTCTTCATTACAGGTCTGACGACGCAGCAGGGATGCGTCTGTGACACTATAACATGATAGGCATTTGTTGTCACCTCTGTTATCTGAACAAATCGTCTTCCCTGGCGTTCCTTCTATATATCCTCCCATCCTTTCTTGTCCTCTGCAACTTCATCCTGCAACATCGAGAGGACAATTTGTTTAGACAATTTAAAATAGTTGATGACCTTCTTGAACAATCTTCTGTCTGAATGTAGATCTTTCAATTGATTCAGGAGGCGCAGAGCATATTCTAGGTGACCAAAGGTCTGACTTAGAATTCCGGTGTCATTTCCCCTCATTTTTTCTTTGTGGACAAGTCGACGATGAATGGCAAGAATGATGAATGCACCGCTTTATATGCGAGAAGCACGGATGTGAAGGAAACATCCCTTAAATTAGCTTACGCGGAAGTGACGGAAAACATCCTTTTAGGAAAAATGTCAAAGATCGACAGAGAGAATAAAAGAGCGCGTCAACAGAAAAAAAACAAGTTAAGACCATTTTTTTCTAAATCAACATTTTTGTTTTTAATAAGCCCCGCTAACTGAAATTGGAGGATTAGGGTTAGTCCCTTCCTCTTCATTTGCAAATAAGCAAACATTAAAAAAGAACGTATTACATGGTTGACAACGTTGTGGAGTCAGACTTAATTTCCATTGATCTAGTATAGTGTCATTTTGCCATCGACTCACACTACTTTTCTGAGCTAAAGTAAATAGATAGCCATAATGTTCACAAAACCATTTTTATATTTTATCATCGTTTCTATAGAAATCACTTTCAAAACAAGTCACTAAATGTTCTAATGGGAACCCAAGACTGCTTTGATAAAGAAATAATACATAATTTGTTCACACACAATGTAATCTGATCCTTGTAATCTCAATCTTTATATTAATATTCACACTGTCAAAATACGATTTACTGACAGGAAAATAATGAGGATGTACAAATTCTCATTCATCGTACGCAGCAATGGCATAATCCACTTTGAAAGGAATGACTCTCAGCAACGGAGCAACTGTGTTTCCCACGACGTTGTACTCGACGACATTAGAGTACACAAATATCAAATTTGGTCCTTCGTTCAGTTCGATAGAAATCGGAAATACTTGTAGAATCGATCGTTGTTGTGAATGTCTTTCATAGGAACGATAGAGGTGTTTCCATCCAAAACAGCAAGCAAACAGGAAGAAAAAGTAATAGACGACGTTTTGCCGTCTAAAAAATCCATTTTAAGATGATGAAAAATGGCATGGTATTCTATCAGTACACTTAGGCGAGCTTTCTCCAGTGCTTTGAGAAACTGATCGTTGAAAATATCTGAAATCGTATTGATGAGATGTCGAGCATTAAATAATATCCTATAGGAAATCTCATGTCATAGATATTAAATTGACGATTGGTTGCCGATGCTTTTTTGATTCGTAAATGTGAGAATCGTTTTTATCCTACTGTTCATGGACTTGCTTGTTGAAGATATCTACGATGAAAGCGTTTTCCCACTAAGTGATATCGGTTACTTGAGTAGGATGAATGATTTCTACCAAAGTTACTTCACAATGAGCTTTGTGATCCAATTGTATGGCTTGAGGTAATTTGGCCGTGAAACAACATAATGTGTTGTTGGGGAAAACATCAATAGAACTTTCACTGGGAAATGTTAAATAAAATTGGTTATTCATAGTTCGATCGTTCTGGTCTCAGAGGAGTCACTCGTTGCCAAAGGATGAATTTCCAAGGAGGGTTCTAGAGGAGGACTGCTGTTGTGACTGGAAGAATGGTGACTGCGTTCGATTGATTGGGAAGAAGATAACCAATGCAACTGCTGAGTAAAATAGTTCACAATTGTTTCTCTCCACAATACACCACAAGATTCGGCAAAAAAAGACGATTTGATTTTTAAAGGCTTGTTCTCCACACCAAACCCACAGTGGTTATTTTTGTAGTTCTTGGAGAGATAAACTCTGAGAAGGAAATGCAGCTCGGTTTAAAAGTGTGGTGGTAACTTCTACTCCATTTAATAGTCGATGACTTGCTTGGCAATCGAAGAATCAAAACTGGGTGGATATCCTTTCCAACGAATTTGCACTTCCTGAAGTCGCGCTTTTCAATATTTACGTGTTCTTCGATCGGGAATGCTTTCGATATCGTACACGTTGTCTTCTGTCTTGTTCACTCGTTGTAACTTAGGCAAGTAAAAAGTTTCTTATAACACTTCTCCGTTCATATCTTTCGATTTATAGCCACTAGGACCACGTCCACGCACTTGTCCTGTGACAAGAAACAATTCTATGGTTAAGTCGAGTAAATAACCTTTGTCAAAAGTGCATTTTTTCCCAATGCGAACCCAATATCTGGTATTTAACGCTACTTTCTTTTGTCTGGTTTTTGACATTCTAAACAAGCAACCAAACCCAGTCATTCGTTTTCAGGTGAAATTGTTGTATGGAGCGCACCCAATGCTGCGATGGTACGATTGATTGTAAGCTTTGACCAGACGTGATAACATGTCGACGTCATTGAGAGTGTGTTGACGTGTAAAATATTTTTCACATACGTTCTTTCAAAGTTTCACGACAATAGCTTTCGTTTCAGGATTTTCAGTGGTGATAAAATGAATGTGCCTTTTTTCAATTCTTTTTGAAAAGCTTAGTTCAGAAATACGGTGCCCTAGTCTGTTTGCCATCTCAGAGGGTGTCGAACACTTTGTTTCAAGACACAATTTAAAGTTCGTACTAATTCTGAACTTGTTTTAGAAGTCAAAGGAACTACCCAAATCGATTTTGAAAATACGTCGATGACACAAAACAAAATATTTTTAAAACACGTCGATGACACAAAACAAATATTTGTAATCTAGATTGAACGACGCTAAATGACTAAATGAGAGATATCAGCTAAATCTGCCTCCCAATAATAACTTTTGAGTTTGATTTTAGCGGCACGATACAAGTTTTTAATTCTTCAGTAGCCAGCAGCATGAGCAAGATTGTAGTGAATGATGGCTATATGCATCTGCGTGTGGTTCGCTGTTGTTGCTATTCCTCAGTAAGTTAACCAACAACAAATGCTCTTTTCTTCTTTCTTGGAGGGATGGCAATGCCTCACGTGTCCGAAAAGCACTAGGAGTAAAGGATGTATGAACACTTCTCTTTCTTTTTTGACTTCTTTCTTCACTTCTTTTGTTGTGTTGTTTTTTGTTTTGTTTTTTGTTGGTTTTTTGTTTTGTTTCTTAAGCTGGCAAGGGTGTGGATATCATCATTTTGATTCAACGAGGTGTTGTCAACTTGCGTATGTTTTTAGATGGTGGAATTTGAAACTCTTCTTTTTTCTTCTTCTTCTTCTTCTTCTTCTCCTCCTCCTCCTCCTCCTTTTTCTTCTTCTTCTTCTTCTTCTTCTTCTTCTTCTTCTTCTCTGTCATTTCCTTAGCCATCCTCTTGGATGATGTTGCTACTCTTTGCTTTCCTCTCAGAGTAGTTTTGTCTGAAACTTTCTGATGAAACAGCTGAAGTCGTTGCAATAACTGTCCGTACCGATGCAATTTTTCTGTTTCTGACAAATCTGTTCCATCCATCAACGATTGTAATTCTTGTTGTAAGTGTGACATCTCGGTGAGATTAGGATTAGGAGGTAAATGTGGTGTCCGTTGTTTGTACCAACGATGGAGTTCCATCCATCGTTTGTTAGGAACTAAAGTTAATTTTCGTCCTTTCATAAGATCCAAGGGTACAAGTATGATGTCTTTCCAGAAAAGTATATCCTTTTAGCTTCTTCTTTATCAACGCATCACTCCTTCTAAAAGAGGTCCAACAATCAATCCTAACAAAAGAGAAGCCAATTTTGACAAAAGTACTATCATCATGGATAGACATCCTCCTCGTTGAGCTAGCGTTGTTTTCTTTTGACTGATTTGCATTTTCTGTTTCAACATTTGGCGAAGAGCGTGACGATGTTTTCCTAATCGCTGTTTCTGTATCTTAGCCAAAGGCACCGTTCCTTTCAAAACTTGTCAATAACATTCGGTATCGATGATTTCTTTAGATGCTTTTTGAATGATTGTTTAGCATGGGGGCATTGGATTTAGTAAGTACTGACAAGACATCCAAATGTTTAGATAAACGAGAAGGGCTCCCTGTTTTCCTTTTTTGAAAGAAGGTTTCTTTGGATGATAGTGTAAACTTTTTAAGATCATTCTTGCAGGAGGAAAAAACGGAAATGAATCTTATCCAACACTTCTTCTTAATTTATATTAGAATTCGTCTCTATTGATTGTCGGGACGTCGTTTCAACTTGATGTTAGGTACTTTCTCAACGGACTAAATCTTGCCTGTTCTTATTTGGACAAATCAGGTTAACATGACTGTTCAGTCTCGTACTTTTTTTCTTTGGAGAGGCCACTATTTTGGCTGCAGCAGCAGCTAGAACAGTAGAAGACGTTGACGACGTAGACGTTTATTTAGAGATGGATTTCCATTTTGTCATCAAATTGAGAAACACTGGTCTGAAAATAGGTTTGGCAGGCATCATCATTAACGGAATAGAAGAAGTGGAAAGAAAGACGGTCACCGAGCAAGATTTTCTTCAATAAATGAGAATTCTAGCTGCAGTACCTCCCTTCTTGCAAGAAATGTTCCTTTTCTTTGTGTGTTTCTTTTTTCTTTGGGGATTTCTGCTTCTTCTTATTATTATTTTTCTTCTTCTTCTTTTTCTTATTAAAGTGTGTGTTTGCTGCACCACTTCTCTTTTTTGATCTGTCTTTGAGGTGGTTTGGCTTTTTTATCTTCAGGATTAGGATCCCATTTTAAAAGTGAACGAATAACGACACCTTATAAAGATCCACTTATATCTGGTTTCAGAAAGATTTATCTTTTGGTTTCAGTATTGATTCTTGAATCAGACAGTTGTGACAAAGCTTCTTTATCTTTTAAAGACAATGTCTTGTTTGATATGGAATGTGAATGATGCCTTGTAATAATTGACGTAATGTCCAAGTAGCATCTTAGCATTTCTTTCAGAATAGCTTCTAACAGATGATATTTTAGGCAAACGAAAACGAGGAAGGTGTCGTGTAAAATGACTAAACCTCCTTCTTGACACCAATCGTGAAACAAATTCATACGACATCTCAGATAATCTTGAGTTGTAGGTTTGAAATCGATGAGTAAATACTCATGTGATAATCGAGTGGCATCGTCATTAGCATAATTTAACCAAGGTATTCCTAACTGTTTGGCTAACACTTGAACTTGAGATTTATCTCTTGGACTTGTAAACAACATTACATAATGTGCATTGAGATAATTTTAAGTAATGTAAATAATACTTGCATTATGATGATGTCCTTTTTGTGTACACCAAATTTTAATGTCTTCTTCGTCTTCTCTTAACATGTCATCGAAAATGACAAGATGTGTTTGACTAAAGTCAAACACGATCCCATCATCTTGGCGCGGAATTCCTTCTACAAACGAAATGGATTCTCCTTAACTTTCTTTCAGTAACATGTAAGCCGTTTGCCACTCTTTGTAACACAGCACGATACGTTGTGGAGGACGCTCGAACAATTTTGACTTGTTTTCGATCACACGTTTTACAAAATCGGTTTTGCCTGGACCAATAAGTCCAGCAATCAACGTGTTAAAGGGATAGCGAAGATAAGATGCCTCCCAACGTTGACGATCTGACTTTTCGTCAATCGCTTTGAGAACGGAGGTCGTATCCATAACAATTATTGTACTTATAATTCTAAGATTCCATCAACGACACAAGACATTTTATACATTTTATACGTTTAATTTGTCATGGTGTAACAACATCAAGAAAAATATTTCACGTGTCAAAGAAACAAAGTTCATTTTTTCTTTCCTTTCATCAGTCTCACACAAAGTCTTTGGAATAATCAGCTACCTCTTGTTTTCATGCATTCAATCCAAGACTTTTCCAGTCACGTGCATCCTTCCGGTCGTAAATCTGTTAGTTATCCAAATGGCTATACACACTTCGTGGTAAGTATGAAGAGTTGGTAAAGTATGACGAATGTCTTCTTTAAACGGAGGTACACAATTCGTATTCAAGACTATTTGTAACACTTTTAAGACAATAAGCTGGTCATATCTTTGCATGTACTGTTCATACATTTGCAACAAAGAATCTGCTGGTAAATGAAATCCAAGAAAAGTAGTCACTAACACACGCACACAACACACACCACTCGTCGTCCAGAGTTCACTGGAATTGTCACGTCTAATGGAATCGGTTCTTTTAAAAGTATTTGGCAATCCACTAAGTCTTGAACACTGCCACTGACTTCCTTCCATTGAATGTGGTGTAACACTGATGACCGATGTCGTGGCATCAGAAGCTGTGGTGTTTTGAGTCTGTGATAGTCTTTCCCAAGGATCATTCTTTTTAAACTATCAACATAGCAATAGTTTAAAAATGAAGAAATGATTCTGAGTTTGCATTTCACTTGAATCTTGACAAACTCTCTGTAAATGCGTTCTAGCAGCTCCAAAGGTAAAATACAAATCCGCTTCACTTTTAAAGTCTCCGACATGAGGATCATATTTTGTACCCGCCAAAGGAAGGCATCGACAGCACGGAGAGCTACTTGGAATGTTCAAGGTAAGCTGTATCTTTATACTCCCATTTGTGAAGTTTCAAACCACAGCTAAAACACTGTACTTCGGCTCCATCCAAGTAAACAAATCCGGATCTGGCTAAAGATTTGGGACTAGGTCCTTCCAGATGTTTAGGCCATTTCCCTTTCAACGTGTGCAATCAACTTTCAAAATTACAATAACCAGGTAAAGCTACGATACATCTGTATTCTTCTTTGCTTTTTAATTCTCGAAGAAGTTGTTGTGGTAGTATCCAAAGTTGTTTGTGAGTGATGCATGGATAGGATCCATAGATAAGCACACAAACGGCATTGCTTTAGATAGTAGAGCCGGTAGGTCGTGCTGCATTGCTATGTCCCAGGGTACGGCATCACCCTGGCCCCAAAGGCACATAATCGCAATTTGAGTTCATTGAACTTGGAGTCAGCAGTGGGTCATCACAGGGTTGCTGTGTTGAATTCATCATTCTCGGTCAGCGTCTCTGGTGACAATGGTCTTTCTTGCTTTTCTTGGCATCTTTTTATACTCGAGAACGGTACACGCACGGTGCCGTATTGTGATCGGTGGAAAGACCAAAGAAAGCTTGAGACAGCACGGAGACCATCTGGCATGTTCCAAGATAGCTGAATCTTTTGAGTCCGTACGGATTGTTACGCTAAAACTGAAACACTGTAAATGGTTTCCTCGTCCCAAGTAGACAAAACCTGCTCTGGCTAAAGATTTGGGAGTGGGTAATCCATTCATATGTTAAGGCCCTATTTGAACGTGTTCAATTGACTGTCAAAATCACAATAGCCAGGCAAGACCACAGAAAATTTCTGTTCTTTAAACTTGGAGTCCACAGTGGGTGCATCACACTGTTGCTGTGTCGAATCCATTATTTTCGGTGAGTGTCTGTACTCGAAATGGTCTTCTGTTTTGGAACTTTTTATGCTGATCAACGGTACCCGCACATCAACTTGTTGTGATTGGGAAGTCGCACTTGTTTCTGGTAGACGATCTGATACACTTTTTCCAAGGGTCGAATGACGATTTGGTGATCTTGCAAACTTAAACGTAAAATGTTGTAAGGATCCAACGGTTTCACACGAAAGTCTTGATCTAGACCTTGCTTTAAGGCATCTTTGATGACGTTAAAGTTGACCACTTGACTGGAACGATAGTTCAGTGTCAGTCTTTTCACCTTACATTTGATATGAAGTTGTCCTTGTTTGTCTCGGTACTGGTAGCTATAATTGTTAGGTCCATCACTGGCAAAACTCAAAATAGTGTCTTCAGGATATTTATTAGTCCAAGTCCCTAAACGGTTGTCTTCAATGCGGGGGAGGGGGGATAGGTAATTTCTTCTAGGGCGATCGATGTACATGCAGCTATCGGTGTCAAAGTAACGGACTTGATCCCCTAAAGGATCCAAGACAGAATACAATTTTAAAACTGCTTTGGCTGTCACGCAAGCAGCAATGATGACATTTCCAAACTCGTCGGGTGTTGCAAACTCTGTGACTTCTTCGTAATTCACGAAGATATAATGTTCACGTATGATTTTCACGTGTTAAATGAGTTTTCCTTTATCGTCGATGAGTTAAAAGTATTGCCTTGGATCTACCAAGTAATTCATCTTTGGCAATATTGGACGTCGAGTCAATTTTCCCCACAACCAATCCATCATGACTTTAGCGAACGTTCTTCTTTCTTCGTTCTTTTCCACGTGTTCCAAAGTGATACCTTCTAGGAATTGGTAAAATGCTTTGAATTCCTGTTTGTCTTCTGGAGTCTGACAGCAAAAAGGATATCCGTTAACTTCTTGCTTTAATTTCAGAAATTCTATAAGTTAGCGTGAAAAAAAGTCATTACACTCGAGTCGTTGTCCTGTTGGTATTTTTCTGTGGTAGATAAGTGCTACATGTTGTATATTTTTAACAAGCGGTATCCGCGATCAAGAGAATTCAACAATTTGACACTCACAAACGTTCCCTTCAAGGCTCGTTCTTGATCATCTTTTCGACAAGGCTGGTCTTGATTACACATTTCAGCACACGTAATGATGAGATAAAACAAGATGGTACAAGTTCGTCGGTGGCAAAACTTTGCATTTGATCAAACTTGGCGAATGTATTCCACGTCAATGTGTTCTGTCAACATTTCAGGATGACCGATGGAGAATCGAGCATATTTATACACCAAAAGATAGAAGCAACACACATTCGATGTTGTTTATTTGCTCTCCTTGAGATTCGTTCACGTCGTACAAGTGTGAGGTACTGGTTCGTCCTCCAAACAAACTGTCAGGTGGATTTAAAGATTCTATGTCAACCACATCGTAATCTATGACGATACGTTTACATTATATCTGTTTTCAAACGTCGATCGTAGTCGTGTTCCCGCATTTCTGTCACTTGGTACCCTTCACTTTTCAAACTCTGGCGTCTTTGATATGTTTGGTCTTACAACTCTTCCATGGTAAACTCTGAGAGAGGATTGTTCATGTATCGTTGAGGAAAACAAGTAGGGCATCCATGAAATAAACATCCCTGGAATTCGGGTTTGGGTTTTCTTAATCCCAACCATCCATGGAAAGCGTTCCAATTTTATTTGTTCCACCATTTATGGCATGTTGTATCCACTTGTCTTGAGTTTCACACAAGTAATGGAGCCAGGGCAAAGCTTTAGTTGAATATAGACGGCTAACAGAGAGATAGGATAGAGGTGGTGTGATGACTAGTTTGTTCTCGGGCAAGTTTGTTCTCGGGCATAAACTTCTTTCAAAAGACTGATCCACACACTGTGGAAATGATAGAAGCTTCCTTTAAGGGATTAGTACCTCCGTAATCTACAAATAATTGTCGAAATTTTCCCCAAGAAGTCATAATATGTCCACATCGGATCAACAATATTTCAACATTTCTTCTTGAAAATATCAAGAGTCTGATAAGTGAGCGTATAAAGCTTCTCGCTGTTCTGTTTGCATACTATTTGGGTCGTAGTAACGACGTGTTGATTAGGGGTGTAAAATCCACTCAGTAAAATCAGAAAGTGTACAGAAGCCCCGAAATCTTTTCCCGTCCTCCTGGAATCACATTACAATTTGGACAGGTTCTTTAATACATTTGTCACAAACACGATGAGCCTCACAAAACTTAGGAATGTGCATTCCAGTTTATTGTGATCATTCAAAGTAAAAAAAAAATCTACACTTTGCTTATTATTCTTGTTGTGATCGTCATTTAGTACTTCCTTCGAGTTCATTGTCATATCTTTGAATGTAACACTGACGATTGAAGTCCACAACTTGGTCACAAAACGACATCTTTTCTTTGATGCAAAAAGGTATGACTTTTGATTATTCGTTCGAACAAGGTGTCCACAAGTGGGGCACACTCTCAATAATTTGCAAGCACTTTTCTTTTGTTGAAATTGTTTCATGCGATGTTGCTCGTAACAGGCTGGACTGATGAATGTTCGCTTGCAAGTAAAGCAACGAATTCTTTATTTTTCTTCAGGAATGCAAAGCCTGGAAGTTAAACATCCAGGAGATCTCTCTTCACAATGAATATGGTGCTCCCGACTGTTAAATCGTTTGTCATATTTCTCGCAATAGTATCCGTATCCAAACAATCCAGTGTCAGTAGTAATGGCATCAAAATGATTTTGATGATCATAAACGTGAATGTAGTTTCCGTCGAGAAAGTCCGGTCCTAGAAACACGAGAGCTCTGCGAGACTACTTCTCTCAAGATAAAAGTCAAGATACCTGCTATATCTGTCAATAGAAATACATTGGGCCCGAGAATGCCCACAACGTCAAAGAAAAAGAACCTCTAAGACAGCAGAAAAGAGAGACAAAATTAAAGATACCTGTTATCAATATCAAGAAAAAGGACATTGGTCTTCAGAGTATCCCAAGAAAGAAGAAAACAAGGAGAAAGAACGTTCTTTAGAAGCAGAAGAGCAAGAAGAAAAACCCATACTAGTAAAGAAATTCATAAAGGCCAGAGAAGCAGAGGAACAAAAATAGCAGAAGAATCCATGCCAGTGAAGAAATTCTGAAGAGAAATACAGTAACAGAAGAAGAAAATGGAGTTTTTCGATGTGTTATGAAATTTTATTGTGATTTTTATTCCAAGGGAAAAAACCTAAGTGAATCTTTGTCTTGATTTTTTCTTTAGCATGGATAAGATCTTAATACACTTACACACGTGCATTTTATAACGGAAGAATGTGAGTTTTATTTCATTTGGCAATCATTGAACAGTATCTTTTTTCTAAGAGCTGCGGGTGCCCCTGAAAGGGCCGTTGGGGTTTTAAAATAACAAAATCTTATGAACTTGACATCATCAACTGCAACTGTCTTAAACCGTTTTACGTCCAAAGTCATAATCCTGCTGTGGTGGTGGTAGTAGTAACTGCTGCTGATGCTGGCGTCTCAGTAGTGGTGGTGAACGTCGATTTCTCCTTCTTCTTTTTGACGATACAAAAAACCTCTATAATTCTTTATTCTATTTTTTTTCTGATATCATCATCGACTGGTAATGATGGAGAAGGAAGTGAAAGTGGTACTACCACCGGCAAAAAAGTCTTGCGAAGAAGATAGGAAATCACACAAGGACAAATTGGAGTCACTCTTTTCTAGAAGAATACTTGCTACAGAAGCAGTAGTAGTAGTCGTATTATCAGTATAAAAAGTATCTACTGCAAGCGCAATATATATTGAAAATGACGTCACGCGTCCTCTGTCTTCTGATTGACAGATAGTCAACACGACCTGACTGAATTTTGTTACACGAATTCTGATTGGTGGACCTTCCCAATCCATTTCAATCCGGTCCTTGACTATATATCGAGGCGTCCTGACCTACTGCGTCATCTGTTCTGAAGACAATCCGACAAGATGCGGGAAAAGTGGAGCCATCGACCATCATTTCCAGCATGCTTTTTAATCCACACTTCCTAGTATAAGTCAAGGCACAGTGGGCTATTACCAGGATCACCGACACAGCTATTTGGAAGAGACAAATCTACGTGGAAAGGCATGGATTAGTGAGGCGTGTCTTAGTGTATGGACATGCAGTGAGAATCTTGCAAAAAAGAACTGTGAAGTGTGCCACCTATGTTGACTCTTATCGGTTAACAAACCAGAGAAATACTACCCAAAATCATTGCCACTCAATGTATTGTATGTTTGTATATTTGTGTATGCCTGTGTCTATGTCTGTTCACAACCAACTTAAACTTGAAACCTTTTTTGTGTGATAATAGCGTGTATATAAACTCTGCTACCTTTACTTTCGCGTAGTGTGATAGTATGCTTGTGTGCATGTAAGTATAAACACTCCTACCCTTGCTTGTGTGTGATCGTATGTTTGTGTGATTTTATCCCTCTTCTTTTACATCCTACCCATTTCAATAGATAGTAGGTGTTTGGTCTTGATCACTGCATACGGCGTTTTGGATAGTAGATAACTCGGTGATGGATAATAGATCACAAAGTGTTGGATAGTATATGTGAGTGTTGGGTATTAGATTTAAGTATTCATCACTATAAGCGGCGTGCTGTATAGTAAATATGGGGTATTGGATGGTATATATGAGGTATTAGATAGGAGATTACTGAATGCTGGATAGTAGACCACTAAGTGTTGGATAGAAGATCACTATTTAACATGTCCGCCTATACAAACCAGACACATTTTTCAAAATGGAGGCGTAATGTTCAATTCCAGTTTTACACTGATAAGCCCCCAGTGTAAACCTAGGGCGTCATGTAATTCCCGTTTGACTGCTGATTGCCACATATTGTTACTAACCAGGTCAACAACTTCTAACAATGTAACAATGTGGCCTCAACAGAGGTCAAGAACTTCTAACAATGTTACAATGAAAACAATGTGCTCTCGACAGCATAGATGTCAACTTTATAGCCTCAGTGTTAAATTCCCGTAGAGGGCTATAACGTTCCATAATGTAAATCTAAATTTTAATGATGAAATTCAAATAATTATTCGCTTTCAAAGCATCTAATCAAATAATAAGAGAAAGTTTGGGTTGTATGGAGATAAAAGACAATCCAGCAATATGTATATACCACAAGTCACAGCTGAACATTTTGGGTCGTGCAGTGAATCCTACATTTCTTCGCCTTACAACTAGCTTAGATATTTATGGCTAGGTGTTACGGCATTATGTATTATCTTTAAATTATAATAGTTTTCATTTGGGTTTATAATCATTGTATTATAATTCCTTAGTTCAGTAGCCAACGCTATTTGTAAAGTACAATGTACTTCAACACGTTTACATGAGTCATGATATGTCCTGGGAAAATCAATAATTATGTCGGTCAGCTTAACCCACAATGGTGAATCACGTGGTAGCGAATACAAATTTTATGAACTGAATCCTATGTCAACATATTGTTGATTTGTAATTAGGTATTTTAATTGTAGTGCAAAGGCACTACAAGCAGTAACATGCGCGACCTAGTTTCTGATTGGTTAAAGAAGGTTGTTGACAGAACTCATTCTAAGTCGTAGTATTAGAAGTTTAAATTCGCTTTTACGCCGTAAGAGACTATATAATGCCATATAACCACTGAATTGGCATTCTTCTTTGCAGTTCTCCAGAATCATAAGGTTATTGAGGAAGATTATTATTGTTTGTAAAATCAGCTGGTGAAAATCTATTATCTACATAGTACATTTTGGATTTAAGTACTATTCTTCAAGGAACTTAACAATATTCTACATTCACAGGAGTTTACCTGGGAGTAATAATATTTGGATTTAAAACTGTGTTTCTTGTGGCACGTCAACACATTAGTGACTTCATTCGGAATACTTTGGATTAACTTCCGGATTATCACAATTCAATAGGACATTTAGGATTATTTAGGAATTTCTAAAGTGTAAGTTATTTTTTATTCTTTCACTTTGTTAGTTTAAAATATTTAATATTTTAGGAAATTAAATTTATATTTTATAAATTGTGAATTCTTTTTGTTACTATTTCTAACCCCTAGACGTAACACTAAGCAAGCAGGGATTTGTGCTATTATCTGCGTTGCACAAGAGAGACAACACCGAATAATGCTTTAGGAATTACGTGGCTTTTCGTGTTGGTTTTGAATGAAAAACAGATTTACCGATTAAAGCAGAACAAATGCAAAATTAAAACAAACATTTGTGTAATATGTCATAAAGATTTAATCGATTTATTTTATATCTTTTTAAAAATTTATTTGTTTATTGTTTTGTTTTGTTTCTTTTGATGCTTTTTTATTTTGTTTTTGTTGTTTTGCTTTTTTTTCATTATCAAGAGCAGCTCCTCTAGGACTGAGATATTGTTGATTTTTACTTGAATGGTGCTTATATTTGATCCTTTATTGTTGCGCTTGTAGATATCAGAAAACATAAGTGTTAAGCACTTGCTAGTCACACATACGTTAAAGAATATGTGATAATTACTTCTTATTTGAAAGGAAGCTCTCGAGTATTCCTCGCGACAAACAAAAAAAAATAATCCTAGAACAGATTGTTCTTAGGATAGTTATAGTTATTATTATTGTTGTGGTAATAATAATAATAATAATAATAATAATAATAATAATAATAATAATAATAATAATAATAATGATAATAATAATAATATTATTGTTATTATTATTATTATTATTATTATTATTATTATTATTATTATTATTATTATTATTATTATTATTATCTTAGTATTCTTTTTTCAAACATCTATACAATGAAGAACATTATACGCATATTTCAAACTTTAAAAGAACTTTAATCAGGAAACATAAAGAGTAGAAAGTTATACTTTAAAACTTAAAAGTGATTCAAAATGCTGAGAAAAAAATATCTAACAAAAAATATATCGTGCTTGTTACTGCTGGTACAAGATCAACAACTCATGAATTAATCTCAGAAAATATAAAACTTTCATGTGCCTAATATTTAATGTGATATCAGTTATATTAAAATCTTGTCAAGTACACTGTATGATTTGAGTCATTATTGTTGATTTCGCTGTTATGACGGATTCTTTTTTCAACAGGATTTGTTTCTACATACATTTGCCACAATTAGCACACACATATGCGTTTCCCGCATGTGTCTAGAAATCGCATAGAGCCATTACATGATTCACATAAATTTGGTTAGTGATACGCATTGAGCACAGATATATGTTCGATCATATAATCAAACCAGTGACGGTGGGAAGTGTAGGGGGATGGGGCAATTGCCTCCGGGCGTCAGGTTTGCGCGCCGTCTTGAGCTTCTTTTTCTTTTTTTTTATTTATTTATTTATTTTTTTGCAGCTGAAATTTTCAGAGTATTTTACCTTCACCTTTGTGTAACGGGGGCAATTCTTCATAAAACTTATATTTATGAGGGGGGGGGAGGAGGGAGGTTGGCAACTGACATAAAAACTGTTCTCTGTAGCAAAAGTAGGGGCGCCACTAAAGAACATTGCCCACGGGCGCCTAGAACCTTGAGCTGCCAAACCGAGAAAAAATCGACTAAAAGTTAAAACACAATTCCTTCAGACAGTCTTGCTTGAAAGTAATGTGTTAAATCAAGATAATCGTATAGTGTCTTTGGGCAATTTATTACAAATGGCTGTTAAAGTAAAGGGCAATTCAAATGACAAATCCATACACGGTCTCTAAAACAACAAATGCTAAATTTACAGGCCAGTACTAATGTACGTGATGACAAATGATATCTGAATATTCTGATTATATCTGGAGGGGAGGGGGCAATTAGGGCACAAGATTGTGTGTCCATGCATTATTGACATATCATCCCCCAAACCAAGGCAGACAATCGGAAATTGATGTTAAACATACAGAATATATAAAATGAGAATATATTTCCGTTGTTGCAACGAGAGAGACAGAGAGGAATAGTGTCAGTCTTCGTGTGTCAAATACAAATTCTAGCTAAATCTACTACTTGTAATTGTGTTAGACTTTTATTAATGAGATCAGGAAAGAGACTGCGAACATACAATCCTGGGTTTAGAGTCAAGGGACGAGTACTAAGCCGCAGTGATCGGAGGCTTGCAAACGCGTTTTTACGCTTATTATGCACCGGTTAAAGTGCAGATATAAGACAGGAGAAAAGAATATCTTGAGCATGTTTGGATTAAATGATAGGAAGGAGAACGAATTAGTAGAGAAAACAGCTGCGGGTGCCAATTACCGTGGAGGACATACGGATATAGAACCCTATCGCTTTTCTCAATTTTCAGAATCAGCATAAAAGAAGCAGAGACTGACATACAATAAAACCTCCTATTGAAGAGCACTTATAGGGTCTTAAGTTGGAGGCAGTCTAATTTTGGAAGAAAAATTTTCTTTTTTATATAATAAATGATCCGAACAAATAGCTTTTAGCGAGCAGTCTTTATTTGGGAGTGATCAAAATGTTAGATTTAATTGAATTCCTTTCTAGTATGACAGGAAAGAAGCTGATTTTGTAGAGAAAAAAGCTTAAAAGACCTGATATTAGTTATAAGGGAAGATCTCACATAAAGTAAAAAACAGGCTTTGCAAATCAAATAAAATAAGAAGCCCCTATAGAATCGTGTTGGGTTTTTTTTTTGGGTGGTGGTGGTCGTCTTTTGCTTTCTATTGGCTATGGTGAATTTTGAACAATCGAGTAATATCAAAGCCGCCACAATATAGGGAGAAATGACTTTCAATTAATTCATTTCTAGTATCAAAAGAACAAAGCCGATTTTGAAGAGAAATAAGCTGAAAGAACCGGAATTTGTCATAAGAGAAGATATATCATAAAGTAAAAACCAGGATGTGCAAATGAAATAAAATAACAAGCCCCTATGGCCAATTTTGAAAAAATTCAAATAATATCAAAGTCGTCAAAGCAGAAAAGAAAGATAAATCAGTCTAGGTAAATTTTTAATTATTGTTTCTATTAGGTTATCTTACGTTGTTTGAATTAGTATTGCTCGATACGGTCTTTTATGTAAGTCTGATTCCGCTGGATTATTTTCTGTCTAACTTGTGTTCTGGTAAACATTTAAGGCGTTTG
This sequence comes from Margaritifera margaritifera, assembly GCA_029931535.1. Lineage (NCBI taxonomy): Eukaryota > Metazoa > Mollusca > Bivalvia > Unionida > Margaritiferidae > Margaritifera > Margaritifera margaritifera. Next base: position 1,578,361 of record JAQPZY010001362.1, on the reverse strand, counting down.
ATGTTTCTTGTTTTTCTGAATAGAAAATTCATTGATTAAGTCGAAAGTTTGAACTTATTTTTTGGAAAGATTGATAAGTAAAATAATTGAAATTTCTTTCTCTGAAAAATCATGATAAAGAAATATGCTGCTTTTGATTATATCTAGTTGTGCGTATGGTCCAATTGCTTTGCGATAGGTCAAATTATAAGAATTTGTACAACCTCCCATAATTCAAGGTAAAGTGGTTTATTGCATTATCTCGTTGATCCAAAGCGAGACTTAGGATGTATGCCTCAAGTTAGTGTTATTAAATAATGGTGGACTATCATGGCCAACTGCCTACTTATGTGTTACTGGACATGAATTTTCCTTACTTGAGAGAAAACCTTTAAAATTGAATCCAAAATGAAAGTACAGTAATCGAAAGGGGTAAATACATTCTGACAGCAATAGATGTATTGATCCACAAGTTCAGGCTCACGAGTTCTTAAGTTTGTTTAAAGCAATGCAATTTCATCATTGAAATGTCAGATGACAAATAATTTTTGCATTACATGTAGAAGGAAATCTATTCATGCAACCCGCACACGTAATACTTTTTCTTTCTCTTTCACGAAAACATGGGTCCAAGTTACGTTTTTCCTTTTTTTGTATAAATGTACGTGTGTCCCTCGAAGTCAACGAGCAGTTGCAGTTTTTAATTGTAAAGATATGATGTAGAAAAGTGGAAAGTGGAAATGTTACCAAACAGAAAGATTGATCTGTAAACGTCAGTCGATTTACCATTTAGGTATGATGTTACATGTTTACATGTTTTTTTTTCTTAGCTGTCATTAGGTGCATTTAATAAATTGGGAGGCTACTACTTGTTTAATTCCTTTACGTTGTAACGTATATGGTGTTTTTTTTACGTGAATTTATGCCTGATGTTGAAATAAAAATGTTATATATTAGGAAACATAATGTGTATCGAGCGATGTATGTATTTTCTAAGTGTACTCAAGGTTGACAAATACAAGAAGAAATTCAAGCAATGCTATGAAAAGCTTATGGTGGCAAAAGCTGTTAGTCTATCTTTCGAAATCGTCACTGCTAATAGTACCCTCATATAATTTAGTTGCCTTCTTTATTTTTTTATCTGCCTAGGCTTCAGATATGTTCTCATGAAACAGGTCGTCATGCAAAATAATCAAGACTATTACAGACCGATTGTCCGCGCTTCACGTATTGTGGATGTTTGCATCAAAACAGCATAAGATCAAGTAAGGTGACCAGCAAAAGCATTCAAACCTTCTCTTATAAGATGTTTTAACTTTCAATTGCACTTTTTAATCAAAAACAGCTTATGTGGGTTTATGGATCTATTTGTTTACTTTTGGTATCCTTAAAGTTCTTGTCTTTTCTTCAAGTTTTACGCACATGTTTTCTTTTCAGACTATTTAACTGTTACTTTACCTTCTACTCAGTTTCAGACTTCATAAGGAGCAAAATGCAGGCCGATATATGACTAACGAAATTCGTTTATGTTTGCACTAAGAGAGTAACAGTCTTTCTTAAATTGACTAATTTATCTGGACCGTATTCGCACATGTAAAGGATTCTGAACACTATTTGCCTTACACATATCTACTGAGCACTATGAGATGCTAAGTTCGAAGGTTATATTTACAAACTTGTTTTTCTACAATCATAACTCGTCGTTTGTAGCAGCCTCCATTTTTAAAACTTCTGCTAATATGGATTAATACAAAAGTAGATTCTATAATTAAATAAAATGAATTGGAAGGGGGAAAAGTATAATACAGACAACAATCATAATGTTAAAAAGGTAGAGCTACGTCCAGTCGCTTCGATAAAAGCAAACGACTTCCGAGAAAAATTCAAAAAACAAGCGTGTTTTAACATTTTAATGAATGGTACTATAAAGATATGTCGACAAAGTAAAAATGGAACGAAGATAAAGGTCCAGACTTGATCAGACCATATAATTGTATTTTGAATGGATCACAAAAAGGGATTAAGACATAAAAATTGCAAATGCATAGTGTTTTATATTCCAATGGCTATTTTCATAAATATTGAGATGGTGATATGACCATTCCTTCTATAAATGCTAACAGATTTGTGTAAAGTCGATCGAACTAAAAATAAATATATATGAAACATAAAACCTCAGGATGGTGCAAAATCGTTATTATCATCTAGTTTCCTTATAGTAATATTGTCAAAGCTTTGATTTTTGTGTGAATGATAACAAGGTAGTTACATTGAAAACTAACATCGATTTACGGTGAGTTTATATCTTGTTTGAATCGAAAAGTTTGCTCCTCTTCCTTTTCAATGAAATCTAGAAATGATAACAAAGGTATCGAATGTTTATGCTGCCAAAATAAGTCGTCGATATTCCAATCCAAAACAGCGTCAGGATCTAGTAACTTAAATTTTGGATGATATGCGTAAGGTGTGTATCCCAGATCTACAAGATATTTGACAAGCATTTTCGCAGCTTTCTCTGAACAAGCTGTGTCTTTTTCCTTCATATTCATTCGTATGATCAACCACTCCATAAAAATGTATGGAACGAATAATTCTTCAAAAAATAATGATGACATCTCCATTACCTTGCATTCATAGCCCTCTGAAATAAATAAATAAAAATAGTTGAAAGGACTGATTGTTGTCTTACAAATTTCAGATCTGTTATCATTAAAAAAATTTGTGTAAAATGCATCTACCAAATTAGATCCTATACAAAACATTCTATCTATTAAACATTATTCTTGATATGTTTCCTCTGACGTATAATGGGATTCTGCCGTAGAAAATGTAGAAAATAAGCATATGGTAAGGGTAATACATATTTAAAGGAGAATATCTCTATCGAACTCTGCCAGGGAGAGGTAGAAAAATAATATACCTATATCCATCTTGACAATAGCTTCTTTTATGTGGATACTTTTTACAAGGTCATTCATCGTAAGTGCTTCAACCATATCATTCTTGAGGGTAGTGTTTCTTTCATCAAAATCCTCTTCAATATCAACTTGCATATTTCCCAAATTCAACTTCTGATTCTTTCCCATACGAATCAAAGATCTTTTATTAGATAATGCCTTGTTCATGAGCTTGATGGTGCCAGGAAAGTCATTAAGCGCCAAACCTTGTTTAAGTTTTTTGAAGCTAGAGTTAAATGGTTCCACAGCAATCACATCGTGACCAAGTGCGCCAGCAAAGAAAGCGAAGTAGCCTATGAAAGCCCCCAAATCGATGACAACAGACTTTTTATAAAGAGAAAGGGCAATTGTTGAAAGTCGTGTAAGATCACTATCCCAAATTCCAGTATCGCGAATCGAACCAGAGACATACAGATCTTCTTCTTTCTGGTAGGGGCAAATGGCAAATTTTGGATCAGTTTTGCTTTCAACACAAAGAACTCGGGATTCCTCTTGAATTTTTACTATACGCTTCGCACAGGGTCCTCTTATTCCAGTAAGACAACAAGATAACATATATCCAAGGAGAAAAATCGCTGAAATAATAAAGAAAAGCCAACTTATTTTAATTATGCTCCCAGAATGTTTTTCTTTTTATTAATTTGTTTTTCTTCTAATTTCGACGTATATGAGTCGGTTGAAATATTTACTCCGGTTTACCAAAGGGTCCGTTTTACTCTTAAGATAAAAAACGAAATGTATTGAATATAATAAGAAAATGATAAAATCTTCTCTTTGATTCGTGGCATTTTGAAATAAAATATTTAACTTTTGTCTTTTTCTTTATATCTGTCTCTTTCTCTCACCAATGTCTTTGTCTGTTTCCTTGTTAGAAGGAAATTGGAAGGGTGGTGTAGGCACAGGGGGAATTTAATGTAATATAAGGTCCATAGGGTTAACATTGGGGAAAATTCTAGGCACATCGGGCACTTAACAGGTGGGGACGGGGCCACAAGGGGAATTTTAACATAGTGTATGGCGCTATGGCCACAAGGAGAATTTAACATTGTGGGTCACTATTGGTTTCAATGGAATTTAACATCGTGGTTCTGTATGGGTATCTAACACAATTAAGAGGGATAGTTGTCTTATTATTGTTTTAATTTTTTTTGGGGGGGTGAAGGCAAATATACATTGAGACAAACAAACACATACAAACACAAAACGCTGAGAATATTTTTGGCAAGAGTGATTAGTTTTCTGCTTCTAGAAACATGGGTGACCCTGAAAAAGGTCGTTCTATTAAAAACCACCCATGAATTCTTAATCATTAATTGCAACTGTCTGAATTATTTTCATTGTCCGAGACACACTGCTGCTGTCGCCGCTGTACCTCTCGTCGTTTTCGTCTTTGGAAATACATTAGGTGTAGTGGTGGCTGTTGTCATATATGGCTTGGAATTTTTCTGTCAAGGTGGTCTCCTTTTCTTAGGTTTCATCAAAGAAGTTTCTTATAAAGCTCTTAACTGTTTCAGTTCAGCCAAGATTTCATGTAATATACCCACTGTTTCTGAATCCGCACCTCTTGCACTAGGCTCGCAAAAAATCGCAGAAAGCCAAATCGAAATCCAATGCATTCTCTGGAACAACAATGCATTCTCTGGAACAAAGGCTACGATCGGTTGAGTGATAGTGGCAACAGCGACTGTACTTTACTATGGGTATAAGGAACATCAGCTGGACGAGTACAATGACTTCCCCTTATTTAATGACGATACAAACTACAAACATTGAATTGCATGTATAAAAGGCTCTCTATTTATCTTTTTTATGAAAACAAACAAATAATAAGAGAATCAGGAATATTAACTAATAATTCTTTAATATGTCGTTTATCGATAGGTATAATGTGTAAATCAGCACAATAACTTCGATACAATTATATGATACTTTTATTAAATCTAGCATCAAACAATGCTAATGTTGTTGACATTATCTGGTACAATTATATTTTTAATTTAATTTTAATTCTTAAAGTAATCATTTTAGATTTATGAGTTTTGTCACGTAATTATGTAATACATACGTTGACATGTTCTTAACACATATTTTTAAATAATTCTATAAATAAAGATTGAATATTATTATTAAAAGTTTCCTTACATTTTTTCATAGTTTATGTATTTTTGGAAACATTTATTTTATTTTTCTTAAGCACGGTGTTTCATTGCTTTTGTTGTCTTATATTTATACCTTTTAAGGATATTTCTCTGACTTCCACTACCTGTTTTCTTAAACGACAGTACTTCTTTCTTTAAAAAAGAATTGTGTTTCTTTTCCTATAATTTACATCAAAAGAAACACAACTTTCGGGTCACAGTTCAATGACACGTGATACATAAGTATAGAAGGAGAGGACTCGTCGTATTTCTGCAATAGTATCAATGCAGGAGGTGCTCTTAAAAATTCCTGAGATGAAAAAAAAACTGCAGAAAGCCAAATCAAATACCTTCTCTCAAACAGAGGATACCATCGGTTGAATTATAGCGGCAAAAGTAGCAATAGTTTTTCTAAGAGTACAAGGAACCTCTGCTGGAACTAAATTGTTTTAATTTTGCTTTAGATTTTTTTTAAATCTTTTGTTCTAAATTTGTTTTTTGACTATTTTTTATTTATTGTTTTTCATGAACTTATTTTTTTTAATTTTTTTTTGCATTTTTATTTGCTTCAATTTTCTTTAAATTTGCTTGTTTAGATCATTTTTGTTTCAATGTTATGTTATTTAATCTTTTCTAAAGTACTTTGCTTCTAATTTTGTTTTTATATTTGATTTTTTTAGAACAGTCTTTTCTGATTTTTGTCTTTTTTAGGGTTTTCCTTACATTTTTAATTGATAAAATTTTATGTTCCTTTAAATATTTTCATTTTAAATTTTTGATATTTATATTTTTTTTATTTCAAATTATTCTTAAAGGGTTATTTTTAGGTAGTTTTGGTTAAATTGAATATTTGTTTTAATTTTCGTCCTCAAAGTTGTCGTAGTTAACTTTGTTTTGTGCCAATTTTGTATTTATTTACTTTTGTTTAAATGTTGTTTAAATTTTGATTGTATTTTGTTATTTTCGATTTGATGTTTTATTCGTTTTCTTTTGAATTTTGTGCTAATTTGTTTAGAAACATTTGTAATTAAATTTGTTAATTTTAATTCTCGATTAAATTACTTTTTAAAATTTAATTTATCTTGAATTTAATATTAATAAATTATTTGATAATTTTCTGATTCATTTGCATTACTTTTAATTTTTTTCTGTAATCATGGTAACGTTTTCAATACATTTCTTTACTTTTTAATTTGTGTTTCTTTGTTTTAATTTAATACATTTGTAAATTTTACTTTTGAAGTTTTTAAATCTTTGGTTCACAGTTTTGTACTTATGCAATTATTTTAGGCATTTTTTTAAATTGCTAAAATGTTTGCATTGTTTTGTTTTGTTTTTTGAAAAAAAAATTAATTAAAAAAAAAACAGTTTTTATTATTTTGTAATGGTTTTCTTTGGTCTCCTCGAAATTCCGTTCAGTTTTGGAATATTAGCAGGGTTTTTATTTTAAGCCATACTTTGTATTAGAATATTCTAAGATTATTTGGTCTACCGCTAAATTCAGTGTCAATTTCGGAATTTTCATTTCACATTCAGTCACAGCCATTTTAATAAGATATTCCGGATTCTTTCAGTCTCCCTTTGATTCCGTTTCATTTTCGGAATTTTAGTACGACTTTAGTCTCGGCCACTTGTCAGCTATCTTGGATTTCAAAAATCACGTGGTACTTTTAATGTTAAGTCAAATGAACATATAGTAGCCCTGGATCATGCGGCTACTGTATCTTCAGTTGGATTGTCATTGCGTGTGTTAGGTACCCATACCTACCCACAATGTTCAATTCCCATAGACATCCATACCGACGCAAAATGTTATATTCCCACAGACACCATACTTACTCACAATACTAAATTCCTCTTGTGGCCATAGTGCCATATTCCATGTTGAAATTCCCCTTGTGGCCAAAGTGCCCCACCACCCAACCACCGTTAAAGTCCCTATGTGTCCATAATGTCCACCAATGTTAATCCTATCAACAAATTCCCCTTGTCCCCATTCCACCCACCAATGTCAGTATTATAGATGTTTTTAACATTAAATGTTCCAAATCAAAATGGGGAGTGTTATGTTAAAAATTTTCCTTGTGCCTATACTGACCCATTTGTGCTCATTGACTACTCCTGTTTTTCCTCAGTAATAATTAATTTTTTCTATAACAGAATTTTATGTTCAACGTTGAATTGTTTAACTGCGCTCATCTGATTACATGTCTCTTATATATATTATTTACTGGTGGGCGATGTAGAAATATGTTAAAAATGTTGAATTAGTAGAGATGGGTTTAACGTTTTTGAATCGAATTTGTATAACATATTTTTGGGAAAAACTGATTCATAGCAAGTGCCAGATTATAATACTTTTACTTATTTTCACGTTCCCTGATAAGTCTTAGATTTAAAAGACAACGAACATAAACGTGTAACATTGCTGTCCTTTGAACTATATTCGAATTATTGTCCTGCCTCGGGATAAATCGATAAAAATCTTCGGTCTCGATCTGATAAAAAAGTTTCACAGTTGACCACAAAATGGTAAATAATGATACAAGGAAACCACACGCTAAACTGGATGTAAATTTCATTTAATCTTTTATTGTCTGCATATGAAGGTTTTTTGTTTGTTTTTCTTTTCTCGTTTTTCTTTTTTTTTTTTGGGGGGGGGGGGGGGGCTAGCTCCAACTCCAAGGTTTAGTGGACATCACAGTTTTTACACTGAAATTTATTGAATTGAATGCAAAAGTCCATTTTATAAATAGTATTTGATGTTTGCAGCACTATAATCGAAAAGCAGTTCTACTTTCATACATCACCTAGGCAGAACCACGATGTAGGCGCAAGAGGATGCCTGGAACAAAACTGTGCGCCATACACATAAATTGAGTATTTATTATGTAGCTGCTGGAAGAAGAAAAACTGACACAAGGTACTTGAAGATAGACTACTACTCAAATTATATATGTGTGTGTGCATATATATATATATATATATATATATATATATATATATATATATATATATATATATATATATATATATATATATATATATATAAAGAGATTGTTTACACTATATTTGTTGTAGGAACGATCTTGGTAAATGAGAGAAAGTGAAAAGCGGTCCATCAGAATAGTTGTATCACAGTAAACGTAACAAAACTGCGTGCCATTGAATTCGTTTTGTTACTATTGACACCTCTTTGATATAACCTATCCCCATCAAATTCGCAAAGATTTGCAATGGCTTTGTTCTGGATCCGTCCTTTTTTTTACAACTTTCAATGAAGTTCTCAAATATACAAATCGTAATTCTGTAAGTCACTATGCCTAGACTAAACTTTGGATGAACGACTTTAAAAATTGTGTGTAAATCAAGGCTACCTAAAGGTATTTCGCGGTATTGTCTCATTTTCGACAAGTACCCATGAATCTACAAGGAATTTCATTTTGAAACAAAAGAATAAATTGAGCTAACACATTGTATCAATAGTCTTGAACTCATTAAATAACGACAGGGTATTGTGGAAAATGACATGTTCGTCTAAATTCTAGCATTCATCTCAAAAAGCCTAATTCATAAACAATCACAATAATACAGAGTAAGCATCTTTGTCTTGTGTGTGTCCCCATATTGTTGATATCGTAACTAGACGTTTCTTAATTATGCTTCACCTTAAAATGTAAATGTCCAAAACACTCTTTGCTTCACAGACTTTGGCTAACGTGAGCTAATAACATAAAACTTACGAACAAAAGCTTTTATTTATTATAGTGCAACTAATGTCAATTGCGTATAAGTATCAGTGCGACGCAAAAGAAGAAGGGTGGAGTTTGTGTTGAGCTTTTGACATAAAGGGAAAACATTTAAAATAAGCAAAGTCTCATTTTACTTGACTGCTTTTCCAAGAATAATATGATAAGAATAATTTCCAGTATTATAAAGAGCTTGATAGCCGATCTCTGATGTACTTTTTAGAACACATTATGAAACAGCTTTTATCTTTTAAAATCACTCATACGTACCCAGATAACGTGAATAACTCTTCCTTGCAATATTGTTCCATGAGATGTTCTATAAAAAAAGCATCATCGCGTAAAAACTAGTGAAAAAAGTGAAAAACGGTAGTCAACTTTTAAAACATTGTTATTGTTTAATAACCAAGAAAGAAAACACCACCAAAATAAAACAACATAAATAATTTGAACTTGATTTTTATCTAGAAGAGTGCACCTTAACAACAAGAAGTATTCTAGAAAAAATAGAGTGAAATTATCATTTTTGTTGGGTTCAATTTTCGTATTTTTAGTGTGTGAATTTGGCCGACAAAATTAGTCCTTCCACAAATGTGGAGCTTAAAGGAGGAGGGGGGGTATTTATTTTAGCAAAGACAGGTAAAAAATAACCAAGACAAGGAAACAAAGATGCTTCGTTAAAACAGCTCGAGGCCATAAATATGCATACTTTCTTTACAATAACACTAGTTTCACTTACAGTTTACATGTAATCATAGTGTTTGTACGATAGGTGTTACCCAGATAACGTTCGTGCGATAGGTGTAACAATGAAGCCTATTCATTCTCTATTAAACCAACTTTTATATATCCCACAAAGATTGACATAGATTACCCTACCCACCTACATAACTTCATGAGCTTCCATCACTTAACGCTAATGAATGGACCTAACTTTCAATTGTTCATGTTCATATAATCAATTTTATGGTTCTTTCAGTGGCAGAACAGAGAATGAACACAGACAGTGAACACCAGTAACGTTACAAACAGGAACACATATATAGATGCAAGTGAGTGGAGACATGTTCGTTAGATTTTCTCAGTGGCGTAAATAAAATCTAAGAAAAATCCGCAAATAACTCGCATATATGCAGTCTGCAAGTGACATTAAATTAATGCAGAGTTTATATGATGGAGACCTATATTCTGCAAGGTATAACCGATTAAACCCGCAGTTTAAAAGAAAAAGATTTTTCATAAACCCACGACTTAACAGTATTAAGTAGGATCACGAAAATTGTGCCGTATGAAAATGAAGGCTTTCTCAGTACTTATTTACTTGTCTTTAATAATAAAATGCCTACAAATTATAATCGGCAAATTACAAAAACAACAACACAAATATCAATGATAACGACAAAAACAACAACAATAATAATAATACTCATCATTATCAAATAATACTGCTAATCATTATCTTAAATTTTAAGACAATTCTATCATGATAGCATTTTTTATTACAACTGCATTATTATGACAAGGTTAGAAATACAAGACCAAATGATACACTGATGAAATACATTGCAATTTTCAAATCATACTGAATGAACAATCGAATATTGACGTGAAAGCGGAATCGTGTATTGCGTGTTCCAAATATATACATCATGATGGTTGCAACACTGTAGTGCAAAGCTCCTGATGCATAGATTTAGTTTCTGATTCGTAACCGCATAGACAAAGGAAACGCTTTTTTTAAAACTTGATGATTAATTCAGTGGTGGCACGGGGGTGGGGGTGGGAGGGGAAAATTGCCCCCAGGCGCCATACGAAGGGGGCGCGATCGTGTTTTTTTTTTTTTGTTTTTTTTTAACTGACATTTTCATAGCATTTCACCTTCACCTTAGTCTTTAACGGGGGCAATTCTTCACAAAATATACATGGGGGGAAGGAGGGAGGTTGGCAACTGACATAAAACATGTTCTCTGTAGCAAAGCAGGGGCGCCACTAAACAACATTGCCCCCGAGAGCCTCGAACCCTCGCGCCGCCACTGGATTCATTACACATAATATTCAAAGATGTACGGAGTCTATTCTATTTGGTCAATGAACCAATTAAAAATAATATCAAAGCAGATGTGGTTAATTTTACCTTTATTCTCAACAGACCCATGCTTTCCGTTTTTGATTTACTTCCTGTAAAAGCTTGTTGATGAGGAAATGATGAATTTGCGCCTTCCTATGATGTCCCGAAAAGAAAATTCCACCACAAGACAGTTTGAACTGCTGGAGGACTACAGCTTGCTATGAAATATTCACAAAAGACATGTTCCAGCCAATTAATTTCTGCTGATTAGAATAATTTCAATGTACCATTCTGCTCAAACTGAAACATATGGCCAGTTTGTTAAAACAGATAACATAATTCTTAAAGTGCAATTGAATGCATGTCATTTGATGAATATATAGATATAAAGCACTCGGAACGTGAATGATATTTACCACTCTCATAATCAAAATCACGAGCCATGGTGGCTATAATTATAATGCAGAGACGAATAACAGATTGTTTTTTATTGTGTTTTTTTTAATCAATATTAAAAAGAGATATGCGATTATAGAAAAAAAAATTACTACACTATCGTGATCGAATAATTATAAATAATTTTTACTGGTGCTAATCTTTCTGGAAGGATCTTATATATGCTTTGTTTTTTGTTGGTTCTTTTTTAATTTAATTTAAGTTTATTTTATTTTATTTGGGTTTTAACGGGACTCTTATTAACACAAATTTGGCTATATTATGCAAGGAAATTTGAGCTAAGTGCTTTTCCCAAGTACACATCGAGGCAGCCGACCCTGGCTGGCCTCGACAGATACCGAAATCGCGACACTCTACCAGCTGAGCAACGACCGCTCCTTCTCATTTATATGTTTTTATTAGTGGCAGATTCTTATATATTTAAGATTTATCACTGGCATATATATTATTTCAATCATGAAATAATAATAATAATAATAATAATAATAATAATAATAATAATAATAATATCAAAGAAAGGAACAATGGTACAATGGTAAACTAGAAAGAATTAACATAAAAACAATAACGACTGACATTACTAAAGCTACTACTAATACTACTACAATTACTACTATTAGCAACAATATAATTCACAGCGATTGGATATAAAATAAACCTACCTGTTTGATAGCATCGGAGACGAAATACATGCATCGTTGTGAAAGCAGACGAAATTATTCCACTCTACTTTATAATGCACAATTAAAGGGTAACACTCGTTGGGACAACCGATCTACCATGGAAACTCTTTGTAATTGAAGCGTCACGAAGCTACTTGATCACAAACGGAAAGAATACAACCTTTCATCTCAACTTGAGACTGTGGAAGAAGAAAAAGAAACAAGGAAATAGAAGCGGAAGGAAAGTTTATTAATAAAAATTAAATCAACAGCGGTCACTATTTCCGCGGCATTAATAAAAGAGCAACAAAACATATTAACAGTACATCCATCACCACAAATGATAATAATAATAACAACAACAACAACAACAACAACAACAAAACAACAACAACAACAACAATAATAATAATAATAATAATAATAATAATATCTGTTGTTAAAACGACAGACGGAACGGTGCCAATACGGCTATTGAATCCGACTAAATCATAGTAAATTTGCAGACTGGTATTTGTTGCGCTCAAGCAATTGCAGTACTAGCGACGCAGAATGTCAAATGTCCCCCCAAGGATTCGAACAGCAATCTACCTGTATATTTACGGGAGTTATTCGAGAGATCAAGCAGTCATCTGACACCCGATCAGGCAGCTGCCGTCGGTACACAGTTGAACGAATTTTGCACAGTTTTTGCAAAAGATTATGACGACTTGGGTAGAACAAATTTGATAAAACCCTCTATCAAGACGGGGAATGCCGCGCCGATCCGAGTTCCACCGAGAAGATTGCCATTTCATCTCCGACAGGAGATTGGCACACAAATTGAAGATATGTTGAAAAAGGGAGTCATAGAACCTTCAGTAAGCCCTTGGGCAGCTCCAGTAGTATTGGTAGCCAAGAAAAATGGGAAGACGCGATTTTATGTGGACTATAGAGCTCTGAATTCGGTTACTGAGAAGGATGCGTACCCTCTTCCAAGAATCGATGATAGTCTTGATTCACTGTCGGGCATGAGCTGGTTCTGGACATTAGATCTGACGTCTGGGTACTGGCAAGTAGAAATAGAGCAGGCTGACCGACCTAAGACGGCGTTTGCAGAAAGGGGCTGTATCAGTTTAAAGTAATGTCGTTTGGTTTGTGCAGCGCGCCCGGGACTTTTGAGCGATTAATGGAAGCTGTCCTATCCGGGTTGCAATATGAAGTTTGCTTAATCTATCTCGACAACGTGGTAGTGTTCGGAAGCACGTTCGAGCAGCTGCTTGAAAGACAGGAACGGGTCTTGACGTGTCTTCAAAGAGCCGGTCTGAATCTGAAACCTAGCAAATGTACGCTCTGTGCGCGAAAGGTTCGTTATCTTGGTCATACCATTTCAGAGGCAGGAGTTGCCACCGACCCTGCAAAAGTTGATGTTGTTATGAAATGGCCCACTCAAAAATCAGTTACTGCGGTACGGAGATTCCTTGAGTGTTGTAGTTACTATCGGCGGTATGTAAGTCACTTTGCTGAAATTGCATCTCCCTTGCACTAGCTTACGAAAAATAATGCCGTTTTCCACTGGACAGATGATCATCAAGGGCATTCGAAAAGCTACGTAAAGCTCTTGCCTCAGCACCAGTGTTGGCTGTACCGGACTTCAATTGTCCCTTCATACTTGACACAGACGCAAGTGGCGAAGCTATAGGAGCAGTCCTTTCCCAGAACACTGACGGAAAAGAAAGGGTGGTAGCTTACGCTAGTCGGTGCCTGAACAAAACGAAACACCAGTATTGTGTCACTCGTCGTGAGCTGTTGGACGTCGTACATTTCATTCGGTACTTCAAGACCTATCTTTACGGCATAAATTTCAAAGTGCGTACTGATCACAGTAGCCTGATGTGGTTCATGAGCTTTACGGAGCCCGAGGGACAGTTGACCAGTTGGTTGGAACAGTTATCATTGTAGGACTTTGTGATAGAGCATAGCCCTGGGACTCGACATGCCAATGCCGATGGTTTAAGCCGATTACCTTGCGAAGGTTGTAAGTACTGCAGCAAACGTACTGTAAAGATCTCCGCTATACGGCTGGAAATTGGCATTCATTTTGGAGAGATGCAGAGACAAGACACAACTTTGTCTCGGGTAATTGGTTGGGTTGAAACTCGGTAGCGCCCCTCCTGGGAAGAAGTATCTGGGGACAGTGGCGAAGCCAAAGCATTATGGGGGGCATACAACTTGTTAGAACTGTCCGACGGAATGCTTGTAAGGCTTTGGCTGGATCGTACTGGCAAGCCAGTTAAACATTTCATCGTCGAAACGTACATCTGGCGGCGAGAAGTTTTTAAGCAATGCCAACATGGAGCCGCCGGGGGACATTTAGGCGTTGACAAAACACTCAGCAAAGTGCGCCAACGTTACTACTGGCCTGGTATGAGGGATGATATCCGCGAATATTGTGCGACATGCTCCATTTGCGCTCAGTACAAAAAAAACAACCAGAAATACCGAGCGAAACTTCAAGGCAAAAAGGCTAGTGAAGCAGGAGAGCTCGTAGCCCTCGATATTTTAGGACCTCTTACAAAGACGGAGGGAGGAAACGCCTATATTCTTGTAATTGGAGATCATTTCACTAAGTGGATTGAAGCGGTGCCTTTGCGTAATATTGAGGCCACCACGGTTGCAAGAGCGTTGCTTGACAACTTTATTTGTAGATTTGGCGTGCCTCGTGTATTGTTTTCTGACCAAGGCCGACAGTTTGAAAGTGCTGTATTTAAAGAACTTTTTGCAATGTTAGGGATGAAGAAGACGCGAACGTCTCCCTATCATCAGCAATGCAATGGGATGGTGGAAAGATACAACCGAACTTTGTCCCAGATGCTAGCGACATACGTTGAAGCTAAACTCGAAAACTGGTACCAGTACCTTTCTCTTACTAGCATGGCATATCGTGCATCTGAACACGCCTCGTCCGGATTCACCCCAAACAAACTGATGCTGGGTCGAGAAGTGAACCTTCCTACGAACCTTTTGGTTGGCAAAACACCAGACGAGGCCCCGAAGAATCTGCCTCGATTCGTGTCAGAATATAAAAATACAATGTGGGAGGCTAACAGGGAAGCGCGAGAAAAATTAGGCACCGCTATTCGGCATCAGAAGGCCGCCTATGATCTTAAGGTTCATGGTCTGTCTTTCGGTGATGGTGACCTTGTGTGGTTACATCATACACTAAGAAAGAAGAGGAAATCACCTAAACTGCAGGTCAAATGAACTGGACCGTGGCGTACTGTAAAAAAAAAATAACGGATGTCACGTACCTCATTGTGAGGAATGGTCATAAGACGACTGAGAATGTTCACTTCAATCGGTTGAAACCATGCTTGGTGCGACTCGAGAGTGAACATGAGCCTACCCACAGTCAGGAAGAGTCATATGTTGGGTGTGATGAAACAGGAGGAAGAAGACGTGTCGCCATGTCCCATCGCGGATCAAAGAGATAAGCTTGTGCAACGGCGAAGGGCGACATAGATGAGAATTGTGGCAATGTAAGTACCGAGGAGTTGCTATTTGACTCAATATCTGATCAGAGAACAAAGTTAATCGAGCGCAGAAGGGCGCACCGATGCTACGGCAGGGTGTTTTGTTGAATTTGAACCACAGATTTCCTACATAGTCTTAAGCTTCGTTTAGTTTCTTCGGTTGTTTCACTTTTTTGTTATTGTTAATTCACTGCCCGATAATAAAAGAAAAAGGGGAAGAAATTGGGTGGGCAACGGTTCTGTCCCCGTGACCGTTGAATGGTTGTATAGTTATAACGATTCTGATTTTAATATTAGTACTTTTTTAAATTTGTTTTGAATTGATCGTGTGCAGTGTTAAGTCCAGAATTTTTTTTTTTTTTTTTAAGTCATGTGTTTGCTGCTTTGAACAAGATTTGTGTAAATTAGAGTTTTTTGTGCTTTTAGAGCAGCAGACTTAAATAACAACTTGGATTTGTAAATTATCGATTGGAAGGTCCTGCGTTTAGAGTTAACTGTTAGAGTGGAAGGTGGCAGTTAGATTGTAATTGTTTGGATGCTAGTAGACAGTTTTCTGTTGCTGTAGAGTTAGAATATTAGTGGCGATATAGATGCGGCAAGGCAGTGTCAGTTATCTATCATGGTCTGGGCGACGAAGATAAATGTTGCACCAGTATGGGCGCTTAAGTCCTGAGCGACTTGTGGTTTCTTGTTGAGAAGTGTTATCCTGGTGGAAACGCAATCTCTGTACCTGAGTTTTCGTCGTGGTAAACAGGGTGGGCCTGTGTTTATTTTTGACTTGGTAGAGACCTGCCAGTTGGGAAGTTTTTCATACGGTGGACTTGGAAAGCTATTTGCTACCAGCCTAACATTGGTAAAAATTTGCTATGGTTTTCGTCATGCATAGATTGGATCATCTGTTTGGAAAGATCAGAGTTCCAACGCGATTCTTTGAAGACCTATTCATAGCACATGAAAATTAATTGGCAGCATTGATAGATTTACCATTGCAGTGTTATGTTTAAAACTGGTTGGTTATTGTTATGGCAGAGGTGATACTGCATGTCAGCGATTAATTGTAATCATCTTTTTGATAGTGTTCTGACTATGATCTCAGGAGTAAGGTTTCTTGGAACGGTTTTCTGTCGCTGTAGTATGGGTAAATTAGTAGTGAATTAGATGTGAGAAGATAGTGTCGTCTAGCATAGTCTGAAGACAAGACGAAGATGTGTTTGGCGCAAATGCGCTTGGTATGCTGGAGAAGTGTTGCGGGAAACGCTGTCTCTGACCCGAGTTTTCGTCGTGGTAAACAGGGTGTTCCTTTTTTTTTTTTTTTTTTTTGACTTGTTGGAGACCTGTGTATTGAGAAGTTTTTCCTACAGTGTGTTTCGAAAGCTGTTGTGAGCGACTTTGCATCCAGAAGAGTCAGTCAGAACAGTGTCATGACTGATTCAACTTTATATAGTTTTTGTTCTTTGTTGCTATTTACTTTATTTCTAAGCGATAAGTGATTAAGCTTTTTTTTTTAGTTCGATGAAGCGTGACGGATCAAAGGGATCAGATTCAATGATTCTGAGTCTTATCTTAATCATGTTTGGGAATCACAAATCGGATTGATGGCTGATTTTTAGGGAAGTAATCATTCGTAAGTCATGACCACAAAAATTTGACGTTTGTGATCACTCGGGGACGAGTGATTTTCGGAGGTGTGGGTAGTGGGTAATGTAATAAATTTGGGTATGTTCCATTTGTATTTACGTCTCCATTTATAGGTTCGTTAGATTTTAGTGATTAGTTGTTTGATTATGGGAAGTCGGTGTTGGGAAAATATTTCCTAGCCCGAGTAATTAGCCAGTTTCTAGGAACAAACGTCATACTGACAGTTTTTAAGAGACGTTACAGTCGCGTGGATTGGTTTCGTAGTTTGAGATGGCGTCAGACTAGCATAAGTGGGCATGGAGCCAAGTAGTTCCTATTTTAATTCAGAGGTGTTGATTGATTGTGCCTTTCGGGAGATATTCGTGACAAGAACTACTGTTTTGTACCATTTAATACTTGAGAAGAGGTCATCCGTTTGTTAGGAGATGCCTTTCATTGTAGTAGTTGGCCGAAGTACACGTGCGAAACGTGGTTCAGACTGTTGTTTTTATTGACCCAGGGATGGAATCGGAAAATAGTTCCCTGCATTGGGTGTTTGAATTGTGGTATGTGCTTCATGCCACGGCATGCTAACAAGGAAAAACCATGCAATTTTGAAGTTATAGCTGTGAAACTGTGGTCATTTATTTATTGATTAGAGAAAAATTGTTTCTAGTCTTGGCGCGTTACGAGTTGACAACGAATGTTGTCGGGAAGACATTGGAAATAGAGGAAACAAGGGACTTCCAGCCCAACCTCACGCAGGTGTTTGATTCGCTCGGTAGAGGAACTCCTGTGCGTGTTACAGTGTTAAATTCTTGCAAACTAATATTTCGTGTTAAGAGCTGAATCGGTCGAGAAAAGTTGACTCTCCAGACCAACGTACGTCGTTCGTTGCCATGCAGTGTCATGCACACAACTAAAGCAAGGCACATATCTTATGGCGTACTTTTTGTCTCTATTGGAAATGCGGAGCCAGGAAACTCGATGCTTTGTTATATCTTATGGCATTTCATTAAGTTACTAAACACTTTTATAGGGACTGCCTTTTCACAAATATTGATAAATACTTACTGCCTTTGCAAAAAATCAAAGCTTTTGGGTTTTTTCTTTCACCGTGAATACATTATTGCAAGTGAACTGTATCTTTGTTAAACCTGGTTCAGCTAGAAATTCAGGGAGAGTGGGTCCAATCTGTAAACACGATTTGGATTTTTTATTCGTGTCAAAAGTTGATTGAATATGTAGTCCAATCATCGAATTTGAAGATAATAAACAAATATGGCATTTTTCCGGATTTGCTAAAGTTAGATTCTCAGAGAAGATAGGTGCCTCTAAATAAATGAGCGAAACTTTGATAACAACTTAATAGAAACTGAATGATATATAATATCAATTTTGTTAAATTGCCTTGTAAAATAAACCTGCTTTTTCAAAATTATGTACAAATTCTGTATCTTTACATTTTTATAAAAATGTCGCCGCAAACAACATCAGTGAAGTCCAATCTAGTATTGGTGTTTCGAGTAAACTTCTTGTCCACGTTTATCATTTACGTTGTACATATCAAGATCAACATTATTGTATACTTTTAGTAATCAAAATAACAATGTTATACTTTTGCATCATTAGCAGTATGATAATATGCCGGACATCCTGTATTTAAAGAATTTGATCGTTCATGTTGATTTCTTTGGTTTTTGTGATTCATTCATTGATTTTATTCGTGTCAAACCTGAAAGGTTTCTTGTTATAATAATTGAGTCCAATCGCCATTTTTGGAATATCAGAAACGATTCTTTTCAAATGTCTTTCCATTCCCGACACACGCTTTACTTTACCCCTATTTAGTGGTGAATTTATACAAACTTGTAAATTGTCGACCATGTTCATGACAATTGTGTCGTAAGAAATGCTTCAGAAAACGGTATGGGCATACAATATTTTGATTTTAATTGTCAAAGCGTCCAAGCAGTAATTTCAATACACTATTTTTTCGGAAATGTTCATAAATGTTTTTTTTTTTTTTTTTTTTTTTTATTTCCTCTTTTATTTTCTTCATGGAGGGGTGGGTCTAGAAAGCCCCTCTGAATAAACTGAAAGGGCATTATTCTCATATAGTGCAAGTGTGCTGGCGATTTAAAGAAATATTTTACATATATGCATCTTGAGATAAAGGCAGATACATTACAGAAATCTAAACAGAACAACCAGCAAGAAAGTTTTTGCCGTGTACCGAAGTTATGAAAATGACGAGTTTATTTGTTTTTTACTTTGTTAGAATCGTGTAATAAAATTCGACAAAGACTTCATCACTATCATCATTATTGTCGTCGTCGTCGTCGTCGTCGTCGTCGTCATCATCATCATCATCATCATCATCATTTTCTTCTTCTTTTTCTTCAGTGGCGTCAGAAGCTCTATCTGCTTTGTATATCCTTTCGACCTCCTTGGTTATTAATGCGATTGGAAGAAAAGCAAGATGTTTTTGTTTAGTCAAATATATCACGCTTTTGAAAGATAAGATTTTGTTTATAATGTTGGAAACATTCAGTTGATGATATCTAACTGAAGATTTGAGCCGTTTCTTTCAGGAAAACAATCATACTTTTCTGAATGAAATTCTTTAAAATAATCGATTACCATACATATCTTCGTGTTGGTGTCGCATTTCACGTAGATAAATTAAACGTGCAGTATGTGCACACATTGTCGTTCTTGTTCTTCTTGGCAACTCTAACGTGTGGTTCCAAACAAAGAGATTGTACAGTGTTTTAAGATTGAAACTTGGAAAATTGGAAAATTAGAATCTCCACAATACAGATGACTTTTAGTATTGCCAACCACCTCAAATAATGCCTTACATTAGACAAGAATTTCGACTCAAGATAGACATTCAGGTGAAGATGTTCCATGGTTCTATGAACTACGATGAAAGATTACCTTTCACAAGTCTAAGATAATTCTGGCCAGGACATTTGTCGATAGCTTTTTCTTGAATGTGGAATATAAAAGTGATCGAAAATTGGTACAGTTTCTTGCAAGAGATTATCTTTTTCCTAAATTGTGCTTCCACCGTTCCGCATATTCATGGATCTGTGATCTTTTAGAACATCAGATTAACCAACAAGATATCTTCTATCCGGAAAGATTTAAACCAAGTAAATATGTCGTTTATACAGAAACAAATACAGCGTTTGTCACAAAAATTACAAAATAACTTCTATTGAAAGATGTAGAGCTTGTTGTTATTGGGGTTCTTGATACTGAGGTAGACACATTTTGGAAGGAGTCGACAGAATAAACTACAAAAGTGCTCAGATCAAGACACAGTGAGGAATGTATATGCTATTTACGATGTTATTTAGTTTATTTCACGAAATGATCAAACCTTGAATGATAAGTTGTATTAAGGTTCTAATAAAACATTTTGCCATGGTAAGATGCTCCTATATAAATGAACTTGTAGAGAAAGATATCAAAGATGGGTGTATATAAATTGAAAATATTACTCTTAGTATAGAAATACTCAAAATGTAAAATAAATGAAGCCCAAATGTCTAAAATGATTTGGTATATCAATCGAAGTAACAATATATGTATACATTATTGTCGCTTCATACCATGCTCTTTGATTATTTTTATATTACATTGTACATGTCGAGTTATTTGTCATATAATCATCATTAGAAAGCTCAAGGGTGTGGCATTTTTTGTTTGTTTATTGTTTTCGAACACTTTCTTAAAAGTACTTAGAGAGGTACGTAAAGCTTTGATATTCAAATACATTCTTATTCTATCCGGTACAATTGCAGTTTAGAAGTACATTTTTATATATATATATATATATATATATATATATATATATATATATATATATATATATATATATATATATAACGTTTCTGTGCATGAAGAAACTTTATTAATGTAAATGTGTTTTTGTGACTTACAATACCCACTGAATACCACGGTAAACAAGCGTTCGGTAGATACAGAATTTCTACACAGGCCACATTTAATAAAGTCGGTTTTTCACAGGCTGTTTGTTGTCTTTGATACATTAGATAATATATCAGATATCAATTGATAATTAAAACGAGCAAAGCGCACTCTATATTTTGACAATTTCTGCTTGGTCATAGACGGGCTATTTTGATGTTTCCACCTCAGCACTAGATCAATTTCCCGTGTTTGGGTTTGTAGTTCATCACAAATACACATGATTGTTAAGCTGACGATAAATGAGATGAGCTTTAATGAACCAATGGCATAGCAACCGCCCAAGCAACACCCGCAATTAAGTTTGCCGGAGGGGGGGGGGGAGTAGAATTTCTCGCTACGCCACTATAGTGAATGCATTCTACCTATCTCACATTGACTCTAAATCTCATATTCTCATATACATACAAACATACATAGCTACATACATACACACACACACACACACACACACACACATATATATATATATATATATATATATATATATATATATATATATATATATATATATATATATATATACACACACACACACAAATATTTCATCGGTAGACACATTCTTGTTTTGATTCTATATTTTTTAGATGGCGTCTATTTATCTTCTGGCATTATTGTGCAGTACTGATTACAGGAAGAAAGCCAGTTTGATGTTCTATACTTTATTGTTTATCCCAATTTGACGTTATCTAGTTGAAATGCAACGTACGTGTTCCTGTAAAGCAAAGTATTTATGGCATTTTACTGTGTCTTACATATAAATGTACATTATATTGTAATGTTCGTCGTTGAACACCAAAGTGCGTTTTAGTATTTCAAACATTATACAAATATCTTTTGAACTAGTTCAAAAATGTTAACGAAAAACATTGCATGCAGTGTTTCTCTTACGCCATACTACATATGAAAAATAGGACATCATAAACAACTGAAGTCGGCTTCCGATCTATTATTAATCGTACCCACCTTCTATCTCGGAAAGTGTTTACCTCGCATAATTACAGTCTAGCTGAGAATTATTTAATCCCTTCACACCATACAAATTTCAAACCATAACATGCTCCGTTCGTGCAAACATTTGTTATTTGGAAAAATATAGTCGTCAACGGCGAGCCAGATGTTAAATCCACGCTATTTTCTGGAGACGTGTCAGCCTAATGTACATGATAAGCTGCAGGGTTGTGAAGCGGATTCACGCGCAGGTGATAAAAGTCAGTACATATATACTGCATGGACCATGCAAGATACCCACCACTATAACGGCTACAATTAAAAGGAGACGAAACTACAGTGATACAATTCTCTGAATTATAATGGAAATGGATGCGATAGTGTTTGAATGGAGATGCAGAAGGTTGGCTTGAAAGATCGAAATGTTTGAAGGAAATGAATCATTTTCGTACCAACTTTAGCAATATTGTACTTTTATTTAGTCAGAGGGTCCCGGATAAACCTATAAGAACAAATACAAGAATAGTGTATGCATCTTTTAATTAGCCTCGTGTATAATAATCGTATCGGGAGAAAACCAAAAAATCTTGGACAGAATAAAAAAGATTTTGTCATTTTTTCATGCAGAGAGAGAGAGATGAGAGAGAGAGAGAGAGAAAGAGAGAGAGAGAGAGATTCACATAAACCTAGAAAGAGAAGAGTATTGAACAGTATATTATAAGGAGCATTAAACAGGTCGGAAACTCTAACTACTCATCCGTGTGTACGGTTAAGTAACAAATACCCTTGCTAGGCAACTAGAGAACCTCTATCATGAGAGCAATGAGGCTGTAAGATAGCTAAATGTTACTGTACTGACACAAACGAATAGAGAAAAAGAGTAAAGAAGTTAAATTTGTGACATCATGTCAAATCACATTTAGTACTGATACAGACAGAAGTCTTAAAATCTAGAAATATGTCTGATTCACAACATTGCTGCTTATAAAATAATGCTTACGGAATACTAAAAGCTTTTGCTTGAGTAACACTTTGATTTTCAATTACTGACTTTAACGTATATATACAACCTTATTTACTTCACAAAATTTCCACAAAATAAGTTATAAGGATTATTTCTCAATGTTACGACGTAAAATATCGGCCCTATTTTAAAACATGCTTTTAATTTATTGTATCCATTGCACGTTAAGGTTTCCAAAGTTAAGCTCAAAACGTTCACAAAGTCGAGCTGTGTTATACAAGCGGGACTAGTTTATTATTTTCGACTTTCCATTTTTGTAATTATTAAAATAAACACTTTTATGATGCAAAGGAAGCATATCTGACATTCACCCTTTATTTTTGCAACATAATTATCATCTTGCTGTAAAATGCGAGCTACTGGAAAATTGAAAAGTTTCGTTTATGATCTTTATCTATTTTGCAGACATATTTGGGCGTGATAAAGCAATGGACGCTCTTCAACTGGACCACATCACCTAACTAGTTTGATATTTGCAGTATACGTTTGTTGCTGTTACAGTATGCAATCACTTTGGTTTATTCGGGTTTATAATTCACTGCTCAACAGCTCAAAAGCAGAGATGAACCCTTCATCGGCAATACGCTTTTTTGCAGAGAGCGTAAACAATAATGCAAATTTGTCTCCTTTGCTTCATCGGTGGATGATGCATGTGTACGGTCTTGCACGTTCTGACTGATTATCTCGACACTTGCCAATATTCTTTAATTTGCTGTAAGGTTAAATTTTATTTTTTTAAAAATCGCAAGCAGGGTATATGTTCATCAGTGAAACACTAGTTTTTAACCGATTCGGTGTTCTTTAGGTAAAATATCTTTGCATGCTAACTGTTAATTATGAACTGAAAGAACAATATGTTTGGTATGGTTAGTTAGGATTTTGAATGACAATTCCTGATGTCTTTCTTGGAAGATAAAATGTCCTCTGATTTAAATACAGTTATTTGATCATTTGACTGCAGAAAGTAAGTTCCTGACCTTTCAATATAAACATCAATCGTAGATTTGACATAAGCGCGGTAAGACGGGTCTTGTCCTATCTTCTGGTGCTTGAGCCGAGTAAAACATTTTTTTTCCTAAATCTAACAGAAGCTATCTGCTAGGATGCGTTATTAATAATAGTTGTGTGCACACATCGCATTACCGATAAAGGGAAACTTTACTAAAACAATGATCATTGTTAATATTTGTTGAAGCTCGTAATATTAATAATACTTGTGTGTAGTTTAGGCTTTATCTGCACACTCAGATCTCCTTTTCTACACTCTCAGTACATATAAATTAATTTGCTAAAATAAACTAGAATCATAGCTCTAAAATACTTACACTTTATTAATATTATTCCACACGCATAATGCGGAGTGTGAACTTAATCTTCGGCAACAAATGATCAGGGGCATTTTAATATTCGAATGTAATTATTCCATACTTTAATCATTTTCTTTGTGACGAAAATACTCAGTTTCATTAACCTTTTATTTATTTTCCTTATTATTGATTCTTTTCCCTACGGTGCAAAACAGTCACTTGGTTGTTGGAAGAGGAACACTCGCAAAAGGCATCCTTACATTCTTGCTGGAGTATTTTCCCTTTACTTGATAGTATATGTTTGCACTGGTTCATACAAACACATAGAGTTTTTCCCAACAAGTGTAATACTGTGAAGAAAATATTATTGCTCTTTAATAATTTTTATTGAAAAATCTAACTTTTTTCATTTGTTATAGCCGACTGCACCGTTTAATTGCAGATAGTTAACAGAAAGATGTCAACCTTTTTATATTTTACGTTCTCAGCTAATGTGTTATTCGACCAAAAACTAGGTTTCATTTGGGCCAATAGAGCAAGTAACATTATTGCAACATTTTGAAATTGCATTTTGAAAGGAGAACAGACATCAATTAAGTTTTAAGTTTTATCTTCTATGTTGATTGCGGAGGGTCCCATAGTTGTGAAGAATACAAAAAAGAATACAATTTCAAATTGTCCGTTTCAGATGTAAATAAAGCAGCAAATATTTTTCAGTATAAAAGTTGTATGATAACATTATACCTAATTCACTTCGTTTTCCATTTGAACTATATTAAAGGGATATCATAGTTATGACAAATTTGGCATATTCACACACACACACACACACACACACACACACACACACACACATATATATATATAGTAAGAGAAAACTGTGATAGGACAAATTTGACGTTATTCTAACAGCTGACGTCTTTAATGAAATTCTTAATGTCGATATTTTCTTTCATGTTGATTTTCAAAATCTTCCATCCTAATTAATATTAAAGATTTTTTCATGAAAAAAATCTGCATTGTATTAAAGAAAGAAAGTTCATTCATAGTACACAAAAACCTCAAAATATCACTTTTTTGCCCAAGAAACAATTTCGATCAATTGATCGAGACCAATCCAGGGTTGTAGAATAGACATTCGGTCCTCTCAAAACTAGGAGAGTTACAGTCATATAATGTTGAGCAAGTAAACAATATCATGTATAATTGTGAAGCTATGTTCTACTGTGTTCATTTTTTTTTTCTTTTGTATTTGTGTCTTTCGCGACATTAATGAAATATACACAAATTACAGTTAAATCCTTTCCTTCTATATTGACTACAACTACTGTTGCTGTTACTACTACTACGGCTGCAGCTACAAATGCTGTGACTACTAGCATCTATTATTAGTATTATTATTTGCAGTAGTAGTAGTAGCAGTAGTAATAGTATTATCATCATCATCATCATCATCATCATCATCATCATTATTTACATGGCATGGTTAAGTGACTGAATCGTCTAACGATTGTTTCAAAATGTAATCCCCCGATAAGAAAATATTTTTCTTCGAAAAACAAATATCTGAAGGAAACGAACTCAAATGTTTAAGGTCGCAGAAAATAATGTATTTACCTTAAGAATATATTAAATATACGTTGGATTACTATTTTGTTTAATGTCCACTTAGCTTAGGTGGACCATGTCTAGGATAGATGTGGGGGTTTTCCTATGCCATGTGAATATATAGCTAACGTTTTCCATAATTAATAAAGTCAGCATGAAAATCCCAAGCCATACTTGTACATTCCGAGCATCTACATATTTTATATTTCAGTCAACCATTTTTCTTTTTTTTATTATAATGAAGAATGTATTGAAAGATGTAGTGCTTGTAGATGTTTTATAGTCATAATATTTTAGGTTTTATGCAATAATACAAAATATAAAAAAACTAGTAAAAATAACTTCTTTACTACGTCTTGAAGGAGATACGAAACTTTTCCACTGTACAATGTTTTGGGGATTCTCCCATAAGGGTATTTGAAACAACAATGTACAAATGTACAAATGTCGTTATATATGCCAGCTGACAGCGGACTGAACGTATTTCGAAAGCAATTACTCTATTATACTTATATTACCAATCCTGACTTCCATCAGGGGGCAGCCAGGCAAGTGAAAGCCAGTATAGTACGCAGAACCGTCAAGAAACAGAGAATCTCTAGATGAACGTTGGGAGGGTGGTGAGTGGTTGGGGTGGAAAGAGAAGAGAGACGGCATCTGGAGCCATGCAGGTTTATATCACACTCTACTGTACATGGGTGGTGGTACGAGCAGGTTTAGATCATATACTAATTTATTTGAAGGGTGGAGTGACCGACAGCTTTAGATCATATTTTATGTACTTGGGAGGGTGGAACCCAACAGGTTTAGATCATATACTAATGTACCGGGGCGGGGATCCCGGCTGCTTTATATCATCTACATATGTACCTGGGGGAAGCCCAGTAGGTTTATATCAGATACTAATGTACCTGGTGTGTGCGTGGTGGTGGGGGTGGGGGGGGGAGTAGAGAACAGCAGGTATAGATCATATACAAATGTGTCTGAGAATGGTTCCGGCAGGTTTATATCATACACTAATTTACTTGGGGTGGGGGGGGGGGTCAGGAGGAGCCCGGCAGATAGACTAAGCAATATTTAAAGTTTGATTCATCACAGCATGTACAGAAACATAGCTACCTACAATAATGCATATTATAATCAGACTCCTGATCATTGTCTGGATTGGAAAAAAAAATGCAAGTAATTGAATTAATGGCCATATCCAAGAGAACACGTTGATTACAGAAAATAAATACAAAAAGAATAAAAAAGAAGAAAGAAAGAAAACTTGATCTTTATATCTCAGCCTAGGATGTTAGTCACATTATTATGGCAAGTCAAATAAATAATTGCAAACACTTGTGTAATTAAGCAGAATCCATTTTCCATTGAACTGTACACAACGTTTAGAGAGAAGATCTGATATATCTCACATAACAGTTGAAAGACCAAAGCCCTAGAGTTTGTATCATATGGTCCTCAGTTCCAGCTCCCGAAGCTGAAGTTGCTGCACCTATTCTAAAAGAATCACCATATAACTTAGAATCATCAAGCGCAAGAACAGGCAATACATGCATTATATAAATAATGAATTTGTCACGTGTGAAAAAATAGTGATCACAGTCCAGGAAGAAAGGTGAATTTGTACTTACACCGCGCTTCCTTCTTAGGGCACTGTACTTGTTTATAGCCACAACCGGACACGGTAAGTTGTTTCTAAATAGGTGAATGCACACGACTTGACGAAATGGACCATACCTATAGGCACGTAAGGTCAATGTGTAACCTGATTTGTCCTGGGCAAACTGAATGCCATTCATGCATATCTGATGTAGCAGTCGAACTCCTTATAGTAAATTCCACACAGGGCAAAACAAAAAAAATAAATAAAATAAACAAAGAATGCCATGAGACATTCACTTGACAGCATATAATATGTAAGTGTGGGCAAAACACCACGGTCCAAGTCACAAATATTGCATAAAATGGAAAACTCCATATGAATCTCTTTTTAGAGACGGTGTTACTTTGAGTCTAATCTCTTTTTTTAAGTTGTAGTCCAAACGCTGACTGTGAGTAAATAGATTATTCGGTCCAGCCTTGAGATAATGAAAGCGAATCCCTGCATGGTACATAATAATAGTTGCACATATTAATCCCAGTTCATGGTGACAATAGCATGCAAACCGGCTAAGCAGATTCTCATACAACACAGGTAAAGATTCAGGTGGAACAAGTACTCCACACAAGATCAGAAACTGAAGAAAGTTTTGTAGTGCTAAGTTATAGGTGCTGGCTTTGCCACGACTGATGGCCGCATTCCATAATTAATAATGTAAAGTTTCTCATGTTTTAACAGAGATGTTTACATAAGTAGTTATCAAAGAGTCCTTTTCGCAAGGTAGTATATAGCAACAAGGCAAAAGCAGAATCTTCCACAGACAGGCGATGTTGTTTTTTTTTTTTGGGGGGGGGGTTTGTTGGGGTGGGGGTGGGGGGGTATTCCTTACATCATAATGCACATGAAAAACAGGAAAAGCAAAACATGCTACAATGTCAAATGACATTCTATACTGATTCAGAGACAGATTGTATCAACAGGAAATATGTATGTGTTATACCTAGAACATTCTCATAAAATTACATGTTAAAGAGCGATTATCTTGTTGTTTTAATTTTTTTTTTTAAATTTTATAATAGAAGACAGCCATTGATACATTATTTATTTTGAACCACAATGAAAATATGCATCAGTCTCTGCTGACAATAAAAATCCACATGGATATTAAAGGAAGGAAAGAAACTATGAATACGTATAAGAATAGTGTACACATTTTTTAACTGGCTTCGTGTATAAAAATTGATTCAGGAGAAAAAGCACAAAATCATCTTGGACAGAAAGGAAAAGATATTGTCTATCGTTTAAAGCACAGTGCGAGAGAGAGAGAGAGAGACAGAGACAGAGAAAGACCTAGAAACAGTACAGTATTGAAAAGTAGAGTATTGGGTATGTAACTTGAGCATTAGACAGGTACGTAATATGCCTAGCCATCTGTTTGCATGTTTAAGTAAAAAGGCAATAGCTAGGCAAGAAGAGAACACTTCATCATGGTAGCAATGTGCTTGTCGGTTTTGCCTCCCTTATGTAGCTAAATGTGACTGTATTGATTCATACGAATATAAAAGACGTGTAAATACATTAACCTCGTCACATCATATCATATCACATTTAGGATTGTTCCAAACAGATCTCTCAAAGACATGAAATATGTTTGATTTACAACTATGTCTGCTGATAAAATAATGCTTAATAAAATCTCAAAGGTTTGACTTGGGGGAAACTATGATTCTCAATGATAGACTTATGAATATATCTACTCCTTTATAACACTTGACAGAATTTCCACAAAGTAAGTTATAAGAATTATTATCAGTGTTACGTCTTATAAAATTTGCAATATTTGAAAACATGCTTTTAATTGAATGCATCCTTTGCACATTCCGGTTTCCAAATTTGAGCCGAGGACATACTCAAAGCTTATACAAGCGGGACTAGGTTATTACTGGTTCCTTTCCATTTTTGACATTCTCAAAATAAACGCTTTCATGGTGCAAAAGAAACCAACTTGACATTTTCCGCTCCTCTTATAAAAGAAATCTTATATTACTTTAAAAAAAACTAGTTACAAGAAAATCTGAAAAGGCTCCAGGATGATCTTTGCCTATTTTGCAGCCTTGTTTAGGCGTCTTCTGGTTTGTTTGATATTTGCAGCGCATTGTTTTGTTGCTGTTACGGTATGCAATCTCTTTGGTGTCCTTGGCGTTGTAATTCACTACTCAACGGCTCAAAAGCAGAGATGAGCCTTTCATCGCCAATGCGACTCTTAGCATATACCGTAAAACAGCCATAACAAGTTATCTTCCTGACGCGCGTGTAAGGCAGTGCATTTGCTGATTGATTATATCGATACTTGCCAATATTGTTGATTTTGATGTCGAGTGTAATTTTATTTCACAAACATTTTGTAAACTAGGTTGATAAGGATGAATTTATGAAATGACTTTAACCATTCGGCATTATTTAAGTAAACTATCCCTGCATGGTAACTGTTAATTATGGATTTCACGACCAACGTGTTCGGTGTTGTTATGTAGGTTTTTGATTGTCGATTTCTGAAGTTGTTAGTGGGCAGGAAAAATCGGCTGATTTAAATACGATGCCTAAATTATCTAAATGTGGCAGGAAAATTTAGTCACCTTTCTAAATAAATGTCCATTTCAGAATTGACATAAATGCGACGAGACGGACTCGCTCGGTCTTTTGGTGCTCGAGCCGAGTAAAACGTTTTTTTCCTAAATTGAAGAATTGCTCTCTGCAAGGAGGCAGTAGTCCGACTATTTGTGTGCACACACTGCATTAACGATAAAGGGAAACTTCGCTAAAACAATGGCCATTGTTAATGTTCACTGTTGAGTAGCTTGAGTAAATATCTCTTTTTTAACTCCCTGTACATAGAAATTAATTTGTTTAGATACAGTTAGAATGAAAGTGCTTAAATAATTAGGTTGCATCAATATTATTCTACACTCCTAATCTGCACCGTATACTAATTTGTTTTGATTAAAATATAGACACATCATCGAAATCAGTTTCATTTTTCTTGTGATCAAATCATCACTTTTAATGTTTATCAATATTGCAGCTTCAAACCACTTTTCATCCGTCCGGTTATTGACATTTCCAGTCTTACTGACATTTTATTCGATACATTTTGAGTGCTAGAAGTAAAGTTTATATTTGTCTTTAGTAACAGATAAATGAGAAAGTATCTTTGCACTACAACTTCTTCTTCTTGCTAGAATAATCATCATCGTCATCATCAAAATCAACAGCAACCACAAGAGTGAAATCAACAATTCTGCTGACCAAAAACAAAAATTGCCAGGAATACATTTGTATTTACTCCAGTAAGTTCGTCATATGAAATCTAGCAATGGACCAGTAAATTATTCTAAGCAGGAATGGAAGGTTTATCGCAGACGTCCCTACTGTAGCAACTAAACAAAAAAGACCCAAAACAGAAAAGACGAAGAGAACCAATCCCTCGAAGGTAACAGTGGGTACACGCTGACAAACATTATATCCCATATTAATGAGCTTAACATTTTGCATGCATATTTAAATGTGTATAGTTGTATCTGTTTTTGTTTTAAACATATTTTTTTGCATATATTAGAAAATCAAAAGGGTTAGACACAAGTTCTTCCAACGTAGAATAGGCTTTTCCGTAACAAATGCAAAACACATACTATTCACATTGTTTGGGGTGCGAGATTATAAAGGAATAAAAAAAAAGGTGAGGCACCATGAGAGAATGGGTCACACAAAAATATACAAATTTATGAACACTTCTTATATTATTGAATGTTTCACTGGCATTCCTGGACGAATACATTTATTCATATTTGAATTGTAGTATAATAGTTCTGAATACATTTAAACATATATGCACACACACACACACACACACACACACACACATATGTATATTGTAAAGCCAAATGATGCTCGGGGGAGAGATAACCAAGGAAATCTTACAGAAAATAATAATCATAGTGCTCAAGACTTAAAAACCACGACAAGAATATTAAAGAAAAATACACATTTGGATTTAGCTTTCTTGAACTCTATTGCTAGATCTATAGGCTCAAAAGCGGTTAGTAAGATAACGGTAAACCCTCTTAAAATGTTCAGTATTAATTGTGTCATTAAGAGTATAGTCGCCAATTATGAACTGGGAGGTTTTTAAGTAGGTTTTTCGTCGGGAGGATTCGAGAATTATTGTGTAGTTTATATTCAAAGAAATACTGGTATGCTGTTTCATTTGATTCAGAGCAACTTCACAATGAATTGGCGACAGTGTGGTTCAAATATAGATCCGCCTTTAGCACAGAACAGTTATTCCCCGGTGTAGCATGTTCGATATACATTTTTCTTTCACCTATGGAGTAGTGGGATCGCACTTGCTTGTTTTTATTTAATCTCGTTTGAAAGACAGATATAGAATTGGAATTTTTTATATTGTGGGGTTGTTTGTTACAAATTTTTGTAGTCGACTGTAAAAAAAGGACTTATTTGTTAGCTCTAAACGACAAAATGGTACTTCAAAAGTTAAAGAACATATCTTGCTCGCACTTTGAGCAACCGTTGGTGGAATAATTTCGTTTAAAAAAATCTGGTGTCATATGATTAACCATTTTATAAAATGTAACAAGTTTGTGGACTTTTCCACGCTCTTTTAAAGGTAGCCAGCTACATTATCTATATAAAAACAATCAGAGCTTATACTTCTGGTAAGTCTTGTTACAATTTTAGCTGCTTCCTTTTTGAATATTTTCAAGATGGTTAGAATCAATGTTGCTACACCCATCCAATGCTACATATGCATACAGTATATATATATATATATATATATATATATATATATATATATATATATATATATATATATATATATATATATATATATATATATATAGTTTAGTGATATATTTATATATTGTTTATTGAATCTCTTTTCATTTTGAACTTGGGCGTTTTCGTTATTCCGATCATCTTTGATGCTTTCCGAATAAGTTCTTCAATGTGGTTTCGCCAACTTCCATCACTCTTCAGAGGTACTCTAGGGTGTTTGTGATTATCTACAAAGGCAAAAGATGTATTATCTAACAGTAATTTGGGATGAGACATTTGAACAGGTGAGGCATTTTTGTTAATAATACAGCTTCTGTTTTTGATGGATTTAAAGAGACAAACCATTGTTTGGTCCATCAATCTATCGCTTTTTCTAATGTAATGTTAATAACGTATCGTGAACTATTCGCATTACGTTTTCTAAGAGTTACAAATATGATGTTTTCTGGTATTATTATTAATCTACGGTTCTTTATAATAATAATAATAATAATAATAATAATAACTATTATTATTATTATTATTATTATTATACCTATTTTTGCTCCTTAATAATAATAATAATAATAATAATAATAATAATAATAACAGCAATAATAATAATAATAAGAAGAAGAATAATAATAAGAATTATTATTATTATTATTATTATTATTATTATTATTATTATTATAGTAGCATTAGTTGTGATATACAGTTGTATAGGACGAAACTAAATGAGATTTTTCTATTTTTTGTCGGTTTCTTCGTTCTCCAATACTTATATTGTCATTTTCAATCTAATATGATTTGAATTCATCAATCAAATAACACTAAACATTCCTCATTTAAAGCATTACATCCTTATCATGCCGTTTTGAAGGCATGTGTTGTCAGGGTAGATATCCAGTTATGACTTGGTATTGGAAACTGATTTTAGAAAGCAATAATGCGATTGTTTTGAGATCCCAATTTTGTCGCGAGTGGTTCTGAAAATCGTTCATTCTAAATATTGCTGACAAAATTTTATTTGTAGCTATGTCCTTGCTTTTATTTGTTTATTTAAGGGGTTTTTTCTTGAGACAAAAATTAGCATGGTATTTTTTGGCCTTAGTGCTTGCAATTATGCTTGTTATCATTGTCAAACTCTATGGATATACAGATTACGGAGCTAAATCTATCGGATCAAACTACTCGTGGAACGAAGAAGAAAATTACAGTGAAATATTAACAGACCTGGAAAGATTAGTAGATCAAGGAATAAAAAACAATGACCATAGACTTATAAACATAATTAGAACCAAATTTCTAAATTTTCCTAAGCAGCATAAATATAATTTGAATAATCCTAAACTTGTGGACTATTCATGTGGTCAGAGTGGAGCTGTAGACAAGATCCTCAAGCAAAGAGTAAGTAGTAAATACAAAACATCCGATCATGATTTCAGGTAACTTCAATGGTTTTTTTATATTTTAATTTTATTTTATTTATTTTATTTTTTTTTTTTCTAATTTGTTTGTTTTTCTTAAGATTCTCAGATTATAGCTATATAACTCTACCTATCAGGATTTAAACGATCTAAAAGAAAAAAAACCTGTTTCAAAGTTAATGGCTGGCAGTTAAAACAATGTTCTATAGTTTATATTAACCTAAATCTCTCTAGCTGTATTTATTACTGTGTTTTAAAACTACGTTTGATAACAGCTGATATCCCCTTGCTATATAAACGTTGTGACGCTCTTCTCAGCTGTACAATGTATTCATTATACGCTTTGGCAACCTACGTTTTCGATAGGCAATAGTTTTGCGACAGAAGTGTTCGCATTATTTAATGCATGGCCATTTCAGGAGAATTCAAACTGACAGCAAAATGTTTTCTTTCAAATTAGGAAGAAGAAAAAAAAAACAACTAAAAAACAAACAAAAAAAAAAAAACGTGAAGAATAGTAAAGATAAATAATTTTTCTTTCCGATAAAGGTTATGCTTCACATATTGTTTTAGTTATATTTATTTACCAAAATAAAAGCCAAAATTTTGACAGAAGTGTGTAGGACGAGTAAAATTGATTTTGATGATTTACTGAAATATCATATTGAGTACTAATACTTATGACTTTGTATGTTACAGAGAGGAGGCTTCTTTGTTGAAGCTGGCGCATTTGATGGAGAATCAATATCCAATACCTTATTTTTTGAAAGAGAACGAGAATGGAGGGGACTTCTAGTTGAACCAGATCCGTCTGTATTTGAGAGATTGAAGGTGAAAGGAAGAAAATCGGTTTTGACTAATGCATGTCTTAACATCAACGGCCAATATTCAACTGTAATTATTTTATTACACTTTATACGCATTTCTTATGAGATTGTGAATACTGTATTCACCATTCATATTGCGATTGGTGGTTCTTTTAATATTGAATTCTTCAGTATCGATGAATGTCGTTTCAATAAATCAGATCAGGTCCTAATTTTGACAGACATCATAGCAAATGGGACCATGTTTTATAAGACATTAATGTAACTGTCTATTTCTGTTTCAGCTGCTGTTTAATAGAGGCAACGAGATGGGACGCATATGGGAAGATCAAGAGGATAAGGATTGGGTTCAACAGAATCAAATGAAAATCAATGTTATCAAAGTGCCGTGCTTTTCATTGTATGCCCTTCTGTTAGCGCTGGGTGTCAGTAGAGTGGATTATCTAAGCCTTGATGTTGAGGGCAGAGAATTGTCGGTACTAAAAACCATTCCATTCGATAAAATCCTTGTAGACATAATCACTGTAGAGTACTTATTTGGTAATAAAACACAGATTAAATCCTATCTTGAGAATGAGGGCTTTGAATTATTGGTGGATATCGTCGGAAATCAGACATGCGTAGCAAGAGATCTGCTTTTCAGGAGAAAAGAAGTGTAAATTATAAATGTAAAATATGTACAGGACATTTATCCACTTATCTATATTACTACGCACCGTGTCATAATGATTAGAGAATATCACGATGTTTGTGTTTTGAAAGGTTAACGTTGAAAGCCTGCTGAGTGTACAATATTATTGACAATAAGAAAATAAGTGAGAATAAAGTCAAACATTGCTTAGAAGTTTCTGTTCTTTCTTCATGTGGCACATATACCAAATTTAAATGTGGACCGGAAACGATCATTTTTCTGGGTCCTATTCTGATTTACTACGTCTTGTAGATCGGAAGAATTTCAATATGCAAAAAATAGCATATTGTGTTATTGAACGACTGGAAGCAAACTTGGACATCTAAGGTTCATTTCTTTATACAATTAGTTTGACTGTGCATGTTAAAGGCACGTTATTACATAATTTCCTCGTATTTACTATCATTAGTATTATTTTAACTGTTAAAATAAAAATGGGATATGACCCACCTAGAAAGAAAGTTAATTATACCTCCACGTTTTCTTTAGTACAACCTTTACATCCTCCTTCTAAAATCTTGCATGCAAACAATTGTGTTGTACGCTCGGGAAACATGCACGAACGGGGCTCATCCTTCTACGTCCAATCTTAAAATTGAAACTGGGATTGACTTAAATATAAGCAGAGTAAAATCTGCTTTGTTTCGGCATCCACCTGAAAGAATGGCTCTGATCGATATACAAATCTGCTAATGCAGGACTAATATAGTTTCTGATAATAACATATTAACACGAAAATCTCCGTTACGAGCATATGCCCTTTTAAATCAGGCCTCAGAGTTTTCTTTAATTGAAATGTCTTGAACATTTGGGTAAATTTGGTACATACCTTTTATCAATGTATACAAATTTATTGACTCCATATGGCGATGCAATTGTTCTTAGAGAATGAAATAAATGGTCTATAGGCCCATGCTGTTGTGATCATTTCTGTTCAAAATAAATACTTCAGATACCTTCCTATGAACATGTATATGTATGTATGTATGTATGTATGCGCACACGTATGTATGCGCACACGTATGTATTGTTTTATGTGTACTTTACATCACCATACATGTCATGGCAGACCGGCAAGATATAAAGGACATAAACATAATTTGCGTACACAAGAAGTCTTACAAATATACAATATTTTTGGAGGCTTCTGGAGATCATAATAAAAATTTCTTTAGAGATAATTTAATCTATTTTGAGGGCAAAAACAATAATAATATAATTGGATTACTTTAAAGTTACTTTCCTGCAATTTTTAATATATAAAATAAGTATTAGCTTTTATATAACGTGACTGTGAAGTCTTTTATCTGAAGCAGTTGGGTGCCGGATCAACATTCTTTGTGTCTTGTGGAGTATTTGTATACATTTTTAAAGTTAGGTTCTACTACCTGTTTTTAGGCTGTGGGATGGAAAGCAATGACTCAAATCATCGATCATGCATTTTCACATATGTAAAATTTGAAAACATTTTAAACAAGGAAACAGCTATACGGTGCAAAGTCTACGAATACAGGTGATGGCTGTCAGCAGCAGTGCATCATGGGGATATTTAGAGGTCATACAATATCGAGCTGGGCTCGTTCTCTAGACTTCACTTACTTCATATTTATCGTGCTACTACCTTGAAACCACGTGCTATACAGAATGGGGCAAAAGCGATTATGTTAATGAAAGATATACCTTAGAATTTATCTGGTCCAGCTTGTTTTGTTATTTTGCTAAACCATTCTTTGCACACCATGCCAAGGCATTGCTTAAGACCTACGAGACAATATTCAAAGGAGCTATTGACAACAGTGAGCTTCGCAATTGGAGATAATCCAATGATGTTAACATTTCTAGTGACCAGTGACGTCAAAGCTTTTTCCACCAATCGGCATGTTACGTATAAAAATATTCGCTGCCAACAATGCCGGGAAACGTGAGATTTTATCCAAATGGATTTCTGCGAATCTCACAAACTCTTTTTTCAGGCAGTACGGAGGTAACTTGTCATGTCTGCTAATGATCTCAAAAGCCTTCATGCTGGAAAGACGGCAATCGTTTCATTTGTAATCGAGTAAAAGAATTATGACTCGGAAGACATGCATTATCGGAACTATTCAGAAAAAGGGACAAACTTACAGAGATTTGTTCAGCTTGAACCATAGCTGGATTTGATTGGAAAGAAAGATTTAAAGTTTCAATCTCTTGTAGCTAGCAATTGAAAGTTAAATTTTTATAAATTTATCGTACATTCAGCGCCTTCGTTTTCGGTGAAACATGGCGTCCAGAAATGTTTTTTTAATACTTTCTGGCATAATGTCACTATTTATTATACTGCTTTTAATCCGTGACGATGCAAGAGATAGAAGCAATATATTGACGGATTACAAATATACAAACTTTTATCATTATGATCCGGCTGTCGATCTCAGGATAATTGCTATTGTTGGCAATCGTTCAAAGTCTCTCGGTAGACTTTTGAATTCACTGAATAGAGCATTGTATTACAATGACAACATTGTACTGGAAGTTTGGGTTGACAGAGAAATGTATGGAAAATATGATGTGGAAACATACAAATTTGCAAGATCATTTCGATTTCTTCATGGAAAAAAGTATATATACATTCATTCATCGCATGTTGGCATATTTGGACAATGGATTAATACATGGAATGCTAGTACAAAATCCTCAGAAATAGCGGTTATACTTGAAGATGACATAGAAGTTTCTGTTTTTTTCTACAGATGGCTAAAATTGGTCCACAGTAGGTACGATAATCATGAAAATATCAATGGATATTCTTTACATGGTACTTGCGAAAACCATAGCCTCAAGCCGCATGGACAAGCGAATATTGTGGTACCAAAAAATAGCACAGTCTTTCTATATCCAGCGTTTAATACATGGGGTTTTTCTCCAAATGTTAGACACTGGGTGCACTTCGTGAAATGGGTTTCCTTACAAACAAAATATAAAACATTTATACCTTTTGTTCCACACATAGCTCCAAGTCTTTGGTATCAGGAAGCATTGCAGAAAGGATTCGCAGCAAATAATTGGGACATGTGGCACGTATATCATGCATATATGAACAAGTTATTTACGATGTTTCCAAATATTCCAGGTGAGTTCAAGTTTTTAAAAAATGGAACTTTGATCAATTATGTAGAATACAATTATTAATAAACTCTTTGATTGAGTGCTAATTTCTATATTTCTATATTAAAATAAATATGATGAAAGTATATATCAATAAGGTCTGTTATTTTTGTCAGGAGTGTTATTAAAGACGTAAAATAAAAATCTATATAAAAATCGTATTTTTTCCTTGAGAGAATACATTATTCTCTTTAATCTTGGTATATTTAAATCATGACCAGACATCATCTTGTCTGTGTTCTTTACAGGTGATCTGGGATTTGCCATACATTGGAGGGAAAAGGGACTACATTATGGAGAAAACACGAGGAATGAATCCTCTGGTAAGCTTCTGCTGAACTGGATTCCGCAAATCGATGAGCTTCCGATGCACCCATTATATCTGAATTATGATGGAAGACAAATAAACTATTCGGATTATCAGTGGCTTTAGACCATGACAGATTCTTATACTTTTCAGCGTTATCGGAATACCAAAGCTCACGCCATATAATGGGTTTAACCAGCTCCTGGGAAGATTTCGGAAATTAACAAAAAGGATTGGACTTTTAGCCCTCAAAATTACAATGAATGGTTTCCTCAGTACGTATTACATTTGTGCTCAATTTTTAAATTCAATTTCAAAAAGGGAGAAACGTGTCAGCTAAGGATCTTATTCAATTCCATTACCAATACTAATAATGACATCATAAAAGGTAGCTAATGAAAAACCCGTGCTGAAAAGGTCATGAGTTTACAGTATCATATATATAACTGTGCTTTTACAATCTTTGTATCATAATACCTTTATTCTTATTAGAAACATGTGGAATTTTTATATAACATACAATTCTTGGCTTGAAAACAGAGGAAAGTTACTTTTCTGAAATTAGCATAAAGATCACCTATTTATGGTTGTAAAACTTGCTTTGTAATTTAAGTACCAAATACGAGCTAAATTGTATTATAAATAGAAACTAAATCTCTTGAGAACATTGAAGAATGCAAATGAACTGTTTTCAAATGTTATTGTATGATCTGTAATGAATTTAATGCAATGTCATAAGCCATATTGACGATTATGAGCCATAGAAGTTTGAGCTCATGGTTTGTACAACCTAAATAGGCATCATACATCAAACTGGATTTTAGAGCAACCGTGTTGGTGCTTTACCCATTGTTTCATGAAACGTCCTAAAGGTTATTCTGTAAATTCACATTTAACGAAAGAATTCACTCTCTTGTCAGTGATTTGTATCTGTTTAATTTTAATAATCTCATTTTATGCTCATGATTATCTGCGATCTAAGAAATACTGCGTGTTTGTTTTAAATCATCAGTAGCATTTGTGTATTTTGCATTGATTAAATTTAACAGCCTTAAATAATGTATAATAATTAGTAAAATGTAATTAATTTGTATAAAATGTTCATTTTCAACAATGTTCTAATTCCAAGTAAAAAACAATCTGGACGCTTTATACAAAATAGAGCTGATAAAGCACATTTACTATATACTAAATTGATTATGATTTGTTTTTCTGCATATCTTGATATGTTTAATTTAACTTGTTTTTAGAAACTGTAAAACTGACTGCAAAGTAGGTTGTTTTATATTGAGTTACCACGATAAAATACACATTTTAGATATGTTTTCATTAATTGATTTGCAGCACTATCAACACCACATTCAGAATAATGTTTATCACCTCCATCAGGTTTACCAAAGAATTATAACTGTTTCATAGGGGCCACGGGTGGCCGAGTGGTCTTAGGCACTCACCTTTACAGATCACTTGCACATCTCACCTCTGTCCACGTGAGTCCAACGTTGGTATGTGAGAAAGCTTGCCAGTAGCTTCCCGTGGGTCGTTGGTTCTTTCCTGGTTCTTCCCGAGTTCTTCCTCCACCAAATATACTGTCCGCCATGTATAGCCTATCATGTGCTGAAAAATAGCGTTAAACACCACAAAACCAAACCATATATCTTTCGTAGAATATCAGTCGCTTATTCTGCGATTCTGCGATTACAGTA
Organism: Margaritifera margaritifera; assembly: GCA_029931535.1. Taxonomy (NCBI): domain Eukaryota; kingdom Metazoa; phylum Mollusca; class Bivalvia; order Unionida; family Margaritiferidae; genus Margaritifera; species Margaritifera margaritifera. The sequence goes on along the minus strand of JAQPZY010001362.1, from coordinate 1,537,787 downwards.
TGAAAGAGTTTTCAAGTGATAATATATATAACAAAGTATTACATGTAATAAACTTTCTTTGCTACAAATGTGTATGTCAGCTCTGGCATCAGCTAATATTATCATATATATGTCTACAACTAAATGCTTATGTCTGTTCTTACGTTCATTCCGAAGATCTGTAAAGTACAGTAGAGATACAAGAGTTTCGTTATCTTTGATTTACTCTGCTGATTTCGTTAAAAATGATACCTGTCTTGCTAAACCTTTTACACTGACGAACCTATCTGCATTGGTCTTTACAAACTTATTGACAGATCCACCGAAATTTGAGGCACTAAAAGCAGATATTCCTTTCATAAGCTTTCGAGTTGTGAAACGCGGTTTATATATATATATATATATATATATATATAACTTACTGTTTGCATCCTTCAAAGAAATATAGAAACATGTTAGAGAGATGCACCTCTGGATTTGAATGAATCATTGTTTGTTCGAGAAATAAAAGTCCCTAAATGTATGTTGTGAATACTAATTCCTTGGATAAAGCACAGGCGTTTCATTAGTGTCTGCAGAAAAGAAATTATCATCTTGTCAAATAACGACTGGAGTGTACATCTCGATGAGGAAACTCTTCTTACACAAGGTTAAGTCATAGGATTGGAAATTTTTGCCGTAAACAAAATGGGCTCACTTGTGCAGCGTGCAATTACGTATATCTATGATGGAATTAATAACTGGTGGAGGGACAGTAGCTGATAGTGTTCGAGTTAGTATAGATTCTGCTTTAATTATATTCTGCTTCGAGAAACTGCATCATCTTGTGCATGGATTGAACAGATCTTTTATAATTGAAACGGTTTCACTCGAGAAAACACGGGGTTTCGACTTTGACCCACGAGAAAGTTTAGCAGAGGACGATTTTTTGCGCTAGAAGCATAATAAAAGGGCTATAAGTTTAATTTTATCAAAGATTAAATATGGGAGAAAATTGCATTCACAGTCGTAAATTATACGCGGCAAAGAAAAAAGGTGGTTTGTCGGAAGAATGTTAACACTATAAAGATATAGCTAACCAATTAAATATAAGGTTTTCTTGATTCACAGATTTAAGTTGGATGATTTTTCACTATGAATCTTTTAAATTTGTCGATATCACTTTTGTTCCCAATGAAGACACCGAATTGTAAAATTTTCATAAATGCCAAAATTGGGGATTCATTGGTTTCCCTTTCACATTTTGTTTTGTAATGTATTTCAGATTACAGAGATATGAACTGACCCAAAAACTAATCATATGTATATGTGCCATTTTTATCATACTTTTCACAGCGTGTTTGGATGGCATAGCAGCCTTGTATAGATTTGTTGGACAAAAGGATAACACATTTTATATCGTGAAGAAAGAGCATGATCCACCTGAAAGAAGTATCCCGTAACTAGTAAAAAATAGTTAGAATACCTTATTTTACATATTCTTGGCAAAATAACGAAAAATGAGAAAAATAATTCATCTGTTATAACGAAAAGGTAGACATACAAAGGTTCCATTCAATCTTTATTTTCAATAAATGAACAGTCAGATAATTATTTCTTCAGTTTATGCTGTGCGTAATTCCATCGCCTGGTCATACTTTCTACATATAAAAAAGTTGATTTCGATAATAAAAAAATACACATCTTTGATTGGTCATTTTACTGACAAATTCTTGTCCATGTAGTATTGTCTTTACAGCTGCTTCATAACTTATAAACTCGAAGTGCAAATGAAATATTTTGACGAGCAGCTTCAACCACTATTTTACGAAAGAATCTTAAGATATAAATAAATAAGTAAATAAATAACAAATATCTATATGTCTACAAAATATAAACGTCTTTATATTAAAACTATGTTTATTAATGTATAGTGTAATGAACTCATGCAGTCGTTTTATTCACGGAAGAAGCGTATGGGATAACCCTGCTACCCAGTCACATTTAAGTATTTAAAAATTATTTATCTATCTATCTCTTGGCAAAGTTGTGATGCAGAAAGCAAAATCAGGAAGACGGACGATCCTGCAAATAATGTCGTGTAACGCTGACAATCGAACTCATTCAATTCAATGATTTTGAATTATACATGAATGCAACATACCTTGGTAAAGTAATGCTACGGAAACAAAAGACAGGAGGATGCAAAATCAATGTTTGTGTGTGTGGGTGGGGGTGTATGCATAACTCCTGTAGATGTTGTCATGCAACACTGAAAATAGAATTAAATGAAGCTCTGGCCAATATAGAACTGCATCCAAAATTTGGTTTAAATCAAATTGCGTTGGTAAATTTAAGCTGTGGATTGAAAGTGAAAATGACAGTCAAGAAAATCTATTGTTCATCTAAATAATTATATATATATATATATATATATATATATATATATATATATATATATATATATATATATATATATATATATATATGTGTGTGTGTGTGTGTGTGTGTGGCTTGAAATAAAACCTCTTTGGAGGACTCATCACTATGAAGCTGCATATTAGCAATTCCCGTAAAGTTATCTTGCAGAAACCAAATTGTTGACGGACGTACTGACGGGATGGAAGCCGGACGTGGACCTAATTAATGAGAAGTTCCAAACATATCTACAAAAAGGAAACAGAAACTGTGCCTAAAAAGGTTGGCTTGTGCCAGTTGATATTCTGTAAAGTAGACCAGATTCTCATCGTTAGTGTATTTACACCTGCTCTCCAATCGTTCATCGGCAAACGAATTTGTAAAGGCTGAAACATACCGAGTTGTAGAACACAAAAGCGACGCTTGCTGTGACATCGATCACATACCTCATTGAATTATGTTTTGACCGGGTTATTACATTTTGGTGTCTCACAATTAAGTGTATAAATACCGTATTTACCATTGTAGTTTACAATTTTGATGCATACGATACCTCTGATGATTCTCTCGATACAAGAACTGAAACAGTTTTATAGTCTTTGTTACTTTGGTTCTGCTGTAAATGCCCAAAAGAGACATTAAAAGAAAAACATTAATGGCCAAAGCGATAATTGGTTACATGCGTTTAGATACTTTTTTGGAAATAGTATGTATGTGATTAGCACTTAGTATATCTTTTAAGACCTAGTTAAAAAAAATATACTGCTTAAAATTAATTCAATTTTTCTAAAAACCTTTACTATAAGTTCAGCTGATACATGTGATTTTACCGCAAACCAGACAATACTTTCGCTAGGTATGCCCCATCCTTGGAGCCGTCGACACACGAGAAGCATTAGAGCAGACGGCCACAGTGTCAAGTTGTTATTATTTAGAATACAATTTTGATATAGACGACAACTATCATGGCTAGGTAAATAATTAAATAACACCATAGTTGTTGCATTGTTGTGCTTGTGATATCTTACTCTTTCCTGACCTTGTATGGGAGCAAATCGAGGCGCGGTAGCTTAGTGGTTAACATGCTGGATTCCTATGCAGGAGTACCAGGCTCAATTCTAAGGCCAAGCCGGATCACAAAACAAAATGTTTGTCATAAATAAGCAGAAGTACTAAGCCATTATTCGTTTTGGTAGAGTGATAAATGCTCTAGACGACAGTTTGAAATTATCCTTTTTTTTTCACTGTAGAATATTGAGTGTTTTCCTATTCTTGCTTTTAAATTACTAAAAACCTTGTTCATCGCCTATAAAGGTGGAGGATTTGGATGCAAAACGTATTTCGTACTAATTCTCTTTTAAAGAAATGGAGGATTTTGGGGTGGGGTGGAGGAGGTTCTTACGCCATTCTTTTGAGTATCCAGATAAAGGCTCTTTTAGCAAGAGACAAAGCAATATGGTGACATGGCTATATACCGCAAACAAGGATATGTTTCACAACGGGCACCTTTTGAAAACATTTATATCTTCCTATTTGTTTCTGTTACATAGCTACATTTTGAAATTTTGGGTCCTTGCAACGGATTATACTACATGTCTAATTGACAAAACGACACTTTATAATTTTAAATAAACTATCTGATGTATTTACTATATATTATCTCACCATTTTCATCGTATATAAAGTCCGGCATTTACTAATCAGATTTTAATCACAGGGATAATATGATTTGTATAAATTCTCCTCATGAGATTTAAACATTGGAATTACCTTTCTCTCTAACTGTGTTAAAATGGTCAGGATGTCAGTTAAGTTTCTGCAATATTTGATAGTCATACTATTAAGAAACAACAGTTGTATTATTGGTAAAGTTCAATATATGTGCCATAGAGTAGAAGCTGGGATGTAATTGCGCTAAGTTTAATCATTTCTCAGTACTATATTTTGTATTCCCGTGCATGGAATACTAATAACAACATGTAGAGGGTTTCCTTTTCTGTCAAGCGAAATATGATTATTTTATATTTGACAATTTTTACCTAAAAATGTAACATAAAACAACATAGCGTTTGAACGAAATTCCTATTTTTTAAATAAATATTTGGTTTCAGACATTTAAGGGACATAACTCAATGATACTTTTGAAGCATATGGATCTAAATGTTGTCTACCTTGTACACAAATTTTATCAAGTATTGGCACAGCCGCGATGAAGCAGACGATTGCGCTTTAACTTCCAGGGAAAAACCCCCAGATTCTTTCAAAACGGATGTATCATTATGCCCGCATTTTAATTTGATTATTGTCGTTTTAAAGGTCGTGCCTTAAATGATGTTATATTCATTCATTGTTTAATATGTAATAACATAATCATAATTAAAAGTAAGACCAGATAATATTGTTCACCCTACTATTATCTTGAAAAGATCGATCAACAGCTTGTTAGAGTGTCCTTCAGTACATAACACATTCAAACTGTGTACTAAGAAATGCAGCACATCGCCTACTACTACTACTAATACTACTACTATTGATAATGATCGTGATGATGATGATAATGAGAAAACCAGATATGTTCTGTTTTGTTTGTGTGTGCAACAGTAAAGAGGGACACAATAATTCGAGTGTAAGAAAGGTAGTTGATACATATATCATCTGTTAATTTAAGCAAAATATACCCTAAGCAATAGGAGTGGGTAAACTAATATGGAAATGCTATTGACAAATATCAATAGCAGAAGATAATACTTTTTTTTCAAAATTAGGACGCGATATAACCTCGTTTGACGTAAAATGTAGGTGTATCAGGTCAGACAACTATGTGAAGTCAAAATAGTCTATGAAGGAAATAATTACCCATGTCGTCTTAATTTTCTTTAGACGTTTTACATTACAAAAAAAAGGTTTACATGTGTACGTATTTAAAATCTGTAGATAAACACAGATTAGAAAAGAACAGAAAAGGGGCAGGACTGTTGATCCAAGGAATTCAGAAACGTTTTCAGTTTACAGAAATACATAAATGTAGTTACAAGATATAGGGCATATGAACATATCGTCACTTTTCTTTTATAGGAAATATATATAATTCAATAATGACTTTAAATACTTTACTCTATTACAAAATTAAAGTGATCATAGATTCTTCATCCCCCAGTACACACGAGTACAGACCCAAATACACACGCACAAGACTGATAACCAATGAACGTCAGTTTCTGTTTAATGTCTTCTTCAGCATACCAGATATATTTTTATTTATTTTTATTTTATTCATTTTGTTTAAGTACTAATTTTTTAACAATTAATTAAATATCATTTGTATGAATCAAACTATTTTGTACAATGTTATCATTCCCTGAATTTAAATTTACAAAACAACAAAAGAATACATCCTTCAGCTGAAAATGTCCACTTATTTCCAACGCAACGGTTTAAGTCAACCAGTGTAATTTATACTACAGTGTCTATGTCGGTATTTGGGGTAATGCTTGTTTGGACCGGAGTTTAACATCATATACATACCAATCTAGTAATTTAACCCCGCATTTTCCAACATTAACAAATAACGATCGTTCCGTCAGGCATTCTAATATAAGTGCAGAGTTTGTAAGATTTGCTTTTCATAACTCGTCTACTGAGATAAACTGCTTTGGCAATGCAGTTAACAAATGAGAAAAATCAACCTTTTACCTTTCATTATGAGAGTGAGCTGGGGCATTAAAACAGTGATTTGATACGACCAAGAATTCACAACCCACAATATGCTTCCTTATATTTTATCTTTTTTTTCAGTGACCCACCCTATCCTAAAATCATATCATCTTCTAACCCTATATCCCACATTTCATTTTCGTTTTCATTGCCATCTCTCAGTGCTACAACATAGGGCTTTAAATGATTAATGTATTTTAATCATATCTGTTTCTATGAAAACTATTTCTTGAGTACATGTAGGTGTACTATCGCATAATTAATTTAAGATTTAAAGTGGACCTGCTTTTTCTCTTTATTTTCTAAACATTTAACAAAGAAATATACAAAATACATAACAGTTGCTTTCTTATTTTTTTAGCTGCACAGTAAATTTCTGAAATTGGCAAAGTGTATTTTACGTTAATCTTCACAGTAAATTTTTCTAGTTGATCATTCGTGATATCTAATGCCTTTAGCTAACAGTTTCTTCTCTCAACAGCATCTACTGACTGTGCGCAGTGCAATATATCAGTATAACGAAAGAAGTTTTGCTAACTCTATCGAAGGTTTCCTATTTAATGAACAGAAATTTAGTAATTTACAACCCTCTCTTGAGATTCTCCATTCTATAACTATCTAAACCGCTCCCAGCTCATCAGGGTGTATTCGTTGTTTAGCTGTGGCTGTGGAGAAAGCTATTTTCACCCCAGAAAACAATATTTCATGATTGATCGTTTTAAAGAGAGATGATTCCGAAATCATATTTTCTCCATGACAGCAAAAAAATAATTGTAATCACAAATATCGATTATTAATTTGACACTAGACTAAATATTAATGTGGAGAGATTGAGAAAAAACCTACAAAAAATAGTTAGATCTTGCTTGTGGCATACTAGGGCAAGTGGGGTAGGTTGGTTAGAATGATACCTCTCTTGCCTATTGTCATTATTTGGGCACTTTATACCAAGTTTCCTGCCCTTCCTAGGGGATTATGATGACCAAAAGAGGCGTTGAAAGTTGGCTGGACAGAGAGACATGTCACTAAAATGATTTAAAATGGAAACATATGATATGCATCTGATAAACCTAAGCAACACAAATAATGTTTAAGTGTTGGATGATACATTGGAAAAAGTCATATATCAACGGTCATATATTTTCTCCAGAAATTTGTATGTGTGTTTTATTTGTATTTTATTTATTGTTTTTTCTTCAGAAATTAAAAAATATTTTTATTTTCAATCTGCTAACAATGCTTTATATTATTTGATATGTGCCCTTTTTGTCCCATATGATGTTGTAACTAATTTCTCTAGTCTTAAATATATAAGAATATGATTAAACTCAACACTTATAAACAAACAAGGACGGTAAACCGTGTAGCATATTTGTCCTGAATATTTGTAATAAATCAAAACCCTTTATATTTAGTTCGAATGCCTATGTAGCGCTCGTAAATGTCACAAGTGACATTTAACGGTGACATGGCATGGAAAGTTGCCGTGACAATAACTCCGGTAAATGTCACATTGTAACATTTACTGGCAGAAGATTACGTTCAGCTTTTGCAATGTGCGCTATAGAGCCAGTAAAAGTGATAAACATCAGCAAATATTACAGATGACATTGACGAAAGAGCTTGTAACCCAACGACAAGCGTTGTTAAATATATGCCGACCTTCGCAGCTGAAACGAAGAAATAGTCATTGTCCATCCGTTTGTCTGTATTGAAGACTTTTTAACAATCCATGGCCATTTAAAAGAGCAGGATTTAGTAAGTCTCAAAAATAAACTATCAACTGGAATAGAAAGTAAATCAAACAAGTTTTAACAAATAATAAAGTATATACAGATAGAGAACTTGCTAATAATATTGGTGTTGCATACGAAAGTATTGAAGATTAAGAAAAAAAGGTTAAAGGATTAAGAAAAGATTGTATTGATATAGAACAAAAGTTAACAACAGACACAGATCAAATTAAACAAAAAAAGAATGAAGTGAATAATAAGACTTTAATAGTAGGTGAAAGTTTTGAAAAAGTTAAGTCAGAAATGGAAAGATATACAGAGACATTCAAAACTTAATTAAACACATTAACGAGTATAAAGAATATTTGCTACAGTTGATGAGATTAAAGCAAGTTAAATGATCCTAGTAAGAGGTTATTTAAGTACATTGCTTTTGATTTTAGTTATTTATCAAAATTTATGTTTATGTCAGGAAAATTACTGATTCATATATTTATCTTAGATTTCAAAAAGGTAGAGAGGATATTTGCTTGAAACGAGTGAATAACGGATATATTTCATCGAGTGGGTGAAAAACTCAGTATTTTCACGAGTGGCGAAGCCACGAGTGAAAATACTTAAGTTTTTCACCCACGAGATGAAATATATCCGTTATTCACTCGGAGAAAGCAAATATTCTTTTTATTTTATGCTCAAGCGTATTGTCTAGCAATTTGTATAACACACTGAAGTAGCTGATTTCTTACTGCATCCCGCGCGATAATGTCAGCGGTTTACCGTTTATGATTTGCTCTGTTTTGTGTATATTTGCACATAAAATATCAGTAGTTACATAATGCTTCTTCCCAATTCAAGGTAAAATATCAGATAAAAAGAAAATGAAACAAATTTTTTTTATGTCTGTTGCTAGATTTGAACCCGGTTCGCCGGAATGCCAAGTGGCCATCTTTACCACTATACCACGCGAACTATTGACTGCCAATGAAAAAATATCATGATATTTTTTCACTGCAGTGAAATATCACAATTATATCTCTCGGAAAATCCAGTATTTCACTGCCTAGCATAAAATAAAATGAATTAATTTTTTACGATTTGTTGGATATATTTAATGCTAACATTACACCACAATCAGTAGCTTCTACTTATGGATTTGACTATGCTCCTACAGATTTCGGGAATACAATTTACACATGATAGGCCCCATAGACTATTATGTTATTAAAAAAAAGAAATCAGGTTTATATATTTTTAAAATTAAACATTATACATTGATATGGCTCGAATTTTATATTAGATTGGTGATAAATAATACAAGTATGCATTACTGAATAAATATCAATAAAGAATAATATTTAACGAAAGATTTCGTTTAGCATATAATAGCATACAATAATCAATAACATTATTTAGAAGAATACATTTTTTTCAGTTAGAATAGATGAAACTATCCTGATAATTTAACTTTAAATTTAAATTGTTGCAGACAGCTTAAAAAGTTATTACTACTAAGTAGCGTATGATGGTAACATCAGCAATTATGATTAGAGTAGCTATTGGTAATGATTTAGCATTCTCAGGAAGTCATTTTCATGTTTCAATTTCTTGGTCCATCAGGTAAAAATATGAAAGAGTAATACAAGATAAACCCAATGTGTTAAATATCTTAACTATGCACATCATTGTATCACACATACTCCAAGTAGCGTAAAACCTGAACAACATTTACAAGTGGTAATAATTAGGTTCGGGGCGTAATATGTTGATTGTACCAGGTTGTTGTTGTTTTCGTTTGTGGTTTTGTTTTTTTTTTTTTTTTTTTCGATATCAAGGTAAAAAGAGAGCCGATGCGCACAATACAATTGTGAACAAAATTTGTAAACAATACTTCTTAGAAACATAAGCATTCTTACGTAGTGATGATAAATGTAAACTGAAAATGATTACACCATTTTCATGGCGTTTAAATTTTTATGGCTACTAGTATATGTGAGAACAAATACAACAGAGCAAGGTATAATGAATAAATAGGTGGGAAAGTTAAGATCAGGAATGAATATGCACAAAACACTGGTACGGGAGCTGTTCAGTTTATTATATACTGAAACAAATTAAGAATTCCTCTTGATTTCCAGATACTAACAGATCATTGTCCGTTGTGTCCACTTGTTCTTCCTAAAGTTTTAAAATTTACAATTACGTGAAAGAAAGCATCTAAAGTGATAGAAGGTGCAAACCAAGATTATGAGCTGGAGAATATCTGTCCTTAATACAATACAGTTACTTATCATCAAATGGTTAATTTTGTAAATGAAAAGTATAGGAATGGAATTTCTTTCTTTTATGATTATATCAAAAGAGATATAATTATTAATGTAGGTGCTAATATAGCCTTAACAAATGTTATGCTTGATTCACTAAGAATGAGTTTAAAAGGAGTCTTGATACTGTGTAAAAGAAGGCAGAGAAACTAATCATGAAACGTATTTACATACCACAGGGTTTCTTAAAATTACTTGTCTGATAAAAAAAATTCTTCTATGAAATTAGGAAGATCGCCTTTAGTGAAAAAAGATTATAGTTTGAAATCCTAACTTTCTTGTCTATGTTATATTTAGGCACCAGTTGTTAGATAACCAAATAAATTGGTCCATGCTTAAGACCTATTTGTAGAATTATTGGTTTTACTTGGCAACATATTCAGTGATCTGTGCTATGAATTATTATCTCCATCCATAAGGTTAGGTAATATATCTGGCCATTTTCTGGTTTTATTTTCAGTGAAATTCGTTCACATTATAGCCTAAAGAGTTCGAACAAACCTTAAAACTACAGAGACCTTTGTGTCTGAGTAAGTGGATGAGTATTCAGTATTTTATTTCTCCAAGAATTCCTTAAACTTTCGGTTGTAAAATTATTTTCCTTCATTGAACTATATTTTTCTTGTTTTCGCTCAGAAACTATTTGTTTAAAAGCATTGTCTATGTCGTCTCCAATTTTTGCTTTCACTTTCTTAGCCTAAGTGTATTTTGAAAAGACTTCAAAAGGTATATATATCCATTGTTGCATTTTTCATACGAAGTCTGCATGGAACTGATCATTTGTGTGTCTAACATGAACCCTTCTATAGGGAAATCTTTTTCATCATTGCTTGTGTAATGTGTAAGTCGATTGTTCAGTCAACCAATCGTTAAGTTCGGAATATGTTATTCTCTTCTCTTATTTAATTTGTCCTGATTAAGATTCGTGACGTCCTGTTTAACATGTCCCCAAAAAAAGATTGATAAAGGTGAAAGGAACTGTACTTTCAGGATCGAAGTATAGGTGTCTTAGAAACTGTTCTATGTTCACGTCTGTCTTTTTTTTAAACATAAATTAATGCTAGGTATTTACGATTAATGTTATGTGCTTATGAATAATTATATCCGTTTTTATGAACTTTGACCCATGACATTTGATCTTTATTTCCCTGTTTTGGAAAAGCCGTCTGTCAATCCCCCAGAACAACCAACCTAAAAATTGTGGTGCGCCTGGTCTTCCTCAGGGGCAGTATCCGTTAGCTTTCTTATGTCTATTTGGCCAGAATGTTCCATTACTTGGTCCAATTACGCACTTGACATTACCCCTATTGAAGATCATATATGTTTCGCTATTTAAGGATCTCCGGAAGTTAGTGAAGTTATAGTGATTTGCGAACTAGTCCTTGGTGTTACGGTGCATCGGAACTTCGCAATACTTGTAATTTGAACAACTTTATAAGCATATCCTTGGCAATTTGAAGTCATACTTGCTTTACGGTACGACTGGAGTGAGCATCTGCGTGCAATTAATAGCGACTGTGTGTATCAAAATTCGCCAGTTCAACCTCTTGGAAGCCTTCTTTACAAGAAATAACATTAAGCTACCAAGATAAGTAGGTCAACGTACCTGGCGATGAAGCCTGATTGAGAGTACTGTTTAAAAATCTTGGCGTCCTGACGTTCTCTTTACAGAATGTGAATTTGATATTGTGGTTTGTGATAACTTAATTTGTGGTAAGTTGGTATTTGCACCGTTATTAATAATTTATTTATATGAGTTTAATATTTCAGTTACAAATCTAGACTAACATACATGAACGGCGTACTTGTTTATCAGGTGCTCAATTTCATACGCTGTCGACTGAGTGCATAACATACCTATATGTAAAGCACAGAATGTAACTGATTAATAGTAACTTCGCATCGATTAATTCTAACAGTACATATTTACTGAAATACATTATTTATCTATTTAAACGACTATATGCACTGAATAAAATCGGAATGAAAAGCTCTGCTTAAGAGTCCTGGCGTCCTCATTTAGATCACTGGCGTCCTTGTTTATCAGGCACTCAATGCCATACTACCCGCAGGCTGAGTGCATGACCTACATATGTACGATGTACTGTACGTACCTGATAAATAGTAAGTTCATATTGATTAATTTCTGAAAAGCATGTTTAATGTTTGTACAATTAAATGTCATTATGTATATCGTATTTCATTTGTGTGAACATTCTCCAATAAATTACATAATGCCAGCATGAAACCGACATCCTGTAATATTATTCATCGCAAACGTAGGGAGCAATTGTACTTGGTCAAGAGATGCCTGTGCTTGAAATAAGATTGTAAATTTAAGCCTAATTTTATCTACATTAAATAGCAGTTGAAAAATAGGAAACGCCGACCACTGAAGTAAGACTATTACTACTGCTGTTGGTGCTTCTACCGCTACTTCTGCACATTTATTAGCATTATAATTATGATCATAATCAAAACAATTATACTTATGGTCATCATCACCATTTTCATCATCAGCATCGTTATCATCAACAACACCAGCAGTATCAACAACTTATCGTCAGCAGCACCTGCATCAACATCTGAGGCAGCAGCAGGTACACTATAATACTCATGTGAATGGGAAAAAGAAGAGTAATCACGAAAAATATATATTTCTTTGAACAACTTTCATCATTGCATTGCACTTGAATGACAAAATCTCTCCGATGCGATTCGCTATACCAACAATTTCGCTTTATTTTTTATTTAGGTTTTATTCTTATTCTCTTTCAAGCCAAACATTGTTGTAGGAAAAAAACAGTTAACATAGTCGAAAAACAATGCATTTCTTGTGCAGATTGATTTATTGTCCCTTACAGTGTTAAGTACGCTGTTGGTTACAATTTAAAGTGTCATCAACAAACGGCAAAGGTCCTCTAACTTGTAAACATAAGTATTACAGATTGTTGATGGTGGCTGGAGGTAAGGAAAATATACTGTTTAATCACTTTCATTGGCTGGGTACCGATTTTTGTCTAACTTTATCATTGCGAACCATTTAATTTAAATACCAAACGCAATATGTATTCGCAGAAATGTAATTTTCTTCGGCCACAGGCATATATCCAAATTTAAAGTATAGACTAAAATGACTTCGATTGTTGTTGCAAAATCATCAAAAGTTTTAACTCTCTTCAAATGAATTAACACGTGAAACCTAACACCTAAAAGAGCACCAGAAACCTTAGAGTCCATCTCGCTCAAATAAACACAAATGGACGCTTTCTTTCTATTATCTTTGTTTCTGGCTTTTGTTTAAATGAGAACGTATTCATTGAGAAAAATAATTCAGCCCTGTTATTTTAAATAATGTGTACATGTTAATTAATTATCTTGTTGTGTGTCTCATTCAACTTTCAGATAAAATATGTCCTCTGTTATTAATGCTTCTTATCAGTAACTTAGGAGAAGAAAAACTTGTGTCAGAAATCCTGAGATATAATCGAAACATGAATTTTCGAAGCATCACGATGTGAAGACTTTAATTGAAACAGATAAACATGAAAACATATTAAATGCATGTATAGAATTATCGGCAAACATGATCCAAATGCTATTTGTTCATTTCTGTAAACTAACTTCAGCCAATACCAAACTTATTATTGGTATTCTTTGCCATTTGCTTACGATTGATTAAAGAACTTCTCATATAAAAACATTCACTGTAGATCTTAGGGAATAATCTAGAAATACATGAAGCAAAATAGTTAACGATCGTCTTTCCAGAAAAGTTTCTTTCCTAAAAGAAAGAATTCACTTGCGTTTTAATTTAATGTAGTCAGGGAAACATATTTTCTTTATTAGCTCTCAATAAGTTCTATTTCGGAAGGTTGTAGAGATACTGATGCAAACAAATGTATGTATCAACAGATGCACATCTGATTTAGAGAATTGTCTTTAGACGAATAAATGTATTTTTAAGAAGCCGCTTACCGTTGTAGAAGAAACAACATCGGAGTAAACGTAGTCCTGAAGTCCATAGTTTGTGGCTAACATTGTCCATGGTGTGCAGCTATTCATATAAACCACACCAAGCCCTTTGTCTTATTAGATTTATAATGACATTCTTTCGCTAATCAAATTTATATTATGCAGAATTTCAGTACTGTTCACCTGTTTAATATATTCTGCAAATTCTTATACCATGGGAAATTCGTAAGCATTTATATAACAGGTGAGGTGAAATCAAAATTTTTTCAACTCCTAGTCAATATCCCTATCATCTTTTCTACAAGCAGTTGTGCATATTTCATTTCCATAATACTTCAAAGTATATAAGGTATCACCTCCAGGGTTTCTTACCGTTGCTTAAGGCTCTCATCATAAACTTGGACTTTTTGGAATTGAAGTTTCTATCTTCATGGAAGAGTCTTTATTCATTCCAACAGCCCAAACGGACTGTGAGGATACATCTTTTTCAATTAATTAAATCGAATGGCAGATAGTACAATACACAACAAGGTATCATTATCTATAGTCTACAATACACAAAGAAATCATAGTAAGAAACGAAATTACATATGCATGCAGATGCTGATCAATGCAAATGAAATAAGCGGATTAATTCACAAACTTTTTCCGTAGGGAGAAAGAGATATCTACATTATTAAAGGTAAGAATATGAAGATAAAATCAGAAGTCATGTAATTCGAATTCATATTGAAATGGTGGTCAGTCAAAATATTTACAAGATCTATGAATATACGACGGTATTTCTATGATTAAAAGCTTTATAAATGTAAGTGGCCAAATTATTCAAAATTCTAGTATTCTGGGTATTCATAAGTTCTATAAATTTAAACATATTTGGTCTTTTTCTGAAATATTTTTCTATATATTTGGCTCTTAGATCTTGATACAATAAGTATTCAAGGACAAAATGATATTCATCTTCAATGAGGTTGCAAATAGAACAAAGTCTATCATGAATTCGTTTATACGGTGTACCAGCTTCAACTTCGAGGTTGTGAGAGGATACTCTAAATTTAGCAACTGCATTTCTATATTCAAAGAATAGATGCTGCTCAAGGTAAAGTTTTGATCCGAAATTTGCAATATTTACATAAAATAATGCTCGCCTACTGTTCCTAAGACGATCCATCCAATTAAATGACTTAATTTAAATGACTGTAAATATATGTCAGTATTACAGACCCCTTGATTAACCCAAACTTCATAGAATCCTAATCTTGACAATAAATCTTTAACTAAATATGCCCAATTTACTTTATTGGGTCGAGCTTCTAAATCTTTCAGCATCATTTGGTATATATATATATATATATATATATATATATATATATATATATATATATATATATATATATATATATATATATATATATTTGTCCTCCATTGCATCTAATATCTTAAACCAATACTTCACAATGTAATAAAATCTATTTACTATCATTGTCGTAACTCCCCATAAATAAAATCATTTTGTATTATTTTCATCGCTTCACTCCTAATATCTTTTTGCAAAAATGTAAATGCACTCTTTCAATGTATTTTGCAGGAAAAAATCCCCAAACTTGGCAACAATAATTTAAGATAGGTTTTATCAGTCTATCAAAAAGATTCATGAGATAGCTTTTTTTTAAGGACGTAAATTTAAAAAGATTTTTTCAAGTAAAAATAGCGCTTTTTTAGTTTGCCCTGCCAATGTTGTCTGTGCTGCAGTAAAGGCACCAACGGACGTCATAACAAGTCCGAAATATGTAATCTTATTTACAATTTCCAGTTTTTCATTACAGTAAGTGAATATCACATTTCTAGGTAAAGTACCACGTTTTCTAAAAATCATAACTTTTGTTTTTGAGGTGTTAACCACAAGTTTCCACTAAGCACAATAATCTTTCAAATAATTTAACCCGGACTGAAGGCCTTCGGGCGAACCTGAAAAGATGGTAATGTCATCTGCGTATAAAAGAATAAAAAGATGCAACATGTCAATATCTATACCTTCAATACCATGCATGGCAAACTCATCCTCTAAATCACTGACAAATATTCAAAAAAGAAATGGTGATAAACATTCATTCTGCCGGACACCAAGAATACAAGCGAATTCATCACTTAACATATTATCATATTTAACTCTTGACTTTACATTGTTGTCCATTGATTTGATTATACCTAGAATATTTCCACTTAAATCAACCTTTCTTAATTTATACCATACGTTATCCGTTATTATATAATCAAATGCTTTGATGAAATCAATAAACTCACAAAATAATTCTTTACCTTCATTAATGTTATGTTTGATAAGCCTATGTAAAATAAAAATATTGTCAACTGTAATCATGTTTTTTCTCAATCCTGCCTGTGTTTCAATAAAGATATGATTGTTTTCTGCCCAATCAGTAAGTCTATTATTAAGTATACGTGTGAATAATTTACCTGTGCAACTAAGAAGCGTTATACCTCTATAATTATTAACATCATCTAAATTGCCTTTTAATGCAGTGGTATAACTAGACCTTCGGACCACATGTTTGGAAAGTGACCGCTTTTAAATACAGCAACACTCTATCATGTAATTTTTTAAATCTTTTGAAGATTGGCTAACAAACATTGTGAAAAATATCATATAATGCCGACAAACAACTTTCAATAGTGTCAGCGTTAACACTATTAAGTTATTGTTCGTTAATAATTTATAGTTTTTCGATTACAGAATCGTCACTTAATTTTGATTTATATTTATTCGTGAACTCTGGTCACCATACATATTTACCATCTATACTTTTATATTCTCTGTTCTCATACCGTAGCGGCCTACTAATCAAATGTGTCCATGTAAATATATCTGCCATATTAGTCGAAGATGGTGGCATCCGATCTGAACCACATTGTCTAGTTGACGATGTCTATGAATATATTTACGTTACTTAAGAAACAAAATGTCGACAGGAGTTGTGGCCTGGTTTGGGTTTGATTCTATTGGAAAAGGAGCAGTTCGTTTTGTCTCAATTTCCCTGCAGCTGGGGACCGAAATGTCGGTCAAATGTAATATGACCGCATCACCATTTGCTAAATATTTATGATGACTAGTTACCAAACACGTATGATGACATTTTCCTAGATATTGTTTTACACGAGATGAATATTTGAACTGTTTATGATCAACATCCGTCAACATGTTTGTTACTTTAATGTTCCATCTCCAGCCCACTCATACCATTTAGTCAATATTCTGAAAGAAACGATGTCTTTGTATGGTGTAGTCTTCATATTCGTTTTTCTATCAGTAGATTCGTCACAAAATATACGTTAAAGATAAGTATTATTAACACAAGTGTCCATTTCGCACATTGCACGCTGACGGTTATTGTTTCGTCCAGTCCTGACGTTATGGTTTCGTCCCGCCCTGACGTAAGGTTCAACTCTAAATTTCATGGCAAAATTATCCTATAATGGAGCACTACATGATATGTTTATTTAGAACAAAATCAATAATTTCAGATGTTTACGTCATACTTTAATGCCCGGATTCTATGTTAATAGCTAGATTCTATGCTTGGAATTCCAAGATGATATTCATCTAGCTGAAGGAGCATCTAAAATACTTCTCAGGGGTATAAAGAGTCTCTTCCTTCGTAGGTTTTCAATTTTTACAAAAACAAAAATGAATTACGTGTGAAAATATTTGTTCCAATATCATCAATACCTGTTTACTTTTAAAGATATAAAGGGAAAATAACTCACTGACCCATGCAAACTGACGCCTAAAACGGATTATTTTCACTCTGCATCTGCATAATTTCAGGCTAAATATGTGACTGTAAAGAGATGCACGTTTATAACATTTTATATGCGGGATGAAATGTGAGTCATTTATGCTACACTGCACTATTCATTTCAAGGACAACAAACAAGTACGGAGGCTTCTTTGTATAGATATAGAAAATCTTTAATTGTTGTGGTCCATTTAATGTTTTGATATGCTGATAGGACATGTTATGAATCAGGAAGATGTGACGCAATGCGTAATGATTTAATACCTAAATCGCATGGCCGGTGTCTTGATACCTACATATAAACTGTGAAGAAAGACGATGTTCCGGGGACTCAATTACTATTCAGTCCAATATAAAGTCACTATGTTTATACAGCTGAAAAGGTGGTTAGATTTATATGGTCTCCTACAAGTGGAAGTCTAAGTAAATTGACAGGTTCTTAATTGCAGTCATTTCAGCCACAGCCCATAATACAACAATGTATACAAAAAGTCAGTATATTTGAGCGCAGTACACTTCTTATAGTATAAATATCAGATACGGAGTACAGTTTCTTGTCTAGCTAATAAATATTATATAAACTCTGGACCTTGTAATGACATCAATCTATACAATTGGTCTAAAGATCAGGCGATCATACCAACGTTCATGTAAATATTTTCCTCGAGTATATAGGTTTTTTCCTTAAGCGCATAAGCAGTAGAGAAACCTTGGTAAAATATGTCTTTTCGATGCCCTAATGTTCCTTCATCTCAAATACGAAAACATCTCATAATATAGCAAACTCTTTTATGCAAATGTATTTGTATAATATTATAGACAGGAAGTTGCATAACAATATGTGTCAGATTCCATTTTTTTCTGACAGGTAATACATTAGAAAACAAATGTTTGCTTGCAATATGAAAATTCAGGCAACAGACATTGAGAAATGCAAAGGCTAGAATAGATACAATTCTCTATGACTCTATTAACTGCTTGTACAATAAAAATCTATTGTTAAACATTTCCCATTTACAGTTTCTATATTCACTACATTTTTCTACATTAAACTTAAAAGCAACGATGTTTTCATCTGAGAGAAAATTTGCCTGCCTCTA
The DNA here is from genome assembly GCA_029931535.1 of Margaritifera margaritifera. NCBI lineage: Eukaryota > Metazoa > Mollusca > Bivalvia > Unionida > Margaritiferidae > Margaritifera > Margaritifera margaritifera. The sequence goes on along the minus strand of JAQPZY010001362.1, from coordinate 1,518,753 downwards.
TTAAATCTACATTTATAAATATTTTATTTTACATATGGAATTTCAAATTGATTGCATCATCAGCCTCAGATGTGTCTTTGATCAGAAAGATAATATTTATGTTTTTGAATTCCAAATTATTTGTCACTACACGTACAATTTATCCATTTTAAAATATCATTTTAAAACATCTAAGGTATGCGACAATCCCAAAACACAGAGCTCGTTTGATATTATTCTAATTCTTTTGAAAAATGCATTTGTAGGCAACGGTCTGTGCAATAGTTTAAGCTGCAACCATCCACGATTTGGACGTTTTGTCGTTTTATATTGTAGCAAGAACAATTCCTGCCAGTCGTTATCTTCTAAATTGCCAAACTCTAAATTCCATTTACTGATCGAAGTTGGTACTTCACCGTTTTCAATCACCTTTTCATATAAATACTTGTACATCATTTTTATTTCCTATAATGGTATACACAGCAATATTTATTATAGATTGCTATATATTAGAATCATAATTGATACCAAATTTGTTTTTATATGACTTATAGCTGCAAGTATGCTTTGAAAATCTACGAAATTATTGGTAAAAAAGAAAATCTATTTTTGAATCTATCATAACTTACCCAGGTACCATCCTCATTAATAACATCATTCAAAAATATACTATCTTTCAGAAACAATATTTTGCACTGCACACATTTTCTATCTATTGTAATATAAGGATTAAACTATAGTTATGTTTATAACAGATATTCAATTGTGACCATCTAGTTAAGTATAAATATGCTTCAGAAACCTATGTCCAAAAAGGATAAAGATCAATTTTACTGAGTTAAGAACATCTATTCCAGATAAAAAGAAATTATCAATATATGATACTGAAACACAACTGAATATAGTAATCATATTTAATCCTCCTTCATGATAATCCTTCACAGCTTTAATTCTACTTACAATACATGCAGAAGCAACTGTATATGATATATTTATAAGCGAAATGGGTCACCAATTTAAAGTATATTGCTTAGGTTTATCACCTTTTGGTATACATATAATATTTCCCTCCTTCTGTGTGGAAGACAAATCACCAAGTTCATACCCAACGTTATTACCCCTACAATTTCTTAAATTCGACCTTGAATAAATGAGATCCTGAGCTTTTCTGAAAAAGGAATTTTTTTTATAAAGCAAAACTAATGTGCAATTGTGCTTGAGAGTGCAATTTCCCCAGTAACACTGAATAATCTTCCAAGATGATTGAGAGGAAATCGTGCAGTAACATGATAGCATTATATCGATAAATAGATCTCCCTATCCATATATTACTCTCTCTTTAACGTATATTTTTATACAATAGTGATATATATATATATATATATATATATATATATATATATATATATATGGTATTATTATTATCCCCACGGCAAGTCCTATCACAACAACCCTTAACGAGTATTTCGAATCTTATCACAGATTATTAAATACAATGAATATAAGACAGATTTAGGCTAAGCTTTACTGTTGTTTACACTTTACACTTCAAGGTTGTTCACTTTCTTCTAAAATAATATAGCGGTGCGCATAAGGTATTGTGGGTAAATGACATAATTTCTATCAGACTTCCTAACTTAGGCTATTTGTGTGAGTCTATTTTTCCAAGTGTGTAAAAGTATTTTATTAATATATTCAATTAACAGTGTCATGATGAGAGTATTTTTTAAAAATAATTTCCTAAGATTTTGTGGGGTTGTAGCCAGGTTGATTCTTAGTTCCCGTATCTTGTATATCTTTCTTCTTTGCGCGGAGAATTAGACGCTCCTATTAACAACATAAGGAAATATATGTACATGGTAATGAGCATCTACTACACATATCTCAACAAATATATTATAATTAATAATTGTTATGTGTCAGCACAGTTTCTACTTTAAATGATGGGAGTTAATATCTTAAGGAAAATATCTGGTTTAACTACTAGACATTCCGAATTATCAAATGCCATATGGATAGGATCAAAATTATGTAACACGAACATTATGCGGAGATTTAGAATTGTTTTGGACAGAGGACGAATTCAAATTGCTGTGAATTACTTCTCTGTTTATCGGAAAGTAATGAAGTCATTCAATTATGATAGCAACTGAATACTATATTGAATGTGTCCGGGCAGAAACAGAAACTATGCAAATAATTCCAAAACGTTCCGATTTATTTTTGACCATACCGAATTCAACACAAAATTATTTAGCTACATTACAGAATAATATTTCCTTTTTTAACTTAATATGAGATCAAAAGAATAAAAAAGAATGAGTTAACTCAAAGCATAAATAAAATATTCTAAGGAAGATGTCAATATTTTGTTTTTTTTTCAGCATGAACAAAATGGCTAATTCTAATGGAAATCAATTGTGCTTGAGAGTACAATTTCCCCAGTAACACTGAATAATCTTCAAGATGCTAATGAGGAAATCGTGCAATAACATGTTAACATAACCATAATATAGATAAGAATACTAATCTTAAACCTGAGATTGGTATGATACACTTTTGTTACATTTGTTTATGATTTTCTTGATTCCAACAGGATAATCCATGCATTTTGACAGTTTTAATGAAAATTGTAACATAAACCCCAAATTTTCTTACATTTGAAAGTATCAAAAGTACGATATTAAATTTGATGAAGACAGAAACAACATGCACAATAGTTTATAACTTATGTTATACTCTTATGCCAAGGCACACAAATCATTATTCATTAATATAAAAATGTTTGCAGATTTCTGTAATTCTACAATAGTTTCAAAGGTGTCAATGGTGTCAAGCCAAATAAAATAAATCATCAGGGGTGAAAGAATATTCACCTATTTTTTTCAAAATGTTATAGCATTCCTAATTTGAGGTGGTTTCAAAATATGAATTAAATAACATACTAAAACTGAACTCAAAGTTTCTTCAAATAGTAACCAATGAATCATCACATTTTGATTCTTGATAATCTTCAAAATGAATCTATAGAAAGTATTTTTTCATGTTATGATAGATTTAACAAATGTTGGGAACTTTGAAAAAAAAGAAAAAATTAGCTATCTTAATAATAAGGACTAAATCAACAATGAAAAAAAGAGTCTTTTTTTAAGTGTAAACTGTAGAACATATGTTTTAGGACTATTCAATATGATTCCTACTATCGCGCTTATTTAAGCAAAACTCAAAATAGATATGATATTGGAGAAGCATACACAATTATCAAAAATGAAACACTGGAAAATCGGTCTTATTCTATAAATAAACTAATTAATTTTTAATGAGCTAGAACAAATTGGTTCTGGTTGATCCTTCTTAATCATTTTTCTTGATATTCTTTTCTTCTTTTTGACCTTCTTTTTCTTTGTTTATTATAAATTAATACCGGTTCAATTTATTCATACTTCCTCGAAAGAACTAAAATTCAAATAAATAACATGTTTACAGGGCACACGATGACGTTGACATAGTAAACACTCATAATGTAACAGTAAACAAAAAGTTAATAGTTCATGGTGACACAAAAATTATGAATGGTGAAAAGACGTGTAATGGTAAAAAAATATTGGTTACATTTGTTGAAATGAGCAAGTTTTATTAACAGTTATATTTTTGAAACAAATTAAGATTCACGTGTGTATTGACTTCATCGTCAATTGTATAGAAGCAAAGATAAATAACCTAATAATATTAAACCTGATACAACAGCCTGACACATCCGTTCGAGAAAAGTATGAATCCAGCCTGCGTCTCAGTGATGTCCTGCTGGAAATATAATTATGATGTAACACACAAGAGATGAATTTATTCTATTATCTGCCCCTTTCTTTCCCACGACGAGAAAATTTTTAAATTCAAAAGATCGAAAAGGTCAATAAACAATGAAAATTAAATTTCCTTTAAAACTTTCAAATGGTAGGAACAAACCTTTAGTTACCTCGATTTCCGCTGCTCTTCAATAGTAGGACGCAATAGTGAGGCCTGAAGTATCAACTGTTGCGTCATTTATAGCTTAAATTATTTAAATAACTGTTATATTGTTATCTCGCTAAAAATACCCAAACTAATGTGTGAGAGCCTTACCCAGTCGTCCGTGTGCAGGGTGTCAATATTAATTACGCGCATCCAAGTAACAGTTGTTATGCCATGCAGTATATCTATTTACATTCTTGCAACGTGTCCATTAAGAATGGGACACTGCGTCTTGTATTATACACTGACACCCTTGAATAAACTAATACATACAATATATAGTCAGGTTGGTTTGTTTATAGATATATAGGTAAATTCTAAGCTAGATAGATATATATCAAATATTGACTACCATTTATTTCGTGAAACATCTTGAATATGACAATAATTTCGTCCTAAATGCAAATCAAACAATACTTTTAGAAAGAGAACATTTGACGTATAGGGCTAAGTAGAACAATATTGTACTAGTCGAGATCCTTTTTTAAAACTAAGCATTAATCTACAATATTGTCTACCTAGTTATTAATCTCCGATCTATAGAAAAATCTTAATCATAGCTAAATATAAGTTTTTTTTTAAAAATGAGAAGGATATACATTTTACTGATCAAACATATACCAGTCAAAGTTTTTCCACCAAATACTGATATCATTTGCTTCCTCACAAAAGTCGTTATGTATCCATCCTGCAAAGTCTGTGTAGACTTGTGCCGCTCCAGCTTTTTCGTGCAGTGCTTGGCAGGTGATGCATGATATGCAGTCAGAAGCTTGGATGTATTTGTGTTTCCATTTAAAGTAACCATTATACAATGTTTCATTACTATTTACCAATTTGATGTAGTGCCCAAACGATTCTATGTCAGGAAAATCATAAACGTTAATATATGAATTGGGAATGACCAATTTAAAATTGACATGTTTCCAATTAACAATAGGAACCTGTTCTCGCCGTAGGGAGAGCCAATATTTCTCTGTCACATAGTCTCTACAGAAACTGTTTTCGAACGCTAGATAAAACCGGTATTCTTTTATTATATCATTACACCTTTCTTCAAAAGGATCTTCACTATTAGAACCACACAAGTTACCATAGCATTTCCCAAACAAGTCTACATCCAGGTATTTTGCAATCTCCTTGACGAGTTGATATCTTCTAGCGTAGTCTTTGCAATTGCTTATTCTTGCTGCCGCAATCTTATTCTTTTGTCTGTAGTAGTTCACTGTTTGCTTAGAATGATTTTTCTCAGAATTTAGCTTGCGCACATGATCATAAGGCAAAAGTATTGTTGAATCTCCTCTATATGTCATCGTCCAGTTGAAAAGTCCGTTAAAAATTTCAAAATTTCCCCACAGATTTCCCAAAGGTTCCATGTTTGCTATGACCCAAACCTGATTAGGGTTGCGATATTTTGGAAATGGCGCAACTTTCATAGTGTTTAAGACCCAATTCTCTGCCCAAGTATCATACAAATGAAACAAAATAGCGTCACTGCCCTCCAACTGGCCTCGATCCGCCGTTAGCTGGCATTTGTAAGGACAATTACATTTATGCTGCTGTTTAACGTACTCTTCTGGGAGAATTCCAAAGAAATTGGTCCAATATAGAATTTGTTTTAGTCCACCCTCTCTTTTGTTTTGGAATGTAAACTTTTTGTTAGAAGCCGGAGTCCACCTTTTTACAAACTGACCGTGGTCTTCCACGGGCACACGGGGTGCATGTCTAGACTTTCCTGCATGCATAAAAAATCCAAGCCAATAAATTACAGAAAATGATACCACTATGAAAACTATATATTTGTTGTATCTTCGCCAATACATAGACATTTTCATTTTAACTACAGGTGTCCAAATAACAATAAACTATAAATCTGTTAAAACACATTCTTTCCTTTCTTGGTTGTCAACGTTTCCAACCCTTTTCTTACACCACGACACTTAGCCACTTTAACGTACAGCCAAGGAATTGGAACTGCGCGAAACGTATAGGACTATATGAAATATCCAGATCCATGTATATTTTAAGTCCAATTATTACACTTTTGTTTGAAAATATTAATGTTAGATATATCATAAGATACATACTATTACACAACAAGGTGACTATGGTGAACCTCAACTCAATAGGTAAAAGATTCATTTTAAAAGGCGCATTGACCTAGCTATTGAGCTATTATTTAAACATGAAAATAAAAAAAACCCATCTCAGACCTAGTGACAATTTACTTGTTGAGCAAGACATCAATGGAAAAAGTACCACAACACACGGAATAACCATATTACTTAAATTCTATTGCAGGTTTCAACTGATATCTGATGCGGTTCCGTATTTTATCTTGTATCAATAGATTTTAATGCTCACTTCTCCGAACGAGAAACACCACTCGACCCATTAAGAGATCGTCTTCTCTTTGCTCAAAATTGTTATGTCCCTGGTCATCTCCTTGAAATACTATGACCAAGTTATACTAATATAGTTCGCTAAAATATAAGATTTAGTTTTAAACACATAAAGTAAAAGGTTAGTGATGTTTGTTGTTTTTTTCTCAGGATCAAAAAGACAATCAAGTTAGAACTTTAAGAACAAGTGATGCGCTAGAGATTTTTTTTTGTTGTTTTTAATTCTTCAATTTATTTGCCTCGATACCAATCTAAACTCGATGAGATGATATTCCCACTTCCTTGTCTTCGTGCTGTACAAGGTTAGACAATGTATTAAAGGGACTGTTGTGTTGAACACATTTGTATGAATTATTGAAAGGAGGGCGGATAGTAAGCGTGCTCTTATCGCTTGGGTTAGAATGTATATAAGCAATAAAATTAACCACTCATAACACACACACACACACACACACACACACACACACACACACATATATATATATATATATATATATATATATATAAAATATATATATATATATATATATATATATAAATTATAAAAATTTTAATAACTCTATGTACAGAGTCACCTATAATGAATCATTCCTCCTGCAGCCAAATAGAAAAACACACCAGTCCTACACATAGATCTTCATTTGATCTAAACACTGACTGTGCAATCATATGCAATCATATCGTAAGCGCACTGTATAGATATCTTACTTACTCTATAGTTATAAGAAAAGGAGTCCCCATGGGTTTCGACTGCCGTAGTTATAACGTTTGTCATTCTATTCATTTTATACTTCCTGATTTTGTTTTTGTTTTGAGTTTGGTTGCTTTTGTTTTGTTTAGTTTTTTGGAATTTTTTTTTGTTGTTTTTTTTGTTTTTTTGTTGTTGTTTGTTTTGTTTGTTTTGTTTTTTGTTTGTTTGTTTGATGTGTTTGTTTTGTTTATTGTCTTTTTCTTTTTTTCTTTTGGTGGCGGGGGTGAGGCTGTTTGATCGATTGATCTTGAGAACAGCAGATTATATATGTAGTTTATTACAACATGATATAACAATAAGCTTGAAATAATCAAATGATATAATAAACATAAAGAATCAATCGAACTGACAGAACTGATGAATGTTATACTTTAATTTCCAAGTCAACTATGCTACATACGCCACCTTAATGTATGCCAGCGACAAGAAACTAATAGCAGTAGCTATATTAATACCAATAATATCATCTACTTTTCCCAACACTGATAAGTACTTAATTTATTTATTTTATTTTTTTTTCATAAGGATAATTTTCACGGACAACATAAAATAACGAGTCATTGGTATTTGGCTTCTGAATGCAGAGTAGGTTGCTAAGATCGGTGGGGCTGGGGTTTGAGCTAAAGAAAATATCAAACTTTCATTGATCTTGAAAATAAAACGATATTCTTTAGAAGCAGACAAAGTCCTTTTTCTACTTCTAATTCTTTTTAATACCGTGATTAAATCTGGCTTAAAAAGACTTATAATCTTTTATTTAGTAAGCATGTGGACCTAAGTAGCAATTAGAGTATATTAGAATACACCTTAGAAAAATATGCGTGAACTACGATATTGTTATATGTCAATTATATATATATATATATATATATATATATATATATACATATATGACTTTACATGTATAATCTACACGAATAAAACTCTTAATGCTATGCCCATATAATTTATATATTTATATAAACTAGATATTTACGAAAGCAGAAATATAATCCGATAAAGAGACTGACATATAGGCACGGATATCTGTAATATATATATATATATATATATATATATATATATATATATATATATATATATATATATATATATATATATATGTGTGTGTGTGTGTGTGTGTGTGTGTGTGTGTGTGTGTTGACGATATGACAGAATCTCTCTGTCTCGATGAGTCCGCACATAATGATTAAAACAAGTAAACATCTGTCACTAGACCCATGCAAATACATAATACTTACATGCTTCCGTGCTTAGTACCTGGCAGATGAATGTACAGATTGAAAGAGGGACAGACACATCGTTGCATCTTTTGTAAATTTCAACAGCCCATGTACTGCAGATAGATATCTGAATTGACCAGCAGAAAAATATATATGGCTGGGAAAGAGACCCTATCACTGTAATGCTGAACATGAAAAATGTCTGAGACAACTGAATGCGTTTTGAATTTGCTTATATAATCCACAATCGTCAATGTGATAGCTGCGGTGACATGTGACATGTTAAAACATGGTACCATTTTCATTTAGAACCAGCTAGACACCATAAGAAGTCTTCTGGTGAAAACCCAGACAAAACACACACACACACACACACACACACACACACACACACACACACACACACTCTCTCTCTCTCTCTTCTTCAATTAAAACTACGACTACTCCTGCTCCAACTGCTGATTTGATTATGAAGAATAATAAATTGTAAATAAATACATACATTAAATAAATACAAATAGTGTATCATGTTGACTAGATGTAATACATACATTAAATAAATAAAAATAGTGTATCCTGTGGACTAGATGTAATACATACATTAAATAAATACAAATAGTATGTCCTGTGGACTAGATGTAATACATACATTAAATAAATACAAATTGTATGTCATGTGGACTAGATGTAATAGTTATGAATGAATTGTAAATAAATATATACATTAAATAAATAAAAATATTATGTCCTGTGGACTAGATGTAATAGTCAATAATAAATTGTAAATAAATACATACATTAAATAAATAAAAATAGCATGTCCTGGGGACTAGATGTAATAGTCAATAATGAAGTTAAAGTAGATACAAGTGGTAGTTTCATAATGAAAAACGAGGTATTAAGTAGGTGTTTTTTGGTTTAATTGATTTTGGTTAAATTCTGTTCTACACATAAACAAATACACATATGCTCTCTCTCTCTCTCTCTCTCTCTCTCTCTCTCTCTCTCTCTCTCTCTCTCTCTCTCTCTCTCTCATGCACTGAGGTCGAATACCTGCAATCATATTACAAATTTTCAACCCGTTCCTTTATTTTTCAAGAAACTATTGAGTTTCGTTAAGTTCTTGTGCAAAGAACACTTAGTCTCATAACTGTATCTTTCTAATCACCTAATGTTGACAGGCTAGCCATTTAAACTATATAGTCTTATAATAAAGATGCCAATTGACAAGAATAACGTGGACACAATTTGTATACAAGCATTACGGTACGTATTTACAAAGACAAGTATGCCTCTGTTGTGTTACGATTCCTTATTGTAGTAACTGAGGATGATATAATCATCGATTGGGAGAGTAAAAGTAAAGGATTCAAGCGACGGGTGCAGATAATCATTTTAGTCTGCAGTGGGACGAGCCTCCAAATTGTTACCAGGCTTGTTATTTGTTGTTTTTAGGAAAATGTATCGCCGCAAACAAAATTGATCTTGTTTTTTTTTTAATTATTATTATTATTATTATTATTATTTGCAATCGCTAGCGCTAACAGAGAAGAAGTAGAAAAAGAAAAACTTTGTGACCTGCACTTGTGTAACTTGGTGAGATACTGAAAGATATTAGGAATCACTGCCATACTAATCTCTCTCTCTCTCTCTCTCTCTCTCTCTCTCTCTCTCTCTCTCTCTCTCTCTCATGTACTTCGCAATTATTGCGTTTAAACATATAAAAGCCCGTTTTCTGGGCTTGTGGTACGGATAATTAATGTTATTATTTCATTATTTGTTTCTTTGTTTTTTAATCTTTATTTCTGTCCTAATCGTGCTGACATCTGCCAGACCCCAATACAATGTAAACACAGAAAAATGGTTTGATAATTTTAATTTTCTTAAGACTTGTTGATACTTGAAATGACGTGTATTGAGCAAATGTTCTACTCATTATCTACTGGCATTGGTGTTTAAAATGAAATGAAGAGAAACTCGTCGATTTAGCTATATCATTTTAAAATAATGATAATTATAGGCGTTAGACAAGAATATAATTTGTATCAAAAGATGTTGAATATTCATATGAATAAACAATGAAGAAAAGATAACTACAAAAGTATTCGCATAGTTATACTGGATTAGTGTATATTGTTGTATAGTAATGTATGTAATCATAAAATTTTACAATGATTACGTATCTAGAAAGAAGGAAGAAGTATATTTGTATATCTCCTTCATTTGAGAGAGAGAGAGAGAGAGAGAGAGAGAGAGAGAGAGAGAGAGAGAGAGAGAGAGAGAGAGAGATGGGGGCGGCGGAAAGAAGATGTATGAATCATATAAAATTAGTACTACTTATTCAGTTGTTACCATATGTCTGATCGGGAAATCATTTTAATCCCACTTGTCTTGTACCTTCTAAGACAAAGGATACATTATACTTTTTTCAATATAATTGTGAATTGTATCAATCTTATTTATAATTAACATTCACACTAATACTCAAGGAATAAAAAAAGGAAAAGAACATTTTTAAAATGGTATAGGCATATCTTGGTTTTCGTCATGTATAGTAAACTGATATTGAATTAGAGAATATATTTAAAATGCATACATGTACCGTAAGACATAAGTGTACAATTAAAATCCTTTGAATCAATTTGAGACGGAGAGATAAAGAGGGAGAGAGAGAGAAGTGGGAATAGTGTCAATACATATTTTAAGTTTATATACTACTTTCAATTGTATCAGACATAAACGAATTCGTTTTATTAATGAGTTCAGGAAATGAGTATAATTATATATTGTAACGGTCAAGTGATATACAATTTCAAAATTTATTTCATTTTAGATTTATCCTTGCCATTACATGCTTATCAAGCATTTATTTAGAATAAACATTGGGCATGGAAAGTATTGTAAGCAAACCAGAAATATAATACAGGCTAAATTGCATATTAAAAAAGTTAACATTTTTCAATCAAATCATGATTAATTATATAATTGATAATACAATTACTAATATTGAAGACATCAAATGATGGTGGTTGTTGAGAGCCTGATTTCTAATCTCAAATGCCATATAAACACATTTGTTTACGAAACAAATAAACAATAGTTTAGTCGAATTTTAAAGTTTCACTTATATTAGCCACGATACTTTCATAAATATTTATCAGAGAATCCTGTTTGCAAAGTCGTATATCTCACAAATAACAACAAGGCAAGAGCAGAACCTCCCGCAAGCAGAGAATGGGTTTGTTTAGGGTGCCTACCTTACATTATAATATTTAAAAGAGGACAAGCATATGACATTCTATTCTGACTGAGAGACAAACTATATCATCAGGAAATATGTCCGTGTTAAATCTAGAACATTTTCATAAACTTACATGTTAAAGAGTGATTATCTTGTTATTTGTTTTTATTTTTAAATTTTTTTATTTTTTTATTATTTTTTTTTATTATACCCTAGAAGGCAGAGCCGTGGACATATTATTTATTTTGAACCACAATGATAACGTGCCTCAATCTCTATTGACAGTAAAGGTCCACATGGATATTAAAGTGATGAAGGCAGGAAAGGAAACAATTAATAAATTAAAGAATAGTGTACGCATCCTTTAACTAGTTCTGTGTATGTTAATTATTTGAGGAGAAATCATGCAAAATCATCTTGGAAAGAAGTCTGTGCATATCGTTTCAAGCACAGAGAGAGACAGACAGACACAGAGAGAGAGAGAGAGAGAGAGAGAGAGAGAGAGAGAGAGAGAGAGAAAGAGAATATCACATAAACCTGAAGAAAAAAAACAGTAGAGTATTAAATAGTAGGAAAGAATCTCATTAATCCGTTTGAACGATCAAGTAAGAAAAAGAATAGCTTGGCAAGAAGTCAACACCTCATGAAGATAGCAATGTACTTGTTCGGGATTGCCTCACTAATATAGCTGAACCATTCGCAACGTCGAGATCAATCCTACGGATCATGCCTCGAATGTATGCCGATAGCTGCCATTAGCTGCTGTTCGGACCACGTTGGTTAGTTACGAAACAAGGATTGATTTGCTGGCGCCCACCCTAAATTGGCAAGCCAATATCATAAGCACCGGAAGTGTGACGCATTTTTCAGTGAGCAAGGATTGACCGAGAAGTTGTAAATGCAAAGAACTATTTTTTCATTCCTAACTTCTCGGTCAATACTACGATCAATCCAATCGTAGAAATATCCAAAATGGTCCGAATAGATCGCGGTTTCTTTTTGCGATAAAATTGCCAGCGAACAAAAATGTAAAACGTTTTTTTCCCCTAAATTGTTGCCCCAATATACATTCGAGGCATAATTTTGTCCCGCAGAAATAGTTGAGGTGGTCCATACAAATAGAAAAGAAACTCAAATACATTAACGTCATTACATCATATCATATCACATTTAGCAGTGCAGACATCTCAAATGCATCAAATATGTTTGCTTTACAACTATGTCTGCTGAAAAGTAATGCTTAACAAATTCTCAAAGCTTTCGCTTGAGTTAAACAATAATTCTCAATGCTCGACTTATGAGTATATATATGCCTGTATGAAACTTCACAGAATTTCCACAAAATTAAGTTTTTAAGAATTATTATTAGTGTTACGACCTATAATAAATGCAATATTTGACAAATGTGTTTCATTTAATGCATCCATTACAAATTCCGGTTTCCAAATTTGAGTCTAGTACGTCTTACAAATTGAGCTAGTTCATACAAGCTAGTCTAGATTATTGCTTTTACCTTACCCTTGTTGTAATTCTCAAAATAAACACTTTCATTATGCAAAAGAAACAAACATGAGCTTCACCCTATCTTCTTGAAATATGTATCTCCTCTTGCTTTAAGAAATTAGTTGCAAGAAAAGCTGACAAGCTTCCAGGATGATCTTAACCTATTTGACAGGCGTGATAATGCAATAGAAGTTCATGAACTGGATTACGTCTCCTGACAAGTTTGATATTTGCAGCACATTGTTTTGTTGCTGTTACAATATGCAATCTCTTTGGTGTCCTCGGCGTTGTAATTCACTGTTCCAAGGCTCCAAAGCAGAGGTGAGCACTTCATCGTCAATACGCCTCATTGCAGATAGCGTAAACAGCCATGGAAAGTTATGTCCCTGACGCGTGTAATGCAGTGCACAAACTGACTGATTATATCGGTACTTGCCAATATTGGTGATTTTGCTGTCGAGTGTAATTTTATTTTAAAAACATTTTTTAAACTGGATATATGAGCATGAATGAAAAAATGACTTAAACCATTTTATATTCTATAAGTAAAACATCTCTGCATGTTAGCTGTGAATTGCAGCTTGCAAATCTAAAGTGTTTGGTATTGTTATATAGGTCTTTGACGGTCATTTTTCATGACGACTTGCGTTGACAAATATCCGATGATTTAAATATAGTCCCTACATTGTTTAAGACATGTTCCATGTAGATAAGATGCACTCTTTATCTTTTCTACATTTTACATTCATTTTAATGTTAACTATGAAAGTAGATATATGTAAATATATTGTTTAAGATGTACAATCCAGGCATAGTGCTGGCTCTGACATTGAGAATATAATGAAAACACCTAGATAATCGCTTTCTCAAATGTAATACTAATAACGTTGCGTGAACTGTTTGCAGTATCATTCTAGGCTGTACATGTATGCTTTGTTAATATTAATATCAATCTATGGTTCTTAATAATAATAATAATAATAATAATAATAATAATAATAATCAATATGATTATTCCATACACCTCTCATTTCCATTTCCATAAATACTCAATTTCATTAATCTTGTATTGATTTTACTTTAGTTATTTTATTCCCTACGCTGCAAAGCAGTCACTTCATTGATGTAAGGGGAGTAATCGCAAAAGACTCTTTTGCATTCTTGCAGGAGTATTATCCCAAACCTTTGCTAGTATTCTTTGGAAGTGGCTCAACAAATAATCGGGTTTATTTCTCCATATGCATCTACTAATATGAAGACAATATTGTTGCTTTGTAATAATGTTGATTGAAAAATAATATTCTTAAAGATAATATTATTGGTTTTCCTTGGAAAGCGACGTAGACAGGTTTATTTTTCTTCCTTCTAATGTAATAATGATGACTGTAAATTTACGATCAGTATCAGCCACAAAACCGCTTAAATAGCCGACCACACCTTTGGATTATATAAACATTTAACTGAATGAGGTTAAAGTTGTAATAACCATTTTATGTTTCACGTTCTGTGTCAAATTGTTACTGAATCTAAACTGTTGTTTTATTTGGACTAGTTAAGGAAGAGCAAAAATATGGTATGGAATCAATTCACTTGTAAGCTACCGTCCACACGATGACTGCGCTGCTACAGATAGATGCGAAAAATACAATAAAGAATACATGTTAAAATTTATAAGTTTCTCATGTAATTACAGCAGCAAATATATTCCGGTTTAAAAAGCTCCCTGATAACATTTCAACCATAAATATATGTATATTGCGTCATTTAAGGAAATTCCTAACGTCAATATCTGCTTTAATGTTTTTAATCAAAATATTGTCGTCAGTTTCATTTACGATTTTTCAGAAAATAAACTACTATTGAAGAAAGAAAGTTCTTTCATAATACACTAAAACCGTAAAATATCAAATTTTTGAACGAATGAACATTTTTGATCAATAAATCAAGACAAATAAATCGTTGTACAAAAAATTGTTGGTCCTCTCATGACTCTACGAATTATTTGTCTATATGGTCAAGGTAATTAATATGTATAGTTTTACATTTCATGTTTCTTCTTTGTTAATTGAAGAGTTTTGTTCTGTGTCTTTTGTGACAGTTACAAAAAAATAGGCTAATTACCATTAAAACATCAACTTTTACATTTCTATTACTACTTTTGCTGTTGTTAGAACTAATACAACAACTACTACAACAACTACTACTACTGCTACTATTTGTAGTAGTAGTAGTAGCATCATCATCAATTATTAACAGGGCACTGTATACAAACTGGATCGTCTGTTGATTTGTTTTTATAAATGTAACCCACCGATCAGAAAATTATTTTCTTTCTTAAACAAATATCTTAATAAAAACAACTTCAATGATTTAGGTCCATAAAACAATTTATTGACTTAAGATTAAGATTATATTAAAAAGCTGTATGTAGGTTAGTATTTTGCTTAATATGCCCTTTGATCGAACCTGCCTACATTATGAAACTTTTTTCGAACGCCGCAAAGATTATGTGTTTCATAATTATTGAAGTCTGTACATAATCCCACTCCATAGATGTACTTTCGGAGCATCTACATCAGTGCTGGATTATCCAATAGGCAGACTAAGCACGTGCTTAGGGCACCAGTAAAGAAGGGGCACCAAAAAATTTTTAAAAAAATAATAAAATTAAAAATTACAGGGGGGGGAGGGGTTTTAATTAAATATGGGGATCACCATAATCTTTTCAGTGCTTAGGGCCTCTAATGTTCTTTATGATATAGGACTCAGATCACTTCTTGTGAACTGAGCAAGGTACCAATCTCGAGAATGCGGAACATTCAGTACCGTGCGTACATGCAATACGCTCAAATCGGGTCATTGACTAGATTATTGACGTACGTTTTCATATTTCTATAATTACACTATTTGTTCTTTACATTGATGGTTATCTTTCATTTGTAATATGTATATTGTAGACCTGATTGATATGTTTCTTTTCTTCAAATACGTTTCACCCTCATTTCATGTTCAATATGAATGACTTACACCTGTCTTTTAAGTCTCGCAACCATTAAAGCATGTTTACGCCTGAAAAGATTTGTAATAAAAATCTCAAATTTGTATCAGCTGCTAGTGACGAAGATGACAGTAACACCGACAATAAGGATAACAATGCGAGGAAAGGAGAAGGTGGTCATTCTTATTTGTCTTGCAAATATTGCTTTGTTTTTTCTCATCATGATGTTATAGCGGAGAAGGCGAATGGGATTTATAAACAGTGCTGGATTATCCAATAGGCAGACTAAGCACGTGCTTAGGGCACCAGCAAAGCAGGGGCACAAAAAAATATATAAAAATAAAATTAGAAATTACCGTGGGGGTGGGGGTTGAATTACATATGTGGATCACCATAATCTTTTCAGTGCTTAGGGACTCTAATGGTCTTTATCCGGCCCTGTTTATAAGTATTCTAAATATGGTAATGAAAATGACTCTCAAATTTGCACTTTAAGTTTACCTTGTATCTTCAGAACTTTTCTCTGCGCAGGGTATATAAATATTTGTCCTTAAAGTTTTCAAATAGATTTAATTTTCTATTAATCTACTCTATGATACAAGAAATGTTTCCATGCAATCTTTCAATAGCTCCATATATGGCAAATCGTAGAGCTAAAATCTGATGTTTCAACGTCGACGCACTGTTTGACCAAATATGATGACACGAGATCAAGGGTGATAAATAATCTTCAATAATGTTACAATTGACAACATTATGTGATCAAGAGCACCAAAGGTGGAATCGAGAGCATTTAGCAATATTTGCATTCGATACGCTACTAAAACAATTTACTTTTTTCGAAATAACAGAGTTATAAATCCGCCTCTCTCCCTCTCTCTCTCTCTCTCTCTCTCTCTCTCTCTCTCTCTCCGCCAAATACTTGTCTGAATAACCACTCAGGTGATTGAAAGAATTAGTGATGGATTACCCCTATTGTTAATCAATATTCTGTCTGACTGTGCACGTGCAACTTGTTGTGTCTCTATTTATGCATGGCTGATGTACTGTTCATTGTCATACCTATCATTCGCACTAGCGCCAAGGGACACAGATACAATTTTGATGACGAAAACTGACGTCACTAAGTGCAATCAAAATGTATACCAGAGCATTGGTATATTCAGGTAACGGAACTGGCCGTCAAGACCTGGCCGTTCTCTTCGTCAACGCTGCCCCCAAACACGCCCGATGTAGGCGGACCTAATTATATCCGTATACAAATATGTCTGCTTCAAAGGGAAGGACAAATTCATCATTGGATAGAAGTTAAAGAAACCAGGAATTGGACTATCCGCCACCGAAAAGATGAGTCGGACGTAGACTCTCAATTTTAGTCTTGACCACAATTAATTTACGTCATTCGATAATGTGTCATACGTAACTCGGTCCTTTCGCCCATTCGTGAATTGGGTTCTGTTTAGCTCCGGAAGCTCTCGTTCATAATCAAGTAGATTTAAAAAAGGTTGATAGTTAAATGAACCTATAAACTCCTGTCAGGGAATGTAAATATTGCGTTCATCAGTGACAATTCAAAGGACAACGATTACCATTCTCTACTTAATAGCAGACACCGAGTCCCACTGAAACAGTAAATTCAAAGGACGCTGTCAACACAGAGCATGAAAAGCGTGCACTCCTAATACTTTAATTAAAATGGGACCGCATTGTTTATTGATACGTTATCCATGCCGATTTGTCATTTAAATCAGATCTCTTTAATTAAACTCGATTATATTTGATATTCATTGTGAAATGAGTCTGTATAGTTTACTGCGAGAGCTTCAGACTGTCTAATAGCTTTAATATCCCCTTACGACTTGCAGCAAAAGCACAACCTTTATTTTGAAGTGAATCAGATTCCCTGTAACAATTGCAAGATGATCTTCAGAAGATTTCCTATGAAATATGAAAGAAAAAGTATCCGAACATGCATAAGATTTTGTGGACATTGTTCCTTGCGATAAAAAAAAGATCCCTGAAACACATGTGTGGCAACGGAATGAAACTTTCTTAAAGGTTGGAACAAGAAATTAAACTTGTTTGCTGATGATGGTAGCCCATATACAAATTGTGAGTCCGAAAAAGACCTATAGGTATTAGAATCAAAAGAGTCACATTAAAAAAAAATAAAACAAATGAATATATATATTGATTTGGTACGTCATGAATTTTAATGACAAGACTGTGAATGCGCTATTTAAATCGGATCAACCATCAAACGTTCAAGAATACCGTCCGTAAATGTATGAGCTCTCGAAGACATGTACTTGAATTTTGTCTGAGCCTAGCTATACGTCTCTGTGATATAGGACTAAGATCACTTCTTGTGAACTGAGCAAGGTACCAATCTCGAGAATGCGGAACATTCAGTACCGTGCGTGCATGCAATACGCTCAAATCGGGTCATTGACTAGTATATATATTAACGTACGTTTCCATATTTCTATAATTACACTACTTGTTCGTTACATTGACGGGTATCTTTCATTTGTAATATGTATATTGTAGACCTGATTGATATGTTTCTTTTCTTCAAATACGTTTCTCCCTCATTTCATGTTCAATGTGAATGACTTACACGTGTCTTTTAAGTCTCGCAACCATTAAAGCATGTTTACGCCTGAAATAATTTGTAATAAAAATCTCAAATTTGTATCAGCTGCTAGTGACGAAGATGACAGTAACACCGACAATAAGGATAACAATGTGAGGAAAGGAGAAGGTGGTCATTCTTATTTGTCTTGCAAATATTGCTTTGTTTTTTCTCATCATGATGTTATAGCGGAGAAGGCGAATGGGATTTATAAACAGTGCTGGATTATCCAATAGGCAGACTAAGCACGTGCTTAGGGCACCAGCAAAGCAGGGGCACAAAAAAATAAAAATAGAAATTACCTTGTGTGTGTGTGTGGGGGGGGGGGGGGGTTGAATTACATATGGGGATCACCATAATCTTTTCAGTGCTTAGGGACTCTAATGGTCTTTATCCGGCCCTGTTTATAAGTATTCTAAATGTGGTAATGAAAATGACTCTCAAATTTGCACTTTAAGTTTACCTTGTATCTTCAGAACTTTTCTCTGCGCCGGGTACATAAATATTTGTCCTTAAAGTTTTCAAATAGATTTAATTTTCTATTCACCTACTCTATGATACAAGAAATGTTTCCATGCAATCTATCAATAGCTCCATATATGGCAAATCGTAGAGCTAAAATCTGATGTTTCAACGTCGACGCACTGTTTGACCAAATATGATGACACGAGATCAAGGGTGATAAATAATCTTCAATAATGTTACAATTGACAACATTTTGTGATCAAGGGCACCGAAGGTGGAATCGAGAGCATTTAGCAATATTTGCATTCGATACGCTACTAAAACAATTTACTTCCTTCGAAATAACAGAGTTATAAATCCTCCTCTCTAACTCTCTCTCTCTCTCTCTGTCTCTCTCTCTCTGTCTCTCTCTCTCTCTCTGTCTCTCCGCCAAATACTTGTCTGAATAACCACTCAGGTGATTGAAAGAATTAGTGATGGATTACCCCTATTGTTAATCAATGTTCTGTCTGACTGTGCACGTGCAACTTGTTGTGTCTCTATTTATGCATGGCTGATGTACTGTTCATTGTCATACCTATCATTCGCACTAGCGCCAAGGGACACAGATACAATTTTGATGACGAAAACTGACGTCACTAAGTGCAATCAAAATGTATACCAGAGCATTGGTATATTCAGGTAACGGAACTGGCCGTCAAGACCTGGCCGTTCTCTTCGTCAACGCTGCCCCCAAACACGCCCGATGTAGGCGGACCTAATTATATCCGTATACAAATATGTCTGCTTCAAAGGGAAGGACAAATTCATCATTGGATAGAAGTTAAAGAAACCAGGAATTGGACTATCCGCCACCGAAAAGATGAGTCGGACGTAGACTCTCAATTTTAGTCTTGACCACAATTAATTTACGTCATTCGATAATGTGTCATACGTAACTCGGTCCTTTCGCCCATTCGTGAATTGGGTTCTGTTTAGCTCCGGAAGCTCTCGTTCATAATCAAGTAGATTTAAAAAAGGTTGATAGTTAAATGAACCTATAAACTCCTGTCAGGGAATGTAAATATTGCGTTCATCAGTGACAATTCAAAGGACAACGATTACCATTCTCTACTTAATAGCAGACACCGAGTCCCACTGAAACAGTAAATTCAAAGGACGCTGTCAACACAGAGCATGAAAAGCGTGCACTCCTAATACTTTAATTAAAATGGGACCGCATTGTTTATTGATACGTTATCCATGCCGATTTGTCATTTAAATCAGATCTCTTTAATTAAACTCGATTATATTTGATATTCATTGTGAAATGAGTCTGTATAGTTTACTGCGAGAGCTTCAGACTGTCTAATAGCTTTAATATCGCCTTACGACTTGCAGCAAAAGCACAACCTTTATTTTGAAGTGAATCAGATTCCCTGTAACAATTGCAAGATGATCTTCAGAAGATTTCCTATGAAATATGAAAGAAAAAGTATCCGAACATGCATAAGATTTTGCGGACATTGTTCCTTGCGATAAAAAAAAGATCCCTGAAACACATGTGTGGCAACGGAATGAAACTTTCTTAAAGGTTGGAACAAGAAATTAAACTTGTTTGCTGATGATGGTAGCCCATATACAAATTGTGAGTCCGAAAAAGACCTATAGGTATTAGAATCAAAAGAGTCACATTAAAAAAAAAATAAAACAAATGAATATATATTGATTTGGTACGTCATGAATTTTAATGACAAGACTGTGAATGCGCTATTTAAATCGGATTAACCATCAAACGTTCAAGGATACCGTCCGTAAATGTATGAGCTCTCGAATACATGTACTTGAATTTTGTCTGAGCCTAGCTATACGTCTCTGTGATATAGGACTAAGATCACTTCTTGTGAACTGAGCAAGGTACCAATCTCGAGAATGCGGAACATTTAGTACCGTGCGTGCATGCAATACGCTCAAATCGGGTCATTGACTAGTATATATATTAACGTACGTTTCCATATTTCTATAATTACACTACTTGTTCGTTACATTGACGGGTATCTTTCATTTGTAATATGTATATTGTAGACCTGATTGATATGTTTCTTTTCTTCAAATACGTTTCTCCCTCATTTCATGTTCAATGTGAATGACTTACACGTGTCTTTTAAGTCTCGCAACCATTAAAGCATGTTTACGCCTGAAATAATTTGTAATAAAAATCTCAAATTTGTATCAGCTGCTAGTGACGAAGATGACAGTAACACCGACAATAAGGATAACAATGTGAGGAAAGGAGAAGGTGGTCATTCTTATTTGTCTTGCAAATATTGCTTTTTTTTTTCTCATCATGATGTTATAGCGGAGAAGGCGAATGGGATTTATAAACAGTGCTGGATTATCCAATAGGCAGACTAAGCACGTGCTTAGGGCACCAGCAAAGCAGGGGCACAAAAAAAATAAAAATAGAAATTACCTTGTGTGTGTGGGAGGTGGGTGGTTGAATTACATATGGGGATCACCATAATCTTTTCAGTGCTTAGGGCCTCTAATGGTCTTTATCCGGCCCTGTTTATAAGTATTCTAAATGTGGTAATGAAAATGACTCTCAAATTTGCACTTTAAGTTTACCTTGTATCTTCAGAACTTTTCTCTGCGCAGGGTATATAAATATTTGTCCTTAAAGTTTTCAAATAGATTTAATTTTCTATTCACCTAATCTATGATACAAGAAATGTTTCCATGCAATCTATCAATAGCTCCATATATGGCAAATCGTAGAGCTAAAATCTGATGTTTCAACGTCGACGCACTGTTTGACCAAATATGATGACACGAGATCAAGGGTGATAAATAATCTTCAATAATGTTACAATTGACAACATTTTGTGATCAAGGGCACCGAAGGTGGAATCGAGAGCATTTAGCAATATTTGCATTCGATACGCTACTAAAACAATTTACTTCCTTCGAAATAACAGAGTTATAAATCCGCCTCTCTAACTCTCTCTCTCTCTGTCTCTCTCTGTCTCTCTCTCTCTCTCTCTCTCCGCCAAATACTTGTCTGAATAACCACTCAGGTGATTGAAAGAATTAGTGATGGATTACCCCTATTGTTAATCAATGTTCTGTCTGACTGTGCACGTGCAACTTGTTGTGTCTCTATTTATGCATGGCTGATGTACTGTTCATTGTCATACCTATCATTCGCACTAGCGCCAAGGGACACAGATACAATTTTGATGACGAAAACTGACGTCACTAAGTGCAATCAAAATGTATACCAGAGCATTGGTATATTCAGGTAACGGAACTGGCCGTCAAGACCTGGCCGTTCTCTTCGTCAACGCTGCCCCCAAACACGCCCGATGTAGGCGGACCTAATTATATCCGTATACAAATATGTCTGCTTCAAAGGGAAGGACAAATTCATCATTGGATAGAAGTTAAAGAAACCAGGAATTGGACTATCCGCCACCGAAAAGATGAGTCGGACGTAGACTCTCAATTTTAGTCATGACCACAATTAATTTACGTCATTCGATAATGTGTCATACGTAACTCGGTCCTTTAGCCCATTCGTGAATTGGGTTCTGTTTAGCTCCGGAAGCTCTCGTTCATAATCAAGTAGATTTAAAAAAGGTTGATAGTTAAATGAACCTATAAACTCCTGTCAGGGAATGTAAATATTGCGTTCATCAGTGACAATTCAAAAGACAACGATTACCATTCTCTACTTAATAGCAGACACCGAGTCCCACTGAAACAGTAAATTCAAAGGACGCTGTCAACACAGAGCATGAAAAGCGTGCACTCCTAATACTTTAATTAAAATGGGACCGCATTGTTTATTGATACGTTATCCATGCCGATTTGTCATTTAAATCAGATCTCTTTAATTAAACTCGATTATATTTGATATTCATTGTGAAATGAGTCTGTATAGTTTACTGCGAGAGCTTCAGACTGTCTAATAGCTTTAATATCGCCTTACGACTTGCAGCAAAAGCACAACCTTTATTTTGAAGTGAATCAGATTCCCTGTAACAATTGCAAGATGATCTTCAGAAGATTTCCTATGAAATATGAAAGAAAAAGTATCCGAACATGCATAAGATTTTGTGGACATTGTTCCTTGCGATAAAAAAAAGATCCCTGAAACACATGTGTGGCAACGGAATGAAACTTTCTTAAAGGTTGGAACAAGAAATTAAACTTGTTTGCTGATGATGGTGGCCCATATACAAATTGTGAGTCCGAAATAGATAAATAGGTATTAGAATCAAATGAGTCACATTAAAAAAAAAAACAAATGAATATATATTGATTTGGTACGTCATGAATTTTAATGACAAGACTGTGAATGCGCTATTTAAATCGGATCAACCATCAAACGTTCAAGAATACCGTCCGTAAATGTATGAGCTCTCGAAGACATGTACTTGAATTTTGTCTGAGCCTAGCTATACGTCTCTGTGATATAGGACTAAGATCACTTCTTGTGAACTGAGCAAGGTACCAATCTCGAGAATGCGGAACATTCAGTACCGTGCGTGCATGCAATACGCTCAAATCGGGTCATTGACTAGTATATATATTAACGTACGTTTCCATATTTCTATAATTACACTACTTGTTCGTTACATTGACGGGTATCTTTCATTTGTAATATGTATATTGTAGACCTGATTGATATGTTTCTTTTCTTCAAATACGTTTCTCCCTCATTTCATGTTCAATGTGAATGACTTACACGTGTCTTTTAAGTCTCGCAACCATTAAAGCATGTTTACGCCTGAAATAATTTGTAATAAAAATCTCAAATTTGTATCAGCTGCTAGTGACGAAGATGACAGTAACACCGACAATAAGGATAACAATGTGAGGAAAGGAGAAGGTGGTCATTCTTATTTGTCTTGCAAATATTGCTTTGTTTTTTCTCATCATGATGTTATAGCGGAGAAGGCGAATGGGATTTATAAACAGTGCTGGATTATCCAATAGGCAGACTAAGCACGTGCTTAGGGCCCCAGCAAAGCATGTGCATACAAAAAAAAAATAGAAATTACCTTGTGTGTGTGTGGGTAGGGGGGTTGAATTACATATGGGGATCACCATAATCTTTTCAGTGCTTAGGGCCTCTAATGGTCTTTATCCGGCCCTGATCTACATGTTTCGTATTCTCTGCCACTGACAAATTCATCATTGGATAGAAGTTAAAGAAACCAGGAATTGGACTATCCGCCACCGAAAAGGTGAGTTGGACGCAGACTCTCAATTTTAGTCTTGACCACAATTAATTTACGTTATTCGATAATGTGTCATACGTAACTCGGTCCTTTCGCCCATTCGTGAATTGGGTTCTGTTTAGCTCCGGAAGCTCTCTTAGAAAGTTATGTTGCTTGTTGGTTCTTTATAGTCGTAATAGTTTAGTTCTCTTGCAGTAATACAAAACATTCACTTGTACCAGGAACGTCTTTAAGGTTTTTTATTGATGCGGTTTTTAAATATGTTGTATTATGTAATGCTTTCATTTTTTCAGTGTGCTGAATATTTTTATTTAATTGCGCATAAAATCCGCCATTACCTACGGTTAGGCAACAAATTAAAATAAAAAAATAATGAAGCAATGCAAACCAAAAAATTGTTTTAAAAATAAAAAAGATAAACAAGCATCGGTTGCTTAGGAATCAAACCATCTGAGACAGGATCTTGAAAAAAAATTTCTTTGTCTCTATATAAGCGTCTTTAGTTAAAATGAAGCTTGGAAATTTATATTGGGAAGAAAAAATATTTGATCTATTTGTGATTTTAATGGTTATTATAAACCGGATCTGTAAATGTTTCAGAGACGAAAATTATGACCATATATTAAATGGTCACTAACAAGAAAGAGTAAAGGAGGCCTGGAATTTTTCTACTGGACTATTGTTTTTGTTGTTGTTTTTTGTTGTTTTTTTTTTTCTTTCTCAGAATCCTCCCAGAAGTGTGCTTGAAATGACAACGTGCAAGTATCAAGTGTCGTTGCAAATACCGGCTGACATCCGACCGACGGAGTTCGAATGCTGTTATGCTTCATATTTTGGACATCTGGGCGGGACACTGGATTTTAAACATAAAAAAATCTCTTGTACGTGTCAAACTACAGCCACTCCAGTCAACATTGGGTCATGGTTAACATGAAACCACTCCGAATTCTCTGAGGACACTTATACATTTTGAATATATTATTTCACTGAAGAACGACCTTGAGAAGGTTCAACGCTTCTACTGCCATATTGTTGCATAACATGATTTAATTTCAATGAATTGGATGAATATCGTGCCGACAAAAAAGTGTACTGTTACAAATAGAAATATACGATTGCGATGGGAAGAATAAGCTATTGCACCTACTGCAATTTGAGTCGAAAGTGAAGCTGCTTATCAATCATAAACTGTGACGATATGATTCAAAAACAAAAATTGTATTATTTATCATTTACATTATTTTGTTTTATGTTGAAACTCAGATTAATATATTCTATAACGCTCTCATTTGTTTCATGTTCTACATGGAAATTATAGAAAAAAATTTAAAATTTAAAATTTCCTATGCTAATATTCAGTTATTATCCGGGCTTTTAAACGTGCATTTGTTTTCAATTCAGACACTAATATCTGCATCCGTTATTTCGAGCTGACCCTTATATAAACCAGGGTTCTAGTGCATGGAAAGAGTGTTATTTACAATATGAAAAAAAGAAATGACTGTACAATAGTAATTTGTTAATTTTCGCAGTCTTGCTAATGAGCTAACATCACAAATGACTTTCTGGCAGTTTATCTTCAAAACGTATTCTTTAAAACTTCATCTACAACTGACGCAATTTAATTTGTCCATAGAATGTATGGTTTAAAGTAACATTAAGTGTTTAATTTATGTTGTCCTGGGTAGAAAGCTTACTTAAATTCAAACACATGGTCTGAACAACTTTAAAGCTATTTTTCTTTAAATTGACCAAATGAATTTTATTTTTTTTTTAATTGACCAAATGAATTTTAGCTATGTATTTTATTTTCTTTTTTTTTTTAATTACTTCTTAATGTAGTTAAGAAAACCAACATATTTCAGTATGGAAAGCGCAATGAACATGAATGTGCGACAAGTGAGACCGTTTTTTTTCTTTACAATATCAATCTTAATCATATATGTTCTTACAACTATTAGATACCTAAATGAATATGATAACTTATCATTAAAAGACCAAACTATATTCAAACTGTTGAGTATCTTGCCAGAAGAACCATTAGAAAGAACTTAAAATAATTAATTTGTTGTTAGAATTTGAAGACGACAAAATGGAATATCTCAATCGTGTGAATGGACATCTTCGAAAATGTCCTTTTAGGTGTTACTGATAACCAGAAACTTTTGATGGATTGTGATGCGGTGTTCTTTCATTTGGCTGATATATGGATCCCCACTTGGGAAATAGGTACAAAAAGAACGGTCCCATTTCCAAATGCGTCAGATCCAAATCAAGTATGGTTAATTCACAATTCTGAGCTCCCATGGTGACTCTTTGGTGACGTGAACATATTTGGAACAATCTTCAATTGGACATTTTGGTACAGATCGGACGCGACGATCTTCGATCCTTACGGCAGATATCTACACTTGGATGAAGTAGAAAAGGGCAAGATCCGTAAACAATATTAGACGAGAAACATCTATGTTGAAAAGGCCAAGTTCATAGCTGGGGCCGTAAGTAACAGTATAGACCCTGCTAGACGGTACCTGCTAATTGATGAAATGTCAAAATGTCTGGATATCGAAATGTTTGGGAAATGTTCTGGCAACAGAATGTGTGGGACAGCTTGCGGAGATGGCAGTAAAGACTGTGACGAGGAAATGAAAAAGTACCGATTTTACCTCGCTTTTGAAAGCAATCAGTGTAAGGATTACATAAATGAAAATTATTGGAAGGCTCTGGATCGGGAGCAGATTCCTGTTGTGAACTGGAAACGAATCGACATATTGAGCGGATATGTGCCTAACTCATACATCAATGTGTATGATTTTTCATCAGTAAAAGACGTTGCTGACTACATAAAACTGGTGAACAGAAAGGAAACTGTGTATAATAGTTATTTTGAATGGCGGAAGGATTTCACTATAGATTTGACAAGAAGGAGGGCTTGGTGTGATTTGTGTAAGAAGCTGCACTCGGTGGACGAAAATTATGAGCCACATACTGTTGATTTTAAGAAATACATCGACTCCAATGTTTGTCCTACCACAACAGTGAGCGCAGCCTTTTAAATACTTCACTTATGAATGTTTGCATGTTAGAATGCATGAACAGGCATGTGTGGTATTTTTTTAAAAAAAAATTTTTCAATTTTGGAAGCAGGTTTGAAACTTTAAAAAACGTTTTGAATAAAGTCATTCTTTGTGTGTCTTTTTTATAAACGTTTTAGTAGCAGTTTGTAGAAGTTCATAGCAAATTGTTTAAAACATTGCAAATTAATCTTTGTATGTAAGGCTTACATGAAATGAAATAGTGGTGGTGACACTACACCAAGGTAAAATACTGTTTCATTCAAGCAGTTTAAGGTAGCCGTGTCTCAAATTTTCAAGCAAAGTTAGATTTCTAATACAGATAAATAGCTCAATCCAAATGTGATTGGTTGTTTCAGAAAAAGCCTGTCAAAATTATGTTGTTAGTGTTAAAATTTTGATTTGAACAACTGAATTCGCACCTGAAACGTCATGATTCGTGATAAAAAAAAATCAGCAGGGCATGAAATACCTTTAATGCGAAAGCAGGTAGATTCTGAAACTGTATTATTTGTGACTAAACCTTTGGTTAGAATGTTGCTTTAGGTCAACCTAAATGAATAGTTGCAGAACAATTGAAATGAATAAGTAAATAGACTGAGATTCCTGGCGTCGTCACTCTTGGACTGTCATTCCTGCAGTGATTCGCAGTAGCGTTAATTGTTTCACCAGCCAAACGTTGACTACTAAATGCCCAGACACTTGTTTTACTATTGTAATCTGTGAGTTGTCATCAGCGTTATAAACGCTGGGATCCGAAAAAATTCCGAAAGACTTTGTGTTTTCCATTTAACGCAACTTTCATACGTTCTCCAACAATAATTACAATCATGAAAGAAGAAAGAAAAAGAAATTGAAGAAGTTAGTAACATAAATGAACGGAATTAAAGAAATGACTCTTTTTTGATTAAATAAGCAATGTATAAAAATAATCAATCAGCTAATAAAGATATAATTTTTTATCTTACTAGGTTACAGATCAACCTTGATGTCAGAAACATCCATTTATATATATATATATATATATATATATATATATATATATATATATATATATATATATATATACTTAACTTAGAACTTTCACTCATACAAAATGCACGAATAAAAATAACATCAAAGCTAAAATCCCAGCTATATAAATGTATAACGAATGCTTTCTTTTTATTCAGAATGACATACTCCATGCTGAACTTAAAGCAAGACTCAATTTTCTGGCGAGGAAAGCTGCAGGATGAAAACCTATACCTCCTGTGCGATGACGTTCAATGACAAGAGTTTTTAAATATAAATGTAATTCGAATGTCTCCTATTTGCCTCATCGTATGTAACTGTATATAATAATTATTTAAGACTTATTACATGATATAAAATTGTATCCCAGTCTAATTGTTCTAACTATTTTCGAGTATGAATAGATTTCCTTCCTATTTGCTTAAGGCAACTCATTGTGCATAATTGGGATTTATATATTCGTTACATGATTTATTTTTTACATTGTCAAATACACGTAAATTTAGCAACTCAAAGACATTCTTTTCTTTCTGCTGCTGCAACTTTATTACCACCACCATCATCACGACCACTACTACAACTACTCAGCTGTTACTACCATTACAACTGTTACTACTATTACTGCTACAATTGTTAATACTATTACAGCCACTTATAATAATATCACTACTGTTGCTGCTTAACAACAACAATAGCAATAGCAGCAGCAGTAAGAACAGCAACAATTCCTAATTTGCTTAGTACATCTACCGTTACTGCTGTATAAACTGATATTAAAGATCCAATCTATACACCAGACATAATAAATTGTAGCCATCGGTCAGTCTGAATATCTCCACGGTATAAGCGATGTAATTCAAATTTCTGCTTTGATTTGTGGTCTGTCTTGTCGATGGAGAACAAAGTATACTCCGCCATTTTGAAGATACTATAATCGCAGTTTTACAACATTTTACTTTGTCATCATTCATCTAGTCGGTTTAGTGACAGAATCAAAACATACGTATTACGACACTTTCATCATTTTTTTTTTTGTACTTGGAAATCACATTTATTTCTTAAGAAAATATACTTTATATTCATAATTTTGCTTCTTGTTATATTTGTCTGGTTCTATTTTTCATTCATAATTTGCTTTTGATCTGTTTTTTAATATGTTTTTTCCTTCTCTGCAGTTCCATTATTCTTGATTCATTTATAAACAAAGAGGACAGTCTATTTATCTTCCTTGAGTATTGAATTGTGGATGTTACCTTTAAACATAATATGTTTTAAATGCCATTTTCTACTTTATTTGCTTATTTTTTTAATTTTTTTTAAGTTTGGACAAAATGAATTGTCATATTAGGGATTAGATATATCATTCACATATCATTCACATACTGGAATTGTTTCTTGGAATAACGTTTTTATATTACAGAATTATGTTTATACAACACCTTCAAATTAAATATTATCGAGCACACATAATCATCATCGTCATCTTCTTCTTATAATTATTATTATTATTATTAGCAGTATTATTATTATTATTATTATTATTATTATTATTATTATTATCACCACCGTCATCATTGGCAGCAAGGTAATCAATTGCTAACTATTTTGAATTAGAAAAACATTTTTGTTCTGCGTCTAACAGATTAAGTTACTACACTGTAGCAATTTGAAAAGCATGCATTATTTCTTAGTACACAGCCTCTGCTACTACTACGAGTTCTCTATATAAACTACTTAGATTTTTACATGTACTTCTACTACATGCATCATCTAATTGTATATCCTAGGCACAAAGACACCTAGTCTATTAGATAGGACAAATAAGGTAACTCAAATGGAATCGTAAGCTCAGATTCAGATTTCCTGTCTACCTTGTTTTCGGAGAAAAGTGCGATCTGTCTTATTTCAAATATTTTCTTTACTCAGACTTGAAGTATAGATAATATGCTTGTTTCAGGGATAGAATATGAGCAGACGCAATATTGAGTTTACATTATATATCTCGATTTCTTAATTGTTTTGCTAGAGGCTATCTATGTTTCATTACTTCCTTTTCTATCTCAAGCTTTTTCCTTTTTTTTATCTTTTTGCTGTGGTAGCAACAAGTTTAAAACTAAATTATTCTCTGAAGAAAAGTAATGACCTTTACTGTTCTGTAGAACAGCTGTAATCTTCCAGATTTTAACGCATTTATTGAAATCACTCTCAAAGGCGTTAATTACCATTTATAAATAATGATATATTCGTGTGGAAAATGCTTGTTACATAAACATGTGTTACATCGTTTAGACTGTGAAAGCTGATTTTGCATGCATAGGGCTACCGAAATTATTGAAAGCTAAATTCATCGCGTGACTTTTCTTCTGTAAGACTCCTTTTGTACAGACCTCGCCTGCATACGATTTATTTATTATATATTTCATAATGAGATATTGAAATATATCAGTGGGAGAAAAATCATATAGCCACAGTGGCGATACCACTTTTGGAACTACTTTATTTTCCCAGTTAGGAAATATATCTGCTCTTATGTATGTTATTCAAATATGTATTTCCATATATAGGCCTATTTCATTTTTCTTCTTCAACTGCTCCTATTCTCAGACCACCCCCACCACCCTCGTTCTCAGGATGCACAGATCTTAAAATGTGTCAAGACTGTAGACCCTCTAGTAGACATTTATGTAATCAATGAGGAGGTGCCATCAAGAAGTGCCTAAAAACGAACTCCAAACAACAAATAGTAGTCTTCAGGTATTAACTTTTTTATAATAAGTTTTCCTCATGCATGTCAGTGTCTGAATTTGCATGACCTATTGCTAATAGATATTCTGTGTCACCCATTCAATATTGTATACCTGTAACGCTCTAAGACAAACGGTACACATTTTTAGGAAAAACTCTTGATTAAATATAGTAATAATATTGCTTAAGTATCGATTTTAAACCTTATCACAATCATAATCATGTTTGAAAACGATGGATCAATTGGGCAAAAATGAGTGTTGATTGCGAATCTAAATTTGGATACAACGTTTTTTCTCCTATCTAGACTGTAAGCTTGCCAGGGCTACATAAAAAATTCACGCAGAAATAAACAATATCGAAAAGCAAAATTCTTACAAGTAAACTCACAATAAAAGTCACTCGAATACGACCGCTCTGTGATGTTTCTACAATACCCCCACCCAACAATGTTCACTGTATCAATATGCGCAAGAAACGTGTTAATGAGAATAAAAATCTCGTCATTTTCGTATGAAAAAATACACAATTTTAAGTATTATATGTACAAGCTAACTTTGTAAAAAGTCTCTATCCTAATATTATTGTACAATTTGGGGATTTTTTTTTTGCAATGTAGTAATGCAGGCGTTAATCACATTAGTACAGAATGGATAGAAAAAAATAGATGCAAATTGATGGCTTTTACCTTAACAAATATACAATAAATAGAACGTCAATGAGGTTTTTTTTTAGTAGATATAAGAAAATTCACTCGTATAGTGGAAACATTTTGTATTGTCACTCGTGATTTCCTTATATCTACAAAAAAAAAACAACATAGATATTCTCCATACATTCGCGAAAAGAATACGTCTTTGGAAGTTTAACTGCAATTGTTTGTATTCTTCTCTGTGTATTGAAATTTGAACATATTGCTCAAGGTCACCATGCAACATATTATATGCATAAGTATTTATTCCTACTGCAGCTGCTTTATAACCACCACATTCAGCAGCATTGCCAAAATGAACACTATTGCTACACGTATCACTACTACGACAAGTACTACTACTACTACTACTACTACAGCTACTGTCACCACTACAATTACTTCCATAGTACATATTAAGGGGATATAGAATGAATTTTACCAAGTTTACCTCCAATTGTTTGTATTTGTCTCTAGCTCTCTAACTTTGAAACATAATGCGTATGGTTCCCAGAACTGGGCACACAATGCTGTAAATTTTATGTATACGAACGGTTTTGTTGCTGTGTGTATATATATATATATATATATATATATATATATATATATATATATATATATATATATATATATATATATATATATATATATATATATATATATATATATGTATATATATATATATATTCTGTTAATGTAATCAAGCATTCTCCTGGAGAATCCAAGGATAGCACTTTCCGCTTTGTTTGATGTATATTTGTAATTCTCTATAACAACTTCCTAGATACCTTGATTTCTGTAGTAGGAATCCAGATGGTCTGTGTACTTAGATGAGAAATAATTACAGGGTCGACATGCGTGTATGTCTGCTACGCACGGATGCCTATACTACCAACTTTGTAGCATAATGTTTAGTGATGTGTGTATTGTCGAGATGGTATAGGGGTTGGTGCTTACAGGCAAGGCGATGGTTGCCTTAACCCGCAGATCCGGGTTCGAATCTCCGTAAAGTACGAATTAAAATTCTCTAACCTGTATCATAATATTATTTATTCGTATTTAAAAATTCTGTTAATGTTATCAAGCATTCTCCTGCAGAATCCAGGGATAGCACTTTAGCACTTTCCGCTCTTTTTTTTTTCTTTTTTTTTTTTTTTTTTGGAATATTTGTAATTCTCTCTCTCTCTCTCTCTCTCTCTCTCTCTCTCTCTCTCTCTCTCTCTCTCTATATATATATATATATATATATATATATATATATATATATATATATATACTGCACCATTGACGCCCATGACTATTCACTACTACTGCTACTACTAGTAATATTAGTACTACTACTACTACTACGACGACGACGACTATTTATACTGCTGCTACAACAATTACAACTATAAGTATCGCTACGACACTTACTGATATTAAAATTTAAATCTAGTGTGGTTCAGTGTAAATATCTGTGTGCGGTCTAAGGGAGATAAGCCTAATTTATTATCGAGTACATTTCCATGTTTAGATTTTTGGTTCTCGTTGTCTGTGGCATATTGTTTATATTTTTAACATCGTGTCAGGATGCGAACAGACAAAATATGATTTTTTAAAATAATTCTTTCTTTCTGGAAATCTTATTTTTGAAGTGACAAGTGCGTATCAGTAAACAGAATTTATATTCGTATTTTTGCTTCCTCTATTTGGTTTTCTTTCTCTCGTATTTTTTCTTTCATTCATTCCTTACATGAATCTTATTTACGGAAAAGTAGCTGGTTTTCTTTAATACAGTTCAATATTGAGTCATTTATACACAAACACTGCAGTTTAATAATCTCCTTGGAAGATTAAATTCTACACATGTGTAATTATCCAAGTAAAATGAGTCCTAATACCTCTAGATTTGGAATGCCATGATTAAGATTTGCTGCTCATTATATTTGTCAAGTTGCAATGAAAAATACGTCGTCATGTTCTGGATTCAATCTTTTGTATATATATATATATATATATATATATATATATATATATATATATATATATATATATATATATATATATATATATATCATCATCATCATCATCATCGCAATAACCCGCATTACCAACAAGAGCAGTCAAATCATTGCAGACCATTCTGACTAGGAATTATAATAATTAAAAATTATTACACTCGAACAAAGTATGATTTTTGTATGCACTCTACTACGTGCCTCATGTACTAGTATATAATAATAAAAACAAGACGAAGTTCTACGGCATGAATCATCTATATCCTAATCATAGCAAACTGTAGCCTTATTGCAGTAACAATAACCTTCATGGTCTAAGCGAGGTAACTCAAATTAAATCGTAAGAACACGTTCCGATTTTGGTCTCCCTTGTTTGCAGAGAAAACTAATGTACGCTGCCTAGAATCACAGCTGATACATATAAATGCTTTATTAATAATTATCTGCAAGCATAGTGATATAATACGAATGGACATTGGCGTACGTTCATAGTATATGTATTGATTCAAAATTTGTGCTGGAGACGTGCTAGGTGTATCTTTATCATTTTCCTGTGTCTCCAGATTCCAAACATAAAAATGGTCTTGATTGTTTGATAGAAAACCATAATTTTCTATTTTTTCCGGCTCCTAATTAAAACAATTATAATAAAAAATCGCACTTATAATTGGACAAATTGTCATCATTATCATCAACATCATCATCAATATCTATTTATTGTTAATACCACCATCAATAGCCCCTCCATTGTATATAATATACGACTACTACTACCATGTATAGATGCACTTCTACTACGTGCATCATCAAACAGTTTATAATAAGGTAAAACAAAATGTAGGCCTATCACATGAATCATCTTTATATTGGATTTAATAAAACGTAATCTTGTGCCTGTAAAATTAGCTTCATGGTATATACAACAATAAGGTTCTCCACTGTTCGATAAAAAAATCAGTATTTTGCATAATTTTAATGAAAACAATGAACAAAGTCTCGCTTATAATTCGATCAGATGTGCTTGGTGTGTATTTGCGAATATTTTAAATTTTTTATTTCTGAAGGTTGTTTCCTTTTAATTGTCATAGTCATTGTAGCAGAAATCTTGAAAACTAAATTGTTTTCCAAACATGAATAACGGTTTTCATGGTTCAAAAGAGAACGTGACATTTTTCTTTCCGTTCTTTCTTGCTTTGAATGGAAACAATACAATATGTCTCACTTATAATGGGTAGGTAGTTATTGAATGTGCTTTTTCCTGTAAAGATTTACTGAGTTCCCTCGGAAAATAACAATATCATCATCATCATCATCATCATCATCATCATCAACAACAACAACAACAACAACAACAATAACAACATAGTCATTATCAAAATCTTTTTTGTAAATATCAACATTATCAGATTCGCTACTCTGTGCACTATACGACTACAACCATGCCTTTCTCACTTCTTTAAAAGGCATTATCTACCTGTATATCCTTGACAAAACAAAATGCAGTTCTATCATATTGTCTGTACCTTAGACATAACAATAGGTAGCCTTGTGACAGTAAGATAAGCTTCATGGTTGAAGAGAGATAACTGAAATTAAATCGGTGGCAAACAGGCAAATATTTTGTCTTCCTTGATTTGCGGAGAAGAAAAGTGCGATTTCCCTGACCCAAAAGTTTGTTTTGAGAAAACAATGAATCGCTGATAATATACATAAATGATTCATTCCTAATTATCTACATGGGTAGCAAATAGAATACAAAACAGATGTTTTCTTGCGTTTATAAGATATTGATTGATTCAAAAATTTCGCCGGAGGTGTGATATGTCTGTGTTTGGCAATTTCAGTTTTATATTTCTACAGATTTTTGTCCTTTTAATTATCTATGTCGTAGTTGCGGAAATCTTGAAAACTATATTGTTTCTCCAAACATAAATAACGGCCTTCATTGCTAAAAAGATAACGTGTTTTTTCCCCTTTCTTTATTGCTTTGAATGAAAAAAATAAAAAAGATCTCACTTATAATGTGTAAGTAGTTAATGAATTCGTTCCTTGGCAAACTGTTTGTGATTTAAAATTGAGTTACCTCACCTAGAAGGAGATTTTTATTGTAAACATTTACCGTCTTTCCTTGAGAATTAAAAAAAATCATCATAATCATCATCATCAACATCATCCTTTTCATCATCATCATCTTAGACATTATAAAATATAGCATTGTGCCAGCAAAATAAACTTCATTTTATAAGCGAGGCATCTCAAATTAAATCCGAAGCACACATTACTAGTAATATGTAGTACTTGAGGGGTTTATGGGTATTTAACATTAGGCCGTATGTTTCCATTAGATGACACTTGAGGGGTCTACGGGACATCCTATGTGAAAATTACACCATTGGTTAACATTAATATGGCACTTGAGGGATCTACGGGAAATGTAATGTTACAATTTTTAAGATACTATCTAACATATACCCGACTATCCAGCATCCGCTTTTTGATTACTATCCAGCACACACCATTACTATAGTCTGGACCCGTTCATTATGAATCGTACACCACCTTCAGTCTTCAAAAGTATTTACCTGGCACAGTTACTATCTAGCTGATGATTATTTAATCCCTTTTTACCTTAACAATTTCAAGCAAGACTTTGTTCCGTCCACGCAAACGTTTGTAATTTGGAAAAATAAAGTTGTTAACGGCGATTGCAATGTTAAAGAAATGCTATTTATAGTACAATTACAGCCTAATACACGTAATAAGATGCACGGTTGCGACGCAGATACTCGCAAAGGTAAAAATAAAAGTCGGTACATTTATACTAAAGATGACGATCGTTTGAGACTATCCATCGATCACGACAGCTTGAAGTCTCTTGTCTGGATCGGATTTAGTACACCGGCAGGATTAATACCTTCCGAAATTATCGACAAAATTCAACACGTCCAACAATTTAATGACGAGTTTGA
Organism: Margaritifera margaritifera; assembly: GCA_029931535.1. Lineage (NCBI taxonomy): Eukaryota > Metazoa > Mollusca > Bivalvia > Unionida > Margaritiferidae > Margaritifera > Margaritifera margaritifera. The sequence goes on along the minus strand of JAQPZY010001362.1, from coordinate 1,481,830 downwards.
CATGACCGATGGAAAAGCCACTCTTCACATGACACACGTTTCACGTCAGAGAGGTAGCGAACGACGCAAAGTTTTATTGGTGGATGAACTTCGCAGTGCCATCTCAGTGACTCGAACTTATGCCCAAAAGAACGATACAGAGGAATGGAAACGATCATGGGACAGGATTAAACGATCGGAGACATCCCAGCAACGGAGAGAAGCAGAACTCCTTTTGTTGCAAGCGGGCATTATCATAGAGACCGCCTGTGGAATTCCTGAAATGCAGAAACTTCAAGACGTGTTGGCAACTCGTTATACGGTGAAAGTATACCCTCAAGTTGTTCGTGGAGCTCTCATGTTTCGAGGACCAGATTTCCCAGACGAAAAATATATTCATCAAGAGCATTTTGATGGCATTACAACTATCACAGAATTTCTTGGATGCAGTTACTATTGCGAGAAATGTGATCAAGAATTTGCCAATCGGGAGCAACATATCCATTGTGGAGAGATGTCGTGGGTGTTAAGCTTCCAGAACTTGCATTCCCGAAGGAAAATAAAGAATTCATTGTTCTACTTGCAAGGGAACCTTTGTTGGTCCGTCTTTTTACGAACAACATCGCATGAAACAATTACAACAACAGAAAAGTGCTTGCAAACTATTGAGAGTGTGCTCATCTTGAGTGGGAATCTTGTTCGAACAAATAACCAAAAGTCACACGTATGTCCAGGAAAGAAAAGATGCCTTTTTGTGACCAAATCGTGGAGTTCCATCATCAATATTACATCCAAAGATATGACAATGAACTCGAGGAAGAATTAAAGGGCGATCAAAGCAAGAACAAAAAAAAAAAAAAAAAAAAAAAAAAAAAGTGGATTTTTTCTCTTTTGACTTCGAAGGTTCACAAGAAACTGGAATTCACATCCCTAATTTTTGTGTAGCTCAACGTGCTTGTGACAAGTGTATACAAGAACCTATATTTTTTAATTGTCCAAATTGTAGTAGGATTCCAGGAAGACAAGAAAAGATCTCTCGGGGTTCTAATACTCTTGCTGATTTTGCCAATTTTCCCGAATGGATTTTAGACCCCATTGACGACACTTAAAGCGAAAAGGAAATACAGCGTTACGGGAACTGTCACAGATATGCTACAGTCACAATTTCTCAGGATACAACGGACGATTTCTTTTGAAATATTATTCAGAACAAGGTGCCGAATTTCCAACAATGACCATGAATGTAGCCAGACTCATTTACATGAAAGTGGGAAACGTACAGTTTAAAGAGTCCATGAGTTATTTGGCTATGCCTTTGAGTCGAATGCTTAAAACATATGGAATGACAGAAATAGCTAAAGGCTATTTTCCACACTTTTTCAATACCGAAGCCGATCGACACGTTGTGCTCCCGCATTTGCCTGACGGTTGCTACTACGACCCCGATGGTATGAACACAGAACAACGAGAAGCATTCTACGCTTGGAAGCAAACTCACTCTTCAGACCCTTTTGACTTTCTAGAAGAAATGTTGAAATATTCCCGATCCGATGTAGACATTTTACGACGATCTTGTGGAAAATTTCGATAATTATTTCTGGATCACGGAAGTATCGATCCCTTGAATGAAGGTTCTGCCATTGCCAAAGTGTGTGGATTAATCTATCGAAAAAAGTTCATGCCCAAGAACAAACTAGCTATCATACCCCCTCAATCCCATCTCTCTATTAGCCGTCGCTATTCTGCCAATGCGTTGCTCTGGATACATTAGTTGTACGAAAATGAAGACAAGTAGATACAACATGCTAGAAACGATGGAGAAAATAAAATTGGAAACCTTTCTGTAGATGGATGAGATTTGGAAAACCCAAACAAACTACAAATTTCAAGGATGTTTATTTCACGGATGCTCAACTTGTTTTCGTCAATGAGATCTGGAAAGTCTTTCTCAGAGTTCACCATATAGAAGAGTTTGTACGAGCAAACATACCAACGACGCCAGATATTAGAAAGTCAAGGATACCCAGTGATAAAAATGTGGGAACACGAAAGCGATCGATGTGCAAAACCGTTCCAGATATTAGACGCATTGCCAACAATTACGACTTGGTAGATATCGAACCTTTAAATCCAAGCGATAGTTTGTATCGAGGACGACCAATGCGACACGTATGCAGTGCGATGTCAATGAATCTCAAGAAGAGCAAATCAAATACATCGATGTGTGTCAATTGTATCCTTCGGTATGTAAATATGCTCGATTCCCCACCGGTCATCCTGAAATTTTGACAGAACACATCGACATGGAACACATTCGCCAATACGAAGGTTTCATTAAATGCAAAGTGTTACCACCGACAAACTTGTACCATCTTGTTTTACCACATGATTGCCAAGAAAAACTAATGTTTCCTTTATGCCGTACGTGTGCTGGAACGTGTAATTAAGACCAACCTTGTCGCCACAATAATCAAGAACGCGCTTTGACAGGAACGTGAGTAAGTGTCGAATTGTTTCATCATCTCGATCGCGGATACCAACTGTCAAAAGTATTTGAAATTTTGCACTTTCCTCCTACAGAATAGTACCGAATGGATGACGACTCAAATGAAGGTATTTTCTCAGGCTACGTCAGTGAATTCCTAAAACTGAAGCAATAAGCTAGCGGCTATCCTTCCTGGTCTCAGACTCTAGTAGACAAAGAGACATTCAAATAACGGTGCCGAGTCTTAGAATTCATCACTTTGAAACACTTGGAAAAGAACAAAGGAAGACGATCGTTTGCAAAAGTCATGTTTGTCGGAAAATTAGTGCAATGTCCGTTATGGTCAAAGACGGAATACTTGGCAGGTCGAAGTCGATACTTTCAACTCGTTGACGACAAAGTAAAACGCATTTAACACGTGAAGGTCCTACGTGAAGATTTGTACTTGGTAAATTACGAAGAATTCTCAGAATTTGCATCCCGCGACGAGTTTGAAAACGTCATCATTGTAGCGTACGTCACAGAAAATGCCAGTTTAAAATTGTGTTCTGTCTTGGAACTTTTAGGAGATTGATTCATTTACTTTGATACCGATAGTTGTATGTACATCGATCGCCCTGCTCTATCGCCCAGACATGCAAGACGACCGTTTAGGAGCATGGACTGACGAACACCCAGAAGACACTATTGTAAGTATTGCTAGTGGTAGACCCAAAAATTACGGTTACCAATACAACGACCAAAATGGACAAGTGCATACCAAAGGCAAAATAAAAGGACTGACATTCAACTATCGTTCTAGTCAAGTGGTCAACTTTGACCTGTTAAAAGAAGTCTTAATGTCAGGACAAGATCAAGACTTTCGCCTGAAAATGTTGGATCCTGACAAAATTGTATTCTAATAAAATCACCAAATCGATAGTAGTAACTTAAAGAAAGTATATCAGATCGTCTACCAGAAACGAGTGCGACTTCCTGACCACAGCACGTTACCTTACGGACACGTCCATCTCCAGTATAAAAAAGGAAAGAGTTCCAAGACAGAACGACGCCGACCTAGAAAGATGAATTCAACACAGCAATAGAGTGACGGACTCACCGACTCCAAGTTCAATTTTGAGTACAAGAAACTTTCACTCACAATGACGAAATTGACACAGCAACTGAGTGAGGGACCCACTGCGGACTCCAAGTTCTATGAAATCGAGTGCGATGTTGTGTCTTGCAACCACAGTGATGCCATACCATGCGACATAAGCGATGCAGCACGTTCTTGTCGCTCCTCTACTATCGAAAGCGATGCAGCACGACCTTACCGCTTTAATAGTAAAAGCGATGCAGCACGACCTTTCTGCTTTAGTGGCAAAAGCGATGCCGTTTGTGTATATACCTATGGATCTCATCCATACACTCACAAACCGCTCTGCATACTAATAGCGCATCGAGATTTACAAATCAAAGAAGAGTACACGTTTCCTGTGATTTTGCCTGGTTATTGTGACTTACAAAGTCGATTCCAGACGTTCAAAGGTAATTAGCCGAAATATCTGGACAGACCTAGTCTCAAATCTTTAGCCAGAGCAGGATTTGTCTCCTTGGGAGAAGGAGATAAAGTACAGTGTTTCATCTGTGTTATGACACTTCAAGAATATAAAGATACAGCTTACATGGAACATTATAAATGGTCTCCGCGCTGTCACTACCTTCCCTTTGTCAGTCCAAAATATGATTCTCATGTAGGATACTTTAGAGGAGAGGATTCGTAGTTTACCTCCTGAGCTACGAGAACGCATTTATAGAGACTTTGTACAGATTCAAGTGAAACGCAAAGAACATGTTGCATCCTTTACGACATAGACATTTTAGCCATTGGTATCTGAATGCTATATAAAAAAAGGTGATTGGTGTAAGGATGTTCAAATGGTCAGACATTGACCAACGACTACCGAACTCCTGTAAGAGTTTGGATGTCACGACTTCTACCTACAACTCATAATTCCATGGAACGAAGTCCAGGAAAAAGTTAAACACTTACATGAATACAAAAACGTTTAAAAGAAGTATCACCTCAAGACGACACTCCTTCAAGACGTGTGATGTGTGGTGAGCTAATGTCTGAATTTCTTCGATATCCTTTACCATCAGATTCCATTTGGCAAACGTATGAATATTTCATCAGAAATGAAGATATTTCTGTGAATGACTAGATTAGAAGAGCACATTCAGAATCTACGTTTGGAGCTGCGATAACGCATTTACATAAAGTTTGCCAAACTCAAGTGAAACGCAAACTCAGATTATTTTCTCGATTTGTAAACTATTTCTATTTCCACAGAATAAGAAGACTGATTCTCGGGAATATCTACGACAAACACAAACCACTGCGTGGATATAAAGCTTACCATGCCACGACTTTTGTCATCAGTGTTGCAACAAATTCCGTTGAAGGAAGTCAATGACAGTGTTCAGGACTTAGTGGATTACGAATTACTGTTAACATAACTGATTCCACAATACGAGAGGATTCCATTGAATTTTGGATGACGTGGTGTGTGTCTTAGTGACCACTTTTCTCGGATTTCGTTTAGCAGCAGTTTTATTGTGAAGAATTTATAAACAGTACATGCAACAAAGACATGACCACCAAAACGTTATCTGTGCACGAAAAACTCATTGTGTTAAAAGTGTTGCGAACAGTGATCAAGACAAGTTGTGTACCTCCGTGTGAAGAAGACTTTCGTCGTACTTTATCCACGGTTCATACTTACCAAGAAGTGTGTATAGCTAGTTGGTTACACCAACAGATTTACGACTGGAAAGATGTACGTGACTGGAAGAGTCTTGGCGTCGATGCTTGGATACAAGAGGTGGCTAATTATGCCAAAGACATTGTATGTGACTGATAAAAGAAAAGATTTTAACAACTTAGAACCAGTGAGAGAAAAGCCAGAATTTAAAGTGGAATTAGAATCTATTTTAGAAACAGTGGTAGAAGAAGAAGAAGAACCCAAAATAGAGGAAACAATACTACCAGCCCACGACAGTAGTTGTAATAGTATTGTACAGATAGACAAGAATGAGAAAATGACATTCCTGGAGAGATTAGGACCAATGAATTCCACAGAGACTAGAACGCCAGAGCGTTTATATAGATTCAATATGACACAAATAGATCGAGAATGTTGTAAACTTACATGTTTATATGCAGCATTGGTGATTTTAATTTGTGTCTTATTTGTCTATGGAGTCATGTGTGCCTTATGTATTTTCGTGTTTTAATTTTGTACACTGACTTTCAAATGTAAATGTTTTTGTCGTTGTTGTTGCACTTATTAAACGTGTATAAAATGTCTTATGTCGTTGATGGTATCTCAGAATTCTAAATACCATTTTTTTATGGATGCATCCTCTGTTCTTAAAGTGATTGACGAAACTTTAGATCGTTGAAGTTGGGAGACAGTGTATCTTCGCCATTCCTTTAACATGTTGATTGCTGGACCAAGTATTTCAGGCAAAAAGGAATTTTTTAAACGTTTGATCGAACACAACTAACAATTGTTCGATCGTCCTCCCAACCGTGTCGTGTGGTGTTACAAAAGAGTAGCAATCGGTTTACCCGTTAGTCTAAGAAAGTCAAGGAGAATATATTTCCTTTGTAGAAGGCATTCCTCGCGAAGACGGTGGAATCGTGTCTGACATTAGTCAAACACATCTTGTCATCTTCGGTGACATGTTAGGAGAAGACGAAGAATAATATACATTTACAATACTCAAAATGTATTTCAGTAAAGCACATAGCAACATCAGTCTCAATGCACATTATGCGGTGCTGTTTAAAAGTCCCAGAGACAACTCTCAAGTCCAAGTGTTAGCCTTGGTTCAATAATGGGTATGATAATGCCACTCAATCACCACATGCGTATTTACTTATCGATTTAAAACCTACCACTCATAATTATTTGAGATTTCGTACAAATTGGTTTCACAATTGGTGCCAAGAAGGAGGTCCTGTCAACGTCACTTTCCTCGTTTCGTCTCTCTAAACAAAACTCTAAAAAGAGCATTCACTTCGTTTCTTTCTAAGAGTTTACAACGTGACTTCCTTTCAATCTCATCCTCCTGCCAAATTGATTGGTGCACTGTATGCCATTAGTCCTGAAATGAATGCACAAGGACGTGCACATTTGTTAGAAGTTAGTCTCAAAGAAGTGTTAAGACGGTTTACCTTGACGGCATGCGAATTACTGCAAGCATCATTTACATGAAACAAAAGTTTTTTTTCTGAAAAAAAAAACACCAAGTAGCTTTGGCACAGCTCGCTGATTCAAGAACCGATACTCAAACCAAAAAAACAAATCATTTTGATGGAAGTGGATCTTTAGGAGGTGTCTTTATTTGTTCGCTTTTAAAATGGAATCCTAATGACGAAGCTAAAAAGCCAAATATCCGAAAAGACGGCAGACCCCAAAAAAGAGAGTTGCTACAGCAAGTTCACACTCTAAGAAGAAAAAGAAAAGCCCCAAGAAAAGTCTCAAGAAAGAAACATCTCCTGCAAGAAAGAGAGGTACTGCCGCTAGAACGCGTACGTTCTCAAGAAAACCTCGCCGCTCGGTGACGATTTCTCCTGCCACTACTACTTCTTCTTCGTTCATGATGATTCTACCAAATCTGATTTAAGACCAGTGTTTCCTAATTTGATGGAAAAATGGAAACCCATTGCTAAAGGAACTTCTACTTCTCCGATGATGAGGTCTTCTTCTACTTCTTTAGCGACTGCTGCTGCAGACACAAAAGTGGCCTATCCTAAGACAAAAGTACAAGACAGAACAGGTGAGTTACAAAGTTTACTGGATTTATCCAAACAAGAACTGGCAAGATTTAGAGTCCTTTGAAAACACAAGCCGTACCAAGCGTCAAGTTGATCCTACGTGACGACATTCAGTGGAGACGAATTTCAGTATAAAAAGGAAGATGTGTTGGATACGATTCAATTCAGTATTTTTGTTCCTGAAACAAAGATGTCACAAAGATGTTCGAACAATCATCGACCCAAGAAGCCTTCTACCCCCACCCCCCAAAAAAAGGTTTGTCCGAAACAGAAAAATATCAACGGTAAAGAAAATTATTGCAACGTCTTCAACTGTTTCACCAGAAAACTTTAGACGAGACAGATAAACCTACTCTGAGAGATTTCAAGAATGTCATGAAAAGCAATGAAAAACAAAAAGTAACAAAGATGATGACATAAATAGTCATTCCTTTCAAAGTGGATTCTGCCGTAGCTGCTTGCGATGAAGGCGGAAACACGTATCCCTTTCACCGAGAATTTGTACAGCCTCATTACCTTCCTATCAGTAAATCATATTTTGACAGAGTCACTATTAGTATCAAAGGAGATCTTGAGCAAAATATGATATTCCCCAAAGGAAAAGTCACGGTGAAACTACATTTTCAAAAACTATTCTCCAGTAAATTGTAACAGATGTATCCTGTGTACCAAGCAGTCGGTCTGCAACGAGTACATGGTTTAGGAGATATGTTAACATCAGCTTTTCGTACGGTAATACCCATCTAAGAACCGATGGTGACTCAAGAATTGCATGCTTTTTAATGCAGCTTTGGTGCAAGGAAAAGAATTTCTCCAAAACGTCATCATCGACAAACAAAGTCCTAAAGAAGCCTTCATGAAAGCAGGAAAAAATGTGTTGCTTCAAACTGGAAAAGACCTTTTCGGTCGCTGAGACACCCCTATAAATTCGCCTTTCTCTTCTGATCAAGGCATTATTTCCTCCTCTACGCCACAGCAAGGACGGGGCAGAAAGAGACGTCGCAAACACTTCAGATCTGATAGATACGTTCAGAAAAAGAATTAGAAAAGAAGAACAGCAGCTGTCAGATAATTAGACGTTTATGATTACTAACTGGAAAAGGAAAATGATGCACCGAGATTCATGCGAATATTCCAAGTGTGAACACGATCTGTTTACCATACCATCGATGCCAGAGTAGCTCCCGTCAACAAGTTCATGCATTCTTTGTTCCGCAAAGTAGTGCAAGGGTATAGTGTGTCTGTAACACTCCTAAGCCTGAGTGATAGTATGTTTGTATGAAAGTAAGTATAGCGTGTGTATAAACACTTCTACCCTTTTCGTTAGATAGTAGGGGTGTGTGCTGGATAGTAATAAAAAAAGCGGGTGCTGGATAGTAGGGGTGTGTGTTGGATTGTAATCAAAAAGCTGGTGCTGGATAGTAAGGGTGTGTGTTGGATTGTAATCAAAAAATGGGTGCTGGATAGTCGAGTATGTGTTAGATAGTATCTAATAATTTGAACATTATATTTCCCGTAGACCCCTCAAGTGACATATTAATGTTTAAACAATTGACAATTTTAACATAAGATGTCCCGTGGACCCCTCAAGTGCGATATAATGTAAAACTACGTCGTAATGTTAAATCCCCATAAACACCACAAGTACCACATAATACTACTCATATTCCATTTGACTGTCTCCCTTGCTGCGGAAAAGAGAAATGTATTCAGCCTGAGGCAAAATGTTCTCTTTACGCAACATAGAATTGCTGCTAATAGATAGCAATGATGAAATTCTAATTGTATACATGTGTAAAATATAAAATAATTAAAATGAAATAGTAAAAGGAAATTACAAAATATACTATTATGCCTCCGGTGTAATTTTCCAATCAATAGCTGTAGAAGCAATGGACAGTAACGTCTGTTGGTATTATCATTGTCGCACAAATCTTGAAAACTACTTTTTTTCCAAACATAAATAATAATCTTCATTGATCGATGGAAAGATAGTTTCTTTTCCATTCTTTCTCTCTTTTGGTGAAACCAGTAAAACATATTTCACTTATAATTGCATAACCATTTTATGTATTAGTTCCTTTGGAAACAGTTGTGATTAAATTTTAGTTACCTGACCTATAGTGTACAAGGTGACTTTGCCCCTAAAGATGTATTGAGTTTCCTCAAGAAATCAAATCATCATCATCATCATCATCATCCGCTTCATATTCATCATCAGTTTATATTTATTGTTAACACAGCCATTACCAGATACACTATCGTATGTACTATTCCAATAGCAGGTATAGATGCATTTCCTTTTAATTGTCTTTGTTGTTCTTGCAGGAATCTAGAAAACTATATTGTCTTCCAAACATACATAACGGTATTCATTTTTGACAGAGAACCTGCATTATTCCATTATTTCTACATTTTATTGAAAACAAACAAAAACGTCTCACTTATATTTCGATAAATAGTTTGTTAATTTTTTCATTTGGAAAATGTTTGCGATTTAAACTTAAGTTCCATTGCCAATAGCGTAAAAGGTACTTGTTCCTGTAAAGATTTACTGAGTTTCCGCGAGAAACAAAAACATCATCATCATCATCATCATCATCATCATCATCATCATCACCTTCTTCTTCTTCTTAGTCATAATCAATATCTATTTATTGTTAATATCACCATCACCATATCCCTCTTGCGTGCACCACACGACTACTACTACCATGTATAATTTCAGTTCTCATTTCTCTAAAATGCATTATCTACTAGTATCCTTGCCAAAAGAGAATGACAAAGATGTAACCTTGCGCCAGTGTGAAAAGCTTCATGGTCAAGGTGAGATAACTCCAATTAAATCTTAAGCAAACATTCAATTCTTGTATCCCTTGCTTGCGGAGAAGAAGAGTTCGATCGACATGACGTGAAACTCTTTTGAGACAAAATGGCATCGGAGTTATCATATATCAATGATTAATTCCTAATTATTGACATTACTAACAAAACTAATATGAACATACATTTTCTTGCGTTCATAATAATCCGATTGATTCGAAAAATGTGCCGGAGGCGTGATTCGTGTATCTCTGGGAATATCGTTTTCCTGTTTTTGAAGATTCTTACCATGTAATTGTCTTTTGCATTCTCGCCGAAAATCTTCAAAACTAAATGTTCTAAAAAACACATAAATGATGGTCTTCTTTCTTTGATGGATAGCTTGACTTTTTTCCATCCTCTCTTGCTTTTAATGAAAACAATAAACAAATGTTTCACTCATAATAGATAAGGAATAAGTAGTTACTGAATTAGTACCTTTGGAAAATGTTTGTGATTTAAATTTGAGTCACCTTACCGAAAAATCAGAAGGTGATTTTTCTTGTAAACTCATCATCATCATCATCATCATCATCATCATCATCATCATCATCATTATCTTTTTGTTGTTAATACCATCATCACCAGGTCTACTAATGTATGCACTATACGACTACTACTACTACCATGTATAGATGCACTTCTGCAACATGCATCATCTTCTATTGAGTCCTAGGGAAAACAAATTGCAGGTCTATCGCATGCTTTGTCTATATCTTAGACATTAGAGAATATAGCCTTGTGTTAGTCAAATAAACTTCATTGTACAAGGAAGGTAACTCAAATTAAATCGGAGGCACACGTTCAAAATCGTTGTTTATTTTATTAGAGTAGAAAAAAGTTGCTCTCTGCATGACGCAACTGTTCTATTTACATAAAATATAATTGCAGTTAATAGGTACAAATGACTTATTCATATTTATTTGCATGGGTAACATATAGAATACCAACAGCTGTATCCTTGCGTCCAGAGGCGAGGTAGATGTATGTTTGGAAATTTCAATTTTTGAATGTCACAAGATTGTTTCCTTTCAATTCTCGTTGTCGCAGAAATCTTTAAAATAAAATTATTTTCCAAACAACAATAATGGGCTTCATTGTTTGATAGAAAACCAGTATTTGATCAAAGTAATGAACTGTCTTACTTATAAATGGAAAATGTTGATGATCAAAACTTAAGTTACCTCGCCTATAGTGTAATGGGCGCATTTTTCCAGTAAAGATTTACTGACTCTCCAAGAGAAACAAAAACGTCATCATCATCATTAACACTATCATCGTAGTAATTATAAATATCAAATTTCTCACTTCTCTAAAATGCATCATCTACCAGTATATCTTGGGTAAAGCAATATGTCGTTCTATCACATCGTCTGTATCTTAGCTATAACAAAATGTAGCTTTGTGTCAGTAAGATAAGCTTCATGGTCTAGGCGAGGTAACTCACATTTAATCGTAGTCATACATTCAGTCTTTTTGTCTCCCTTGTTTACGGAGAATACAAGTGCGATCTGCATGAAGCAAACCTTGCGCTAGAGACAAAACAGAATCTCAGCTAACAGATCTAAATGATTCATTGCTAATTATTTATACATGTAACAAGTGGAAAACAGACAGACGTTCTCTTGCATTGATGATATATAAATTGATTCGAAAATTGCTCCGAAAGCGCGCTTGCTGTATATTTGCGAGTGTCTTTTTTTTTTTTTTTTTGTCGTCTTTACCTTTTTAATTCTTTTAGTCGTTGTCGCAGAAATCTTGAAAACTAATTTTTTCCAAGCATAAATATAGGTCTTCATTGTTCGATAGCAGATATGTTATTTGTCTTTCCATTCTTTCTTGCTTTGAATGAAAAGAAAAGATCTCACTTATAATGGGAAAGTAGTGAATGGATTAGTACCTTGATGTAAATTCAAGTTACATCACCTCTAGCGAGAAGGTGATTTGTTTTGTTGTTAAGTTTTGAGAAATAAAGAAACTAATAAGCATCATCATCAGCATTGTTTTCATCATCATTCTCTATTTTTGTTAATAGCAGCATCACCAGGACAACTACTGTATGGACTATATTACTACTACTACCATGTACAGATGCACTTCTACAAAATGCATCATCTTTTAGTAAATCCTAGATAAAACAAATTGCAGGTCTATCACATCGTTTGTCTATATCTAAGATATTAGAGAATATAGCCTTGTGTCAGCCAAAAAAACTTCCTGGTATAAGCGAGGTAATTTAAATTAAATCGGAGTCACAAATTTAAACGTCTTGTTTTCTTTATATGAGGAGTACTCTTTGCCTGATGCAAAATTCTATCTTTACAAAAAACAGAATTATAGTTTTATAGATAGAAATGATTCCTTGAGAATTATCTACATGGGTAAGATATAGAATACAAAAAGGACGTTATTCCTTTCAAAATGTATGTATTGATTGGACACTTGCACTGGAGACGTGATAGCATTTTGTTTCATAATTTTATCTTTCTATGTCTCAAGATTGTTTCCTTTTTAGGTGTCTTTGTTGTTGTTGCAGATATCTAAAAAAATTAATAAATAAATAAACTAGTTTCCAAACAAACAAAAACGAAAACTGGTATTAGCCCGATCGTTCTCGCTTTATGTGAAAAAAGCATACATGTCTTGAATTGGAAAATGTTTGTGAATTAAATTTGAGTTACATTGCCTATAGCGGAAACAGTGATTGTTCTTGTATAGTCTCCTCTACTGGGTTCCTATGAGAAACAAAAATATGATGATGATGACGCTTGTTGATGTCACCATAAACAGTTGCATTACTGTATACATTATATAACTAATATAACTACAACTACCATTCATAAATGCACTTCTACTACATGCATCATCCATAACATCTATATGCATCATCCATAACATCTATATACATCATCTATAACATTATATGCATCATCTATAACATCTATATGCATCATCCATAACATCTATATGCATCATCTATAACATTATATCCATCATCTATAACATTATATGCATCATCTATAACATCAAACTGTTTCATTTATAATATCTATATGCATCATCTATAACATCTATATACATCATCTATAACATCTATATGCATCATCCATAACATCTATATACATCATCTATAATATAATATATATATATATATATATATATATATATATATATATATATATATATCATCTATAACATCTATATGCATCATCTATAACATCTATATACATCATCTATAACATCTATATATATCATCTATAACATCTATATGCATCATCTATAACATCTATATACATCATCTATAACATCTATATACATCATCTATAACATCTATATGCGTCATCTATAACATCTATATGCATTATCCATAACATCTATATACATCATCTATAACATTATATGCATCATCTATAACATCTATATACATCATCTATACCATCTATATACATCATCTATACCATCTATATACATCATCTATAACATCTATATACATCATCGATAACCTCTAAATGCATCATCTATAACATCTATATACATCATCTATAACATTATATGCATCATCCATAACATCTATATACATCATCTATAACATTATGTACATCATATATAACATCAATATACACCATTCATAACCTCTATATGTATCATCCATAACATCTATATGCATCATCTGTAACATCTATATACATTATCTATATACATAGATATATGAGAAATTTATGAATGTAGGGACCTGAACACAAATCTAAAACTAAGCCAGACCGTCAGCTGATACTAGCTCCCCTTGATGCAAAGAAATAATATAACAAATGGAGAATATAATTCTTACAGTACAAAACATAAACGGCAGTCACACTTTGAAACTCGAATAATAAACTGCAGTCATATTACGGTGTCAAAAGTGGCAAAGTAAAGAGGAAAACCAAAGGTTATTTTAGCAGTAGACACTTTCATTTCAGATCAGAAATATTACTCACAACAAGGGTGTAACAAGTGAGAAAAATGTAGAGAGGAATGTCACAAAAACACAATTTAAATGACTTTTCAAGGAAAATACAATTTCTTTTCAAAAAAAGATTTACACCCTGGTACGGACAAAAAGAAACTTTGCCGGTGACTCCGAGCAAAAGAGGTAAATATAAATTCATCATTATTCAATCTTACAAGAAAGCATTAGAATTTAACTTGCTTGCTATTTTGCATGTACTGATTCATGAAGCAAAGTAATAAAAGCCAAACTTATTAAAAAACAATGAATGAAAAGAATAATCAGAAAAATTTAATCCAAAATATAACAGACAAGATATGTGCACACAGATCATTTATTCTGAGAGACAGCGTTCTAATTAATCATAATTGTGAAAAAGTCCAAAATACGTGTACCAATTTAGTGTTAAAGTTTAGATATGTTACTATGGGATATGTAACTCATTCTCAAACAATAGACTTGGGGAGATATCATATCCATTCCAACTAAGGCCTTGACGCTGGAAATTAAACCATTTAAAAGCAAAGTGCAACAGACCATATGATAAATTTTAGAATGTATGTGAGAAAAAGGGTAAGGCATTGATAACATTCACATAAGGTCCAATGAGAAGTGCACATACAGGAAAGATATGGCAAAGCTTGAGATAAAATAAAAAATGAAATTGTTGCCACAGAAAACATTATTCACATTCAATATGATGATATGTATACTAACGTCATGAATTTAAGAGTTGGGAAAGCACCATTCCACCCTACTACTCAGTGTTGTCACATTCAGGTAGAAAATGTAACTCGAAATAAGAAGACAATGAATGTGGTAACCCAAAAACAAACTTTGCATCTATGGTCAATTTTAAACCTGTCGTCAGGAAGTTGTTTACTGTGACTGTTGTGCCAACATAACTGTTCAATACGTATTGGTGATGAAAAATCATAGTCTATTTTAACATAAACTTTAATCTCACAATGAGGTAAAAAAAATGGGCAGCTGTAAAGCTTTATGAGGCTTGTTTTCCGAACATTATTCGCATTTTCATTTGTGTCTGCTCTACATTACTCCAAAAATGGTCAATTATATTGTAATTTTTCATTAATCAACTAATGGCACTTAAACGGATGCAGATATATGCATAGTTGTCTTGAATACACACACTACCCGCACTCCTATAAGGATCGGACCACTAATTCATTTCCCATAGAACTTAATGTTAATATATTTTTAAAAAAAAATATTTTCTGCATTAGACTGAGATACAAACCACACATGCTTCCATTCATCTGAGTTAGAGACATTTTTTCAGTATTGAAAAAGAGGTTTGCCGAGACAATTTTGTGAGTCTCGTGCTGTTCAACAAGTAGACTCCCTGGTCTGCACCTAATAATACAGCCTCGCACCAAGAGTTCATAAAATGCTATTTTGTCAGTGGGAAATTAAATACAGGATATAAAAATAAAAGTAAATATTTTGTTGTCAACTATAGTACATAGATTGACGTTTATGAAACAAATAATGGAAAAACATTAAACCCATTTAGTAGCCAAAGAGTGCATCTCAAAATATTTACAACTATATTTTGTATTCAACCACCAGTAGACTGGTTCTCTGGATGTAAAACAATTAGTGGTGCGATACCTTCATTGTGAAAGGATTAATGTGCACAAGATATCTTAATTTAAGATAAAGCCTTAGTTGAATGCATCCAGCAACATGATTGATCTTGATTGATAAGGTAAAGGATCAATTCCTGCATGATGTAAGCAGAGTGTTAGTCCAGTGAATAAGTTCTATGGAGATGAGGGATAACGCTTCAATATTGATAATTTAAAACTAAAAGTTGAAAGGACATACCCTAGCGTTTATCTGGGAAGTCAATCCATAGTCTGTTTCAAACGCGGGCACCGATATTCAAAAGAAACAATTAGTCATTTACTTAATGTGTATTGCCTAGAAGAAAGTTTGTTTAAAATTAATCCTGAAAATTGGTATTTGCGTTTAGCAACCCATCCATTTGAATGTGTGAAAATCAGGTTGAATAAAGATTCATGTATTCATGTAAGCGAATCAATTACACCGAAAAAGTAAAGAAATGCAATAAGTTTGAGCATGCGTCATTCTGGCAACCATTACAAAAATTAGGTATCGTACTTATTGAATGAAGGGTTTCAGTTGAAACAGACATTATGTACCACAAAAATAGAAAGGAATTTGCATATGTTAGAATTCCTTAAATTAAATGTACAAATTTAATAATAGGAAAGTTAAATGTTATTGATGTAAGTTTTGCAGTATACTGCTTTTTAAATGTTAGAGGAGAAATCAGTTTTATCATGTTCATGGCACTACCATTAAGGTTGATTCGAAAGGTGAAACATCAATGCTTGCAGCATATAAACAAAGTGTGCACGCTAAGTTCGTCCTTTTCAAAGCGATTCGAAATAAAGCTAGACTGTGCATAAAAAAATAACGTTTCCAGTCAGCGAAAACTAATAGATAATTATAAGACGAGTCTTTACATGAAGTTAGTGTTGTTCTTTTTTTTAAGTGAACTGCTTCATGAAAAGTGACAAAACACACTGCCGAATGGCAAGTTTTGTTTTCTTTCTCAGATACCTGTTGTTTTAATCAGTTGTTAATTAAACAACTATAACTTCAAATTTGTTCGATAATATCCATTATAGTTCAGTGACAGTAAAGAACTGATCTGAAATAATTTCGAATACGTCTATGCTTTCTATTTAGGGCAATCATTAAGATAATGAGAATGTACCGAAATTCTTAATGCCTTTATATAAGCAAAATTATTCAAATTTGTTACTTGAAAATTGAAATTCTTAATGGTATGTTTCTCATTAAAAAAACTAAGGATGGTGGAATTGTTATTCAACAGAAACATCATTCGATTTGTGATTAAGTAAAAATGAATTTTCCATACATTTTCGTAAGAGATGTTACGTTTGTTATAGTAAAAATGAGGAAAGAACGTAGGCATACTTCTCCATGCTGACCATTAATACAATATATTGTTGTATTTTCTTGAGAGAATGTTTATCAGTTAAATATAACAGTAATCTGACATTGGTAATTTCTCTGAGACAATAAAACAAAACAAAAAATATTAGGTGTTGAAAATCCATTGCAAAATGGTAGTATATAAAACATATGCAAAATTAATTAAATAGTATATACTTTTGAAGTTCTGATTTTATAAACATTTAGAGCTTCTTGTACAGAAAATGTTTCCAGTCAGAGAAAACTAATATATAATTATGACACGAATCTATAAATGTTATTGCTGGGTTTTTTTCTTTCTTGGAACTGAACTTCTTGTTGTAAAAATATAAATAAGTTTATGATAAATTATAGGTTTTCTTTCATTTTGTGATATCGTTGTAGAACAAAAGCCCGTGTAATAGTACGAAAATGAAGCAATGGCATCGATACAAAGGGCTGAGCCTTTTTTCTTTCTGGTAAATGAAATAATCTGTAGCAGATTGTATTTTAGGTTTAGAAACGATTACTTTTATGTGCCGAGTACTGTTATTGTCCTTGATTGATAGAAAAGAAGATTAGTCATTGTAAGGTATAAAAAATGAGTGCCGATTTAGTCAATGCTTTTGCTAAGAGATGACATATAAAGCTCCAATGCTGAAATTTAATAGAAGTTTAAAGAACAGAGTTTTGATGATTATCTGATACAGATAAACTATAGTCGTTTTCAATAGCAGAATGCGATATAAAAATGTGGTTAATGTGAAGACAGATACGTTGAGCGAGGTGTAGCAACTTATCATTGTAAATAGATACAGTAGGAATCAAAAGATGTTTAATTCCGCTCAAATGTTCATCAAAGAAGCTTTAAGAAATGTATAGGAGACATACGCCTGAAATTAGTTATGATTTTAGTTCTGATTCAACATGGTCCTTGTTTAGCAGAGTGGAATGCATAAAAACAGACAAAATGATAAAACAGAAAAAGTAATTATCAATGTACTTTAAAGACAATGCCGTTTTTAAAATTAATGAAACATATGTGGATTTTGATAATTGCTATTTGAGTTTATGAGTGTTGTTGTTTAATATATTCATTATTTATATATTTTGAAAAGTATATTCAACCGTAAAGGCCTGTTCCAACTGTTGTGTCCATATGTGGTTGAAATATACAGTTGTTGAATATTTGATTGTGTTTCTTTCTTTTTACTGTTCTTGTATATTTTATATCACTAATATAATAAGAGGTGTAAATCAAGTTGAATAACGTTTCATCTGAGAGAATCGACTAAATATTGAGAAGTGAAAGGACAGCGATGAGCTTGAATATGCATCACTGTGGTGGCAATTGAGAAAAGTAGGTATCATAATTGTTGGAGGGAAAGTTTAAGTCTAAGCAAACAATAAGAAAACTTTTAAAAAACATAAATAGATGTAAGCATGCTGCGTATATTACCTGCTACAAAATAAACCTTCCATATTAAGTATTAAATTCTTTGGAGAATATTTTCATATAAAAAGGAAACAAAAATAACTCTTGATTTCTATCTTTTCAATGTATATTTCTGACCTGTTTTGGGTAATCGCTAAAACATTTATGTGTGTAAATATATCATATTTACAAAAATTAATTATTACAGTTTGTTAAACTTTATCTACTTGTTCGCATAATAAAGACATACGGCCAATTTAGTGAAGCTATACTAAGAACAAAGTCTTGCATAACGTGGCTCTTAGTAATATTTTGTTTTCAAGAGAGAGTGTTTCACGAAATTGTTTCATAACTGAGAACCTTCGTAAGATCCTTCATAATTTTTCAACAACTAAATAAGTGTCAATAATAAAAGCTCGACATGACCTCTGATATTGCATTGAAAAAACCAATAACTGGTAACAATGTTGAGACAATTTGAAATTCTTACAATGATATAAGCGATTTTGGTGGTTGCGATGATAATAATAAGATTTTAAAACCATTTATAGAAAATCGATTATTTTATGGCTCTGATAATTGCTTAGTACAAAAAAGTTTTGTTGATGATTTAAGCCCGTATATTTTCCACTAAATTATATAAAGAATTGTGCAAGAGATAATCTCTGGGAGCAGATATATTGTTCTAACTTTTTCCGCCTTTGCTAATTTGTATGAATGCATAAGTGTATGTACGTACGCGAACATCTATTCTCATCCACCTGCAACTATTAATTTCAAAACCATTTTAAAAAGCTTTAACATTAACAGTAGTATTGTGCTATGTAAAAAAAAATTAGGCATTAATTAATTTACATGCTGGACGGACATATGTGCTTTCACGGTTCCTCCATAAACCTTAGAGACAGTGTTCTTTCCGTTAAAAAAATTATCTTGGTAAGGGAGCCATGAAAATATAGCAGATCGAGTGACGACCATGTTTCTATTTAGTGGCACCCTGTTTCATCGCTGAGTAAAGACTGTAGCCAGCTTAACAACTGAGTACATAAGGCGAAGCTGTTCATAAGGCTTATCTGAGCAAATAACATTTCTTGAGATTGAACCTTCACTTCATCTTTGTACGATAGCTAAATAAATGTAAACATATAATGTTCTATATGACCACGCCTTTTGCATAGCTAAATGCATAAATAAATCAGCTTGTAAATACATAGAACAATTGAGGTTATGATAATGATAAAAATGATTTTTAGTGGTTTGAATGTTTCTAGTGTGATGGTAATGGTGATGATGGTGACGATGTTTATGGCGATTTTGATGACAATAATTATGATGATAATGTGAGGTAATATAATTTAAAGTAAGAAAATCAATTATTACTCAACATTTAATGTAATATATAAAATATATCTTGGTAATGGATAACATTTATTGAGCTGAAATATGTCGTTCCATCGGTATGTCTCTTTGCCCGTCAGCACATGTGTGTTGACGAATATATATGCTCAACCAGGTCAGTCTAATTATATCTGGCAGCATAACTATTAAGCCAAAGATGAGAAAAATGGACGATACATGTGTCATTTAACTTATCGTGCAACTAATGTGATGCGGTTTCCTGGTGGCTGTCAAAACGTGGCTGAAAAAAATAGTACCAAGTTTTTATAGTACGCCACAAAGCCTTTAATCATGATGGGTGTTTTCAAATATTGTCATGCATAGGCTATGCTTACATTACTCTACTGTGACACTGGTAGCTGCCAGGATCTTAAACTCAGTATTACCGATTTGTTTTTACAGTAAAGTGCATAAAGGCACTTCCAGTATATTGTTCACATGCGGTCTTGACGGTGGAGCATTTCAAGAGGTAGTGCATAACATATGTTCTACTCTGTGCCATGTTATGACAAAACATAGAATTTTAACAAGTTCAATGACAATAAAGTTGATAATTATAATAATCATGGTAGTGGCAATATTTTGTTTCTGGTGATGATGATGATGATGATGATGATGATGATGTGATGATGATGATGATGATGATTTGAACGAACTGATGCGTTAAATAATAAAGAAAATATATTTGTTAGATAACTGGTTATGTGCAAGACCATTTTGTGCTTATTCTTTAAACCATCTACACGAATAGACAGCTTTTTTATGTTTGCAATCATGTCATTCTTATTCTATTTGTCCGTCTATGAATATGCAATTTCTTGTATATTAAAGCAACAATACTAAAATTCACATTTAGAACGTGTGATTAGTACAGGGTTAATGTGAAATACACTAGTCTGTAATTCACTATGCTGTAAACTGTAAATGTTTGTTTTTAATTAATTAATTCCTCGTTAAGCCTCATGGACATATTTTCTCGCCTAAAAAGAAAACACAATAAAAGAGTGTTGAGTAAGCCAAGTCAAATGGAGCAAATTACCTAAAGACCTTCATCGGAAGTAGCGAGTCACTAGTTGACTTACAGATATAAAGTCAGACACGACCGAAGACAGTTGGAATGTTAGCATATGATTCGTTCATGAAATAAAGTCTTAGGTAAAGGGTTCATTTCTATAACAAATCAAGAATCATTCTTAACTAAGAACGTTAACAGGATATTTCATACTTTCACAGCAGGGAAAATATGGGTCCTAAGCAAAGTAGGATATGTTTGCAGTTTCTGCATTTATAAGAAATACAATTCTAAGTTCAGTTTATATAATAAATATTGACCCAATATTTTAAATATTGTATTTTTGACATTTATTTTTTATTTGACATACCTTTTAAAAGTGTTATCATGTTTCACTTTTATCCTTTATTTTTTAGGAGTAGACATTTACGTTTATTTGTAAGGATTTATTTTCCGAACTTGTTTTAGAAATTTGTACCTTTACATTTTTCATAGTTTAACTTTAAATCACCACTATATAGCCAGGACTGTTCTGTAATGTGATGAAGTGTGTTGAAGATAACAAAATTTGAAAACAAAAATACCAATACATGATTATTTAAAGTAATGAAAAGGTGGAGTCTGCACCACTCAAAATAATTTAGTGGTGATTCTTTTGTGTTAGCCATTAGTCCAAGTGCATTTAATTAAACGTTTGTCAGGGCTAAGTTTTTCATCGTTTAATTTGGTTGTTTTAGTAATGGAAACGCATACCATTTGAGCTAAACATGAATATAATAGTTAAACAAAACAATCGAGATTCAAATATTTAGAATGTAATAGCTTTCGTGGAACACCAGATACTATAAAAGTCAACTGAGAACGATCACGTGGACATCTACTGATTAGTTTTGAACTTATGAATATTTATGAGTTTTTATTGATCTTTAGCAATGAGACTGAGCATTATTTATCATATTAATACGTGTAATATCAGTATGATCGTGTTAAAAGGAATCAAGTAACGATATTTGTGAAATTGAATGACAAAGAAGAGTAATATAACTGGCAAAGTAGTCAATTGCATAATTATGTATATGAGTATTTATCCGAAAGCGACTTCATTCAGATGGAATGATGCTCATATCACAGACTAGGGGAAATTTCAATTTTATATGCAGGATACCATGAAATGCGCTGTATTACGCTGTAGAGACGTAATATCTAGGACAGAAATTCAAGAGCCTTGGCATGTAAGAGACTCGTTCCAATATTATTCGATACTGGTGAAGTAATATCGTTAAAAACAATATATTTTGATACCATTTATCTTCAAAATTTTGTATTTAAACGTTTCTCTTACCATAATTAATACGTTAGTTCTTCGATATTACATACCGTAAATTCCGATACTCATGGATATTTTATTTCGCATATCAAAGTCGTTTCGTATGATGAATAAGTCAGACAGTAGAAAACATTGAGATATGTCTGCTGTAGAGTTTCTATTTTATTAACAAACCTCAAGGTCAACATTAGGAGGAGGGCTGATCAGTGATCAGGTGAATTGCTTTCTCACTTCGAAACGCCGAGAAAGATAAGTTGACTTCTCTTTCGCACACTTTGTGCAGCTTTACTCTGCCCCCCCCTTTTTTTCTTTTTCATTAGACGCTACGAGATCACTGTTCCTATATCTTCATTGAATTAAACGAGCAATATACATTGTTTTTATGTTGTAAATGCATGCATTGTAGCAAACTGAGCTGCTCATTAAATTGTCATATCTGTCTGCAGTTATGAGTTACGAAGAGTTCACATAACGACTTCCGTGAATTCAATGACATACCCTGTGATGTAAATACGATACTTTTGTAGCCCTAATAATGCGTATATGCTTCAATACGCATTTTCATATTCAGTGTTAAAAAAAATAAAAAAATTTAGTCATTGCTTGATCTTTCATTAGGAGCATGGGACTTCTGGCACGAAGACTAACAGTCCGGTCTTCAATTTCCGTAGATATATAATATCAAGCTGACATCTTCATGATAAAATTAAACAAAACGATACAATGCAATTGACTATTCAGAATAAAAAGTAATGTTTGCTTTCACTTGAAGAAGTATTTATTCTGCTTAAACTATTCTAAATTGGATCTTCGTACTTAAATGCGCACCCATAAAAAAATCTGACGGATCAAGCAGATTACGCAATTGTCAATCAACAAAACATGTACCCACAAGAATGTACTCCAAAGTCGTTTCAATGCACTTATTTGTGCTTTATTGAAAACATTCAAGTGTTGTCGTTGTGTATTATTGGTATGGTCTTAATTTGTTTTGCTTATATACATGGCTCCTTAAAGTTTCATTAACCGAAATTAGTTTCATATATTTCTTTTGAAATTGGCAACCCACCCGAAATAATAATAAAAATGATAACATAAAAAATAACAATAACAATAACAGCAATAGCAATTATACTACTACTACAACTACTACAACTACTACTACTACTACTACTACTAATAATAATAATAATAATAACAGTACTATAATGTGCTACACACTACCTGTCTCTTAACAAAAACTCTCTCTCTGCCTGTAACCAGATAAACTATCGGCTCAAGGTTCATAAAAGCATCATATGTTCAACGGAGTTGACCGGGGAACACTGCGTAATATCTAACGAATAATACACAATCAAACAGGTGTAATACCTACCTAACCGAAAGACTGGGAACATTTAACTGAGATAACACGTGCACACATCACGAAGAAAAGAAGACAAGAAAAAGAAGATAAAAATTAGAAAAATGATGATGATAATGATGATGAATAATTTGAGGCTTTAGGAGAATATGTCTTTTTTGGTATTTGGCGCCCCATAATTTCTAGAAGTTAAATCAAGGATGTACATTCGTTTAAAAAGTACATTAACAAGGAATATGCCACTTCTTAAAAACTTATCACATAAATATTTCGCATATAGCATTACGAAGCTGTGTTTATCTTTTCCAGTACCACCCAACACCAACCCTATCTTATGCCACCGTTTCATTAAGACCTTATTATTAAGTTACGACTTGTGATAAAACGTAAATAATTCTGAAATAAATGAATTGATTCAATTTAGAAATGTACAGTTATGTTATAAGATATAAGACACAATTTTCAAGTTCCCCTTTGCAAATACGGGTAATTGTAAAGTGTCAAATGGCAGCTTGAAATAATTCCTGAAGTAACACTGATGGCATCAAATAGCTTCCATATATATATATATATATATATATATATATATATATATATATATATATATATATATATGTATGTATATATATATAGGTATATTTTAATTAAAACAATTGCATTAAAATGCATGGTTTAATTTGAGATATAGCTAATTCTTTTGTCATATTATTATGAAATCCTGAGTGCCTTGTTTGTAGTTTAACATAGTCTTGCCTATTTTTCACAGGAACAAGTTGTAGAGCATAAAAAAGTGCACATGCATATACCTTGAACATGCATAATGGATAACCTTTGACTCCGTACATTTCATGTAAAAAGGCTTTGATCAATTTGTGAAGCTTATTTTCATAACTACATAAGTTAAAGCTTCAATACATCGGAAAATGATGAAATTCGAAGGTTGACCATTTTTGGCCTTTATTGTACGTCCCACTTTTCTGCATGCAATTTATGTTTATAGTCTCACAACATGCGTATTACCTTTAGTTACTCTAATGCATGTTTATCTTTATACTTGATTGTCTGGGTATTGTTATATCTTACATCTAACCGATTGTCCCTGGACGTATAAAGTGTTCAAGAAAATTTAGATGTTAAAAACAGCTTGACCCAACTTCACATATGTACCAAGCAGCATGTATGAATATAGTATATGTGACGGGTCTCATGATACAAGCCCTCAATGTCCTTGGGATTCGAGACGGGGAGACAAAATATAACAAATCGTCGGTGTTGAAGATTAAAGCTATCGAATATGCTCTGGTGTACATTAATATCTTTTTCGCATTCGCCTCATTCTCAATCAAGTACTTGGTAGTTGAATTAGGGTTTTTAGGCCCATTCACATACGTCTTTACGTTTTAATTAAAATTACTTGATTATACATGTGCAAGGTACCTGCCTATACCCAATATACTCTACAACCTGGTCCTAGGCAATATAGCCAAGAATATGTAAACTGAAAACGAGGTAGCTATGAAGTATTAATGAAACAATCACACACATTTTGTTAAAAATTAAGCATACGTTGCAGTCAACAATTATTATCGGCGAATCACATTCCTATGGCAAATTATTTCTATCACTCAAAGCTCGAAACTCTTCAAACAAAAAATGGCAACTTCTCGTGTAAAAACAAGTATGTTCAATACAAATTCGGGAGCGTTTTTAATTTCAATTTCAGCAACGTCTAAAACGTTCTTGTGACAAAGAGGCACTTCGAATTACATTGTAATTTTTCCAATAATACGTAATTATTTTCATTCTATTAACTATCTCTAAAAAGATATAATTCAAATTTCAAACGTTAATTGTTCTTTTTATGGTCATATGTCTATCTGCTGGAATGAGAGCTTGGCTTCTGAGTTTTAAGATGTTACAGTGAAAGGAGCTATTTCTGCCTAGAACATTACAGGATCGTCCCCTCAGCCTCCCTCATTGCCAGAAAGTCTGCACTTGCTTTAAGTTCGGCATCGTGAGTTTCTTTCTGAAACAATTAAAAAATGCTTGATGAAAAATATTGAATAAGAAATAGAAACTATAAAAAAGCATTCATGATTAATATATATGTTTCTATCTTTTAATCCTTTTAGCTTGATAGCTTTTGTGCTATTTTGTTGATATGTTGCAAATTGGAGATATCTTACAATCAGATCATTAGTTGAAAATTCAACTTTGTAAAATTATTTAAATTAAATAATCCACAAATTGAAAAAGTGTACAAATTCTTTCCAACTCTACTGACGAACTGATTTAGGCATAAATCTTCAATTTCCCAACTGATATCACTTAACACATAGAATAATCGAATTGAAACTCTCAAATCGTTTCTAATAATTAGAAGAAATAAAATTAATTGGTTACAACCCTAAATCTCTTTAAAGAGGTGCTGTCCTAATTCTCATCGTGCGGAAAAGACACATTTAAATACCGTGTTTCTATTGCTTACAAAACGTTACGAGTTTAAAGCGTTATAAAATGGTAAGACATTTAAACTTATCAAGTTTTGTTTTCCTATCCCACATGGTTTTTGGGATTTAGTGCAGATCAGTATTTTCATTGTTACAAGTCATTTTTTATTTTTACTGAAGAACCAGAAATAAAATGCCTGACATTCATAAGTTTTTATGTCTCTAAAACAGTTGTATAATGTTTCGGCAGGCTCACGTTCTGTACAAAGTGGACTTTGAATTCTCTCGAAAGATACGGTTCGCAGAATGACATGAGATGAACTGAATAACATCCCTATATCCTGTACAGCTCTCAAGTTATATGACGAATACGGTATTCAAACGGACCAACAGCCAAATGAACGGAAAACTGGATAAACATGGCAACGTAAATCCTTTATTTCCGCTTCAAGTAAAAGGTGGATAAAGTCAGACGTGTAGAACTAAAGGAATAGGATATATTTTGAATGGACCTTAGCAGGGTGGTTTTTCTTAATTGTGAAGATACAGCAAAATTTAAATCTCGTTCATACAAAAATGACCGAAAAAATATCAACTGTAGGCCTTGAAATTCAATTTGCTATAAATTTTATCTTATGATTGTGTGATTTTATTTTTTAATATATGCAGCGGTTGAAGTTTCTAAAACAAAACCTGAGATAGTAGATGTATCCAAGGGAAAGAAAGCATCAAAAACATAAGCAGATATTTTTGAAATGAGATTAAACACCATGAAATGACCTATCTTGACAATACGCGATGCCATATGATGTTTGCAGCTAAACTTTGGAAAGTATTCAATAATAAATGGTATTCCTTTTTTTCCTGCTTTCAACCCGAAAATCATTAGCGATGGGTTTGAAAGACCTTCATCACCAGGTATACTTCTGCTAAGGACTATATAGTTATGTATCTAGCTTAGGATTTAAAATTTGCGGTTTTATATGATGAGAAAATAATTCTGCAAATAGTATCATTTGCTATCGTAACTTGTCAAGAAGACTGCTTGTCCTCTGCTTTGCAAATATATTACACAGGTTGACAATATGCTTAGATGTGTTTGAGAATTACAAGTTATGTTTCCATATCACTTACGTGTTTGCATATTACACTAAATATTTTGGCAAAGTTAACAAAATGTTATTTTTTGAATTTTTAAAAGAACAAGTAAATTCCTTCATTTCAGAATAGGTGCTTTTTACATAATATTCTCGTGATTATGGATTCAATTTTAGAATGGACATAGCTGTGATAATCCTTTAGAAAATATTTGAAAGTAAATCTGACTATTAACGAACATTTTTTAATTTCCTTATTGGAATGATTGTATTCCCTAAAGTTAGAAATTTGTGTGTGTGTGTGTGGGGGGGGGTCGAATTCATGGGATCAATCTGAATATAAGTCTCTGTGTGACCATTATTGTGGCTGATATAATGCAGAAATAGCAAGCATTTTACTGTTCAAGCATTTTGTTCAATAACATTTATTAATTTTAAAAAGACTTCGATTACCATTGTATGAGGACAGATATCGGCGTTGAGGTACTCCCTAAAATCTACTGTTTGTGGTTCGTAATGTTTGTCCATCAAGTGCAGCGTTCTACACAAATCACACCATGCTCTTCGCCATGTCAGATCTATGGTGAATTTTTTCCGCCATTCAAAGAAACTGTTATACAAAGTTGCATTACTGTTCACCATTTTAATGTAGTCAGCAAACTCTTTCACTGAAGGAAAATCATAGACATTGATATAAGAATTTGGCACATATCCGCTGAGAATATCCATACGTTTCCAGTTCACAACAGGAATCTGATACCGATCTAGAGCGTTCCAGTACTTTTCTGTTATGTAGTCTTTACAGTGATTGCTCTCAAAGGCGAGGTAAAATCGGTATTTGTTCAACTCCACGTCACAATCAGTATTACCATCTCTCCAAGTCGTCCCGCACATTCTATTTCCGTAGCACTTCCCAAACATATCAATATCCAAATATTTGGCCATTTCATGAATAAGCAAGTACCGTCTACCAGGGTCCTTACAATTGCTGATAGCTCCGACCATAAACTTGGACTTCTCTGAATAAAAGTTTTTTCTCTCAAATCTTTTCAGGGAGTCTTCTTTCCCTACGTCATCAACTGAGAGATACCTACCGTATGGGTCGTAGATTGTGGCGTCTGATCTGTACCACATGGTCCAGTTGAAGATATGTCCAAATATGTCAACGTCACCGAAGAATGAAAATGGTGGCTCATTGTTGTGAATTATCCAGACCTGGTTTGGGTGCGATTCGTTTGGAAACGGAACGGTTCCTTTTGTTCCTATTTCCCAATTAGGGACCCAAATGTCAGTTAAATGAAAGAATACCGCATCACTATCCAATACATATTTCGGGTTACTAGTCACCGCACATTTGTCAGGACATTTCGAAAGATTCTCTTCAACATTAGCTAAATATTTAAATTTGTCATGATTATACTCCGTCCACAAAGTTATCATTTTACTACCGGCTGTCATAAATTGTCTTGTAACATACTCAGAGTTATGAAAAGAATGTGATCTTCTTATGGTGTAGGCTTCGTCTTCTTTAAGAAACAAAGCCAAAAAGCATATGATTAGGGTCGATATTGTCAATACCATTAACAGTTTCACTCCTCGCACACTGATAGGTTTCACCCTAAAGATTGGTCGTAGTCTAAATTTCATGGCAAAAGTACCCTGAAATGGACAAGCCTTGGAAGAATACAAGTCATATTATTTTGAATAGTTTTGTATACACCTAAATTCTTTCTCTCTGCAACTATATCATATTTAGGTTTCCGAGCAATGAAGCGTAATATATTTTAACAACATTACAACACACAAAGAACATAAAAGAACAAAATTTCTTCGTTTTTACAGAGTTTGCAAATAATGTTAACTAAATATTTAGATTATAGCGAACTGGAATCAATACTTTTAATTCCTTTTTCTTCGTGAAGTCAGGAACCAACTCCCCAACATTATTTAATTACACCTTTGTTTACCGATGTTCGTAATTAATGTAAGTAAGATAAGGAATAATTACATTTTTCTTTCCTCATTACAATTTCCAGCAATCTCATTGGCCAAGACCAGCTCAACAAATATAGTTCATTACTGTATACTGTGTGAATCCCCACAAACAGGTGAAGACAAGCTCACCTGCATTACTTTTCTATATATACTCAATAAGGACTATATTTAAAATCAGGAATCACTAAAACGTAGACCTCTTACACAAAACTTTAATGTTAAACTAAATACTGGACTTTTGTCTTCAAATAAATGAGATAGTTTTGCTGATGTTATTTCTTAAATATATTTTAACTGAATAAATAAACAAGTTCTGCTTACATATCTTCTTGTGAAGAAATCACGGGACCGTGCAAAATGGCAGACGCAAATGTTTACTTAGGCGATCTATATACAATCCTAAACATTGATAAACATGAAAAAAACTGTGTTGCCTGAAACGAAATAAACAGGCTTTCTGGACGGTGATTTCGATCTAGCAAGTATGGATTTTGAATTTTAACTGAAGTCGTGGCCTCGTCTTC
This sequence comes from Margaritifera margaritifera, assembly GCA_029931535.1. Taxonomy (NCBI): domain Eukaryota; kingdom Metazoa; phylum Mollusca; class Bivalvia; order Unionida; family Margaritiferidae; genus Margaritifera; species Margaritifera margaritifera. The sequence goes on along the minus strand of JAQPZY010001362.1, from coordinate 1,452,096 downwards.
TAATGGGTAGGGGTTGAAAACAATGAAAATGACTCTAGACCAATGTAGTACAGAGGGCGATGACATCAAAATGAAGGAAGAAAATGCAAAAGATTTTTAAAATTCACAGAGGAACAACTGGCAAATATGGAAGACGAGAGACAGGCAAAAGCAGCAAAGAAAAACACAAAATGGGACGTCAGAGTTTTTCAAGATACTCAGTCAGTTATTCAAAAACATCATACAGTAGAATTCTTTTTTTTTACAATTATATCTGATAAAATGTATTTGTACAAAATATGGAGAGCTGATAGATTAATCTCTCCAATAATAAGGAAGAAAAATAAAAATGTATTTTAGAACATAAAACAATCATATTTGTATTCCCGAACCAGGACTTGAACCTGGATTTTCCACTTGTTATTAGGACGCTCTGCTTTGAGCTCCCTGGGGGTTTAATAGAATGTTTACGTACTATATCTTTTTTGTTGTTGTTGTTGATTTTTTTGTTTTGGGGTTCTTTTTTTTAAAAGAGACAGAATTAATATATAGAGGATATTTGCTTGTATCGAGTGAATAACGGATATATTTATTGAGTGGGTGAAAATACAGCGCTATAATATCAGCTGTTTACCGTTTGTGTTCTGCTGTGTTTTGTGTATATTCGCACAGAAAATGAGTAGTAATATAATTCTTTTTCCAAATTCAAGGGAAAATCACACACAAAACAAGAAAAATATATATATATGTTGTGGGATTCGAGCCTGGTACTTCTTCGTGACAGGTCGTCGTGCTTACCACTAGTCTATGAAATTAACAAGACATATTCAATTCTTTGGTCGTACATTTATCGATATCTATTGGCGTGAGAGAAAAAAAACTGAATTATCGAAATTAATCCTCTTGGAAATTTCACTAATTCATGGACTAGCATAAATAAAAACATATAAATTAATGCTATTTTTTGCATTAGAAAAACCTATGAGTATTCGTTTATTTTTTAGTTGAGTGCAAAATGTATGATATTAATTAAAATGTAAACAGAAATAAATAAATAATAAACAAAGAAAAAAATCAAAATGACGGGAAAGAAATTGATGTTTTGACCATAACGCCTGAGGGTCTTAATGAAAAACTAAGGAGGTTTTATGCCGAAGTGCATCATAAGAACCAAGAGAAAAGGGCTCAGATGATGCCCACCAAACATGCTGCTGAGTACCATAAAACCCTTCCAAACATGTTAGATCTGCAATCAACCGACATTTGCAAGACCTAGGAAGAAATGTGGACATTGTCAGGGACAAAATATTTAAATCAGTAAATGATATGTTCGATGGCAAAATAAAACAAAGTCTATCAAGACAGACCAAACACAAAGTAATTATAGTATCATGTGACTTGGTAAAAATCATTACTTACCTTTATTCCACAAAAAATCCTGTAATCCTAAGATTCAGAGTGTGGTACGACCTCTCAATCCACTTTGTAAGTCATGGCTTAGAGTTTCATTAGTAACTACATTTCAGATCCTTCCAGTTTGGCAGGGATGAAAACAACATTGAATATGTATTACTTGCGCATGAAATAAAGCAAAAAACTAGACAGGGGGCTTTTGATAGTGAGGATGCACATTCAGAGAAATGTATGTATGCCACAAATAACAAGCGCTAACCAGTTAGGTCACTCAATATGTTGATTGAGAAAATTGATCCTAGTGCACAAGCACTTTTCAATCACTGCTCAAAAGATGCCCTCACTTATCCTGGAAGAGTTCAATATTGGTTCACTTCAAAATCTGTATAGCACTATCAGTTTACCCAGTTCATGTCAGACATCCTGAAACAGAAAAATATTGATACAATTAAAAATCTGTACAGCAATATCAGTTTACCCAGTTCATGCCAGACATCCTGAAACAGAAAAATATTTGTATACTTCAAATTCTGTACAGCACTATCAGTTTACCCAGTTCATGCCAGACATATGTCGCAATTCAAAATGTAGCAAGCCATATACAGCACACTATCTGAGAGCAACAAGTATTCAAGCAATGAGTAATGCAGGTTTCGTACTCAGTCACATAATGTGCATGAGCGGGCCCGATATGAAAGTTCAAGAAGAAGCTACAACAGGGATTGTTCGTCAAAATCAAAAACGGCAAATTAGCGGCACTCTGTCATCCCTTACAACTCGACAGTTAATTTCTCCAGCCCAAGAAACTGTGTCGTTTGTTGCTGTAACCACGGCGATGGCGTATTGTTGTCATGTTTGAATCCTTTCGCAAATACAACTTTTCTCCCCTCCATTCCATTGGGAATATAATTAAGTTCAAATAATTTTATGTCATAGGGATTTTAGTATGATCATACAGTTTGCGCATGTTTGTTTTTTTTTTCGGTTCATACCTCGATGATTTTCATAAAAAATCCCAGTTAATCCTTAATTGAATAAATTTGCACATAATATACGTATATTCAAAGTTTGATTGATAATGGGAACCATATAATAACATGTCTGTATTGATGCGTAAAAACAGTCCGCAGTAAGAATATGAATTGTAAATATACATGGATACAGCAAGTGTTAAAATGAACTATTGCATAGGACAACACAAAGAGTTACTTCAAAACTGTTTAAAGATAGATGCTGACTTCCAATGGAGGAGGTATAGGTAAAAAGGTAAACATTAGTTTTTATGATTGAAAATAGACAATGGTCAATTTATAAAAAATTATAATTATGAATTTTAAAATATTCCACTGCAAGCAATCCCAGTAAATACTAACCCATTAATATGGTAATCAATGCAAATGGATTGTAAAATGGGAGAGAGATTCGTTTATAACCTTAAACCATCAGCTGGACTGACTAGATTAAAGAAAATGCAATACTGCTGAAACAGCAATACGAATATGAATAAAAGTCTTTCAACATGGCACAAAGTAATGTAAACCAAACTATCACAAACCCTGAGTTCCAAAAATGTTCAGAACTTTCACACAAAATAACGATCTCTAGCTCTGACAAATCAAAATCATGTTTGCATTCTTTAAGGTCTCCTGATGACAAAATGTACTACCTCAGCCATACCTCTGTATATTCCCCACAGGTTTTCTCTAAGTACCTGTTGCCATTACAAAAATAATCCAATAGCGATGCAAAGCTCTCTTTAACAAAATGAGCACTATTGTACATTATTATTAAAATATATTTATATTTAAAGAGTAGACTTCTTTTGCAGTCGAAAACTAGTGTGAGTATGATATTATATGTGCGTATATAATAGATAGATAGAAAGATAGATAATAGATGGATCGATAGATATATCGATCGCTCGAAACATGGATATATAAATAATATTTAATGGGCCTGATGTAAATACCCATATAAAACAATGCAAATGTACCATATTTCTTTGCTTATTAAGTTAATTTTAAAAATATATGTTCCTACGTTTCTAGCTTTGCTGTAGGTCTTATTATCATTAATTACTAAAACAATAAATGGATCATTCCAAAGTTAAAAGAAATATTCAATCAAAACAAAACATTTCCAGTGAAACAAACCATGTATGTCATAATCATTACGATGTATATGTGCTCCCTTGTGTTTCCCTGCATGTAAATTCTATGCAACTTTGCTTCACTTCAGACCGACATAATACACAGCCAAATTATGGCAATATGTTTTCCGGCAATTTTCAGTCGTAATGCAGTCTGTTAAATTCTGTGCAATGAAAGGATATATAATGTCATGCAATATAAGATATTAACAGTTTCTGTCTTTGCATCCATACCTGATGATGTTAAGGTCATCAAAACTGTACCTAGACATTATCTGTCTTTTACCAAAAGAAAGTGTTATAGTAGTGCAGGATCAATTAGTCATGTAGGAAATATTTAAAAACAATGTCAAGACATTTTAAGTCAATACAGAATCAAATAATGTTGCAATTAGAATAACAAAACATTCACTATATGAACATCAAACCATAAACAGTCACTGCAGCTGGCGTGTAAACAGATACATACACAGCAACAATTATTTAAACAGTATCATACTCTTGGCTTAAAATGAGTTACCAATGTATGATGTTGTTGACTACCTTTCAATACATTTCCGAACGATACGCAGATCAGATACAGCATTAACGGTTCGGTTATAACATATTTACTTGTGTTCTTCTGTTTGTACACAAAGCAGACAAAGAAGGTAACTTTTAACTAAAAGGAACCAGCTTGAAACCATGAACTCATCAATAAGATCCTAAGACGAAATCGTTTATCTCCCACGGAGCGGTATTTCTTTCATTTCCCCTTTTTGCAAGAATAATATGTAGCACTGCAATAAATAATATTCAACATATACAACCGACAGTGTCACAGGTTTTCAAAGCTTGGAGTCAAATCGATATACTTTTTTTCATTTTGATCGAATTAAAATAAATTGAACCAAACTTTCATTAAATTAAATTTCTAGGTTAAAGTCATACTTTGTTGATATTGATATTTCAGATAAAATCACATTCAAATAATTTGTCGATTTTAGCCGTTTAGTTTTAGGACGATGTTTAATTATACCCTCAACCGATTTTAACCTAATATTTCTTATTCCATAGAGATGCAGTAATAGATGATGGTTTCATTATTTCGTTTAATTTTTCGAATCGCTTTTGCAATGTTCTAATGGTACAATTATAAAATACTCGTTCTTTTAAATCTAGCCGAAACATTATATTGATTTTGCTGAAAAACTCATAAATAACGTTGTTTATAGTGTACTTCATGTTCAGGGTAAATTTGATTGATCTGAAAATAAGATCGTTAATGTTAGCTTCTTAGTGATGGTTGCTGGTTAACTAAATCCTGTTTACAGCTCAAGGTGACTAATCAATGCATTGTGACGTTAGCTTTATCATTACTGGAAGGTAGCGTAGCGCTATGAACTATCGAAGATACTGGACATTTTTATGATGAAATTACGACATCGCTAAATAAAGAAAGTGCCATCTCTACATGATTGTACAATAACTCTGATTAATTAAATTATACTTTTGGTACGATACTACTTGACTGATTTTCCAATCAGCATAATAATTGATTGAGCACACTAAATGGGCCACTAGGTGTACAAAAACAGTTTATGACCACCGTTGAAAACTATCAAGACGAACATCATCCTGATCCGAGCACAACGGTGTAGCAAGATGAAGCCGGGTTGGGAATGGATTTAGCGAAGACACTGAAAGCAATTTTGTGAATGAGATGTTTATTTGTAATGTAATTGAACGATGAATACATCTGACACCCTGCTCGTGTGCATAAAGTCCAACAATGGATTTAACAGAATGATGCGCACCGAGTTCAAAAACAGATATAAGGAAATGATATCGTTCCTAAACCAATCAGAACATGTAACTTCAACGAGTATTCATATGAGAATCAACGTTTGGAACAAACCTTTAGTTCCCTTGATTCTGCTGCTATTCAGAGGTAGGACGCAATAGTGAGGCCAGAAGTATCAACTGTTGCTTCATTTACCGCTTAAATTATTTAAATAACCACTGTTATATTGTTATCTCGCTAAAAAGAATGCTCAAACTAAAAGTGTGAGGGCCTGATCCAGTCGTCCGTATGCCTCTCAGGGTGTCTATTAATTACACGTATCCAAGTAACAGTTGTTATGCCATGCAGAAAATCTATTTATATTCTTTCAACGTGTGCATTAAGAATGGGACACTACGTCTTGTATTATACACTGACATCGTTGAATAAACTAATACAATATATAGTCGTTGTGATTTGTTTATAGATATATAGATAAAACCCAAGCTAGATAGACATATATAAAATATTAACTATCATTTATTATATACTTGAGCGTTAAATATAGGAACTTATTGGCGAAATAATTTTCATATTTTTTTTTTTATTTCTATATTTTCATATGTGCAAATATAAGATTTCCCATCATGCCATGCGACACTTGATTGTGTGGGCCTACAGAAGTTATACCTGCAGCAACAAAAATGAGCACTTTGTGGGCTAGAACAAATAAATAAAAACTGCATTATATTTCAGACATGGAAATTAATTTTTGCTGAAGAAATCTGACTTGACGCCGTTTGCGTCTCCATGAAGTTATTTCTCCTTACTTGACAACAATGATAAACCCGCTGAGATGCATTACTGAATCGGACTTGCTTTGTGGTTAGATATTTCATCTTGTGGCACCAAAAACGTGGATTCGCCACTCGTTAAAATATCACGTTTGTTTGTACCACACGATGAAATATATCCGGTATTAACCTAGGAAAAAAGAATAGCCTCCATTTATTTTGTTAAACATTTTGAAAATGACAATAATTTCGTCCTAAATGCAAATCAAACAATACTATTGGAAAGAGAACCTTTGACTTATAGGGCTAAGTAGAACAATATTGTACTAGTCAGATCCTCTTTTAAAACTAGGCATTAATCTGGAATATTGTCTACCTAGATGGTAATCTCCGATCATAGCCAAATATCATTTATTTTTACAAATGAGAAGGATATCTAATTTTACCGATCAAACATATACCAGTCAAAGTTTTTCCACCAAATATTGATATCATTTGCTTCCTCACAAAAGTCGTTATGTATCCATCCTGCAAAGTCTGTGTAGACTTGTGCCGCTTCAGCTTTTTCCTGCAGTGCTTGGCAGGTTATGCATGATATGCAGTCAGAAGCTTCGATGTATTTGTGTTTCCATTCAAAGTAACCATTATACAATGTTTCATTACTATTTACCAATCTGATGTAGTGCCCAAACGATTCTATATCAGGAAAATCATAAACGTTAATATATGAATTGGGAATGACCAATTTAAAATTGACATGTTTCCAATTAACAATAGGAACCTGTTCTCGCCGTAGGGAAAGCCAATATTTCTCCGTCACATAGTCTCTACAAAAACTGTTTTCGAACGCTAGATAAAACCGGTATTCTTTCATTATATCACTACACCTTTCTTCAAAAGGATCTTCACTATTAGAACCACACAGGTTATTATAGCATTTCCCAAACAAGTCTACATCCAGGTATTTTGCAATCTCCTTGACGAGTTTATATCTTCTAGCGTAGTCTTTGCAATTGCTTATTCTTGCTGCCGCAGTCTTATTCTTTTCTCTGTAGTAGTTCACTGTATGCTTAGAATGATTTTTCTCAGAATTTAGCTTGCGCACATGAGCATAAGGCAGAAGTATTGTTGAATCTCCTCTATATGTCATCGTCCAGTTGAAAAGTCCGTTAAAAATTTCAAAATTTCCCCACAGATTTCCCAAAGGTTCCAAGTTTGCTATGACCCAAACCTGACTAGGGTTGCGATATTTTGGAAATGGCACAACCTTCATAGTGTTTAAGACCCAATTCTCTGCCCAAGTATCATACAAATGAAACAAAATAGCGTCACTGCTTTCCAAATGGCCTCGATCTGCCGTTAGCTGGCATTTGTAAGGACAATTGCATTTATGCTGCTGTTTAACGTACTCTTCTGGGAAAATTCCAAAGAAATTGGTCCAGTAGAGAATTTGTTTTAGTCCACCCTCTCTTTTGTTTTGGAATGTAAACTTTTTGTTAGAAGCCGAAGTCCACCTTTTTACAAACTGACCGTGGTCTTCCACGGGCACACGGAGTGCAAGTCTAGACTTTCCTGCATGCAGCAAAAATCCAAGGCAGTAAATTAGAGCAAATGATACCACTATTAAAATTATATATTTGTTGTATCTTCGCCAATATCTGAACGTTTTCATTTTAACTACAGGTGTCCAAATAACATCAAACTGTAAATCTGTTCAAACACTATCTTTCCTTTCTTGGTTGCCAACGTTTCCAACCCTTTTTTTATCACACGACACTTAGCCACTTTAACGTACAGGCAAGGATTGGAACTAAATGAAACGTATAAGATTAGATGAAATATCCAGATCCTTGTATATTTGTAGTCCAATTATTACACTTTTGTCTGAAAATATTAATGTTAGATATATCATGAGAAAGACAATAATGCATACTATTACACAACAAGGTGACTATGGTGAACCTGAATCCACCAAAAGACCACTTTTAAAAGGCGCATCATCGAGATATTGAGCTATTATTTAAACATGAAAATAAAGAAGCATCTCAGACCTAATGATAATTTACTTGTTGAGCAGGACATCAATCGACAAATTACCACACCACACGGAATAACCATATCACTTAAAATATTTCCCGGGTTTCAACTTATATCTGATGCGGTTACGTATTTTATTTTGCGTCAATAGATTTTAATGCTCACTTCTCCGAATGAGAAATACCACTCGACACATTAAGAGATCGCCTTCTCTTTTGCTCAAAATTGTTATGTCACTGGTCATCCCTGGTCATCCCCTTGAAATGCTATGATCAAGTTATGCTAATATAGTTCGCTAAAATATATGATTTAGTTTTAAACACATAAAGTAAAAGGTTAGTGATGTTTTTTTTTTCTCTGGATTAAAAAGACAGTCAAGTTAGAACTTTAAGAACAAATGATGCGTTAGAGATTTTTTGTCGTATTTATATCTCTAATTTCTTTGCTCTGAAACCGATCTAAAATCTGTGAGATGATATTCCCACTCCCTTATCTTCGTGCTGTACAAGGTTAGACAATGTATTAAAGCGACTGTCACGGAATTGTAAAAATCCCTTTTATTAAATACATGTACTCGGGTTTCGTTTTTCAGTATAACAACGATGCCCGAGAGTGAGTTATGTATATTGTACAATATTTCGAAACAGTGAGTTCGGTTCACCCCATGCCGCACGTGCGAAGTGCTTTCGATGGGAAAAACCGAATGCACCAAGCGTACGGACGATGTAGAGCTGCATCGTCCGTGTATAAATGCCTCACCGTAAGACTAAATCTTTACATTACGGAACGTCTTGTCAGTGAGCAGTCTACTTAAGGACTTGCACGTCTTCAGCTGTAGAAGTACGTAAATCGTTTATTAATTTATAGCGTATATTTTCTATGTAGCTTCGGCTTGCGTAGTACAATGTAAATATTTTCTATTCTTGTTTGTATATTTTCTATTCTTGTTTGTTCTTAATAAGAGCTTTATATTAGCAATATAAAGTGGCGTTTTTAGGAAACGTTTAGTACCATAAGATTCTTTTCGGACACGTGTAGGTTCACTTTTGAACTTGTTCATTGCTTTGTAATGTCGTGCCGATAATGTAATTTGTATAACTTACCGTATATAACGTCATTGCGTGTTATCGTATATGCCCGTGTCAATCATACTACACGGTGTTAGATTTATTTTCAGCTGATCATGATCGGAGTCGACGAGGTCCCAGTTATGGAGGGGACAATGGAAGTCGACTGTGGCAGCTGTAGAACTGGCCAGGGCAGCCGTGGGGCTGAATGGACGGTGTGTTGCTTGGGTGCCGGGTGGTCGGGCGTTGTTAACCCATTGGTGGGCGTTGATCGCTCGATTGACCAGTGCGACCAGCAGTGACGGAGTGTCTTTGAGTCACTCCATATATGTAATCTTTTAGCCGTGGGCTAATTTTGGGGTTTTGTGATACCCAGTGGTTCGGGAGTGTATGATATATATTTTGGCTATATGAGTAAAAATACATCATTTTGCTATCTGAGCAAAACACATCATTCCTTTCTCATGTTTCATTATTTGAGGGTATATATTTTTGCTATATGAGTAAAAATACATCATTTTGCTATCTGAGCAAAACACATCATTCCTTTCTCATGTTTCATTATTTGAGGGTATATATTTTTGCTATATGAGCAGAAATACATCATTTTGCTATCTGAGCAAAACACATCATTCCTTTCTCATGTTTCATTATTTGAGGGTATACATTTTTGCTATATGAGTAAAAATTCATCATTTTTGCTATCTGAGTAAAACATCATTCCTTTCTCACGTTTCATTATTTGAGGGTATACATTTTTGCTATATGAGTAAAATACATCATTTTTTGCTATCTGAGTAAAATACATCATTCTTTTCGTCGTCTGAGATTACGGTGAATCATTAGCCTTTATCATTGCACTGTGTATTTATTTATTTGTATTCATATTTGGGTTACATTATTAGGTTCGTGCGGATTATGTTAATTTGTCCAATATTTGGACCCTATACACGCACGTATTAATCATAACCCTTCTTCCCATTCAAGTCATTCATCAATAAACATTGCACTTTTATCACCATCAACAGTGTTCTGTTATAAATCCGAAATCCAACCCGGTTATCTTGTTACAGGGACTCTTGTGTTGAACACATTTCTTTGAATTATTGAAAGGAGGACGGTGAGTAAGCGTGATCTTTGCTCTTGGGCTAGAATGTATATAAACAGTCAGATAAAGAAACGGGAACAACAAAATTAACCCGTCACAGATCTATAAAGAGAGGGATTGGGATATATATATATATATATATATATATATATATATATATATATATATATATATATATATATATATAAAATTGGTTTGACGTTACGATAGAATCTCTCTGTCTAGATGAGTCAGCACATAATGATTACAACAAGAAAACATCCGTAACTTGACTCGTGCAATTACATAATACTTACCTGCTTCCTTTATTCGGATAGAGAGGCAGATGAATGTAGAGATTGAAAAAGGGACTTACACATCTTTGCATCTTTTGTAAATTTCAACAGTCCATGTACTGCAGATAGATAGATAGCTGAATGGACCAGTATAAAGATATATATGCCTGGGAAAGAGACCCTATTACTGGATAACAGCTTGTAATGCATGACATGAAAAATGTCTGAGACAACTGAATGCATTTTTAATTTGCTTATATAATCCACAATCGTCTCTGTGAAAGCTGCTGTGACATTTGACATGTTAAAACATTTGTATTACCAAACACAGAACATTCCTATAATATAATTTAAACTTATAAGAGATATAACACAACTGAGATGTCAATTGTATTCATTTTGTAAGAGAAATCGCGCACTTGATGAAATAAATTTACAAGTTTGAACCATTGAAGATAATGGCGTCCGGTGCTATATCAAATATATCTACTGCAGGTCGACCTTCCTCCATTGTCTTATAGTTAGAAACATCATTTGCTAACTTGAAGTAGCCAGATGGAGCCATATAAAGATCTCTCCCTTGCCTTTCCATTGAAAGAATATCCCGGTAAACGAGACGTTCGAAAAGAAGCGAATAATATCTACATGCATCGAGGTTTACAGATAATAAGCAATGTTTCCACTTAGAATCATCTTGATATTGATTGGTATTATACAATGTTGTTTTTTCTACTAATTTCAAATATTTAAACAGTGAAATGTTACATGCAATGTCATGAACAGAATATTCTATAAACGATTTCAAATTGAGCGGTAAATCATCATACATATATGTTACAGTATCCTTTGTCACTATTTGCATATATGCGCTTGAAAGTTCTCGAAGTATATAAAAACAAGGAAAACACACTCGACATGATTTATTACTTACATGAACTTTAGAATCCATAAGAATACTATGCAGAAATTTCAAATTTATAGGACAAATAATAGTATAGTTTTTTTCTTTCTTTATTTGAGAAGTAATCTTTATCGTGTTGGACATATTTCTGTTACCGCTTTTATATCGTTGATTTTCCCCCAAGTTATATACTGAACAACTCTTTACACCGGACGAATCATTCGCTGGACAAATCTTTAAACTGGACGAATCATTCGCTAGACAAATCGTTAGCTGATTTTGATGCATCGTATATATTGTCAGAATGTGGTAGGTGAGAAGAAAGGTTATTCCAAGAAGCAACACCATTTTATAACTTGAAGTTATATCTATGCTCCGTCGAGTCGTTCCTTTTTAATCTGCAGAAAAAGTCACAAAAAATAGTTTGTATGCATTACGCACTTACCAACAAGATAAAGCTTGCCTGACGGGTAATAATAATAATAATAATAATAATGAATATGATGCATAATTTATAAAGTAATAAATACCTCTGAAAGAAAAGATACCAATACGTCAGAAAAGTTTGTGAATTGTTCTCTTCAATGACCTAATGGTGAAACGATATAAAA